>VZRH01008117.1:103143-115674 GCA_013397555.1 Urocynchramus pylzowi
GAGCAGGGCACCGAGCAGGGCACCGAGCAGGGGAATGGAGAGGGCAAACAGCCGGGCACCGAGCAGGGCGCTGCTCAGGGGAATGGAGAGGGCAAACAGCCGGGCACTGCCTAGGGCAAACAGCTCGACACCGAGTAGGGTACTGAGCAGGGCACCGAGCAGGGCACCGAGCAGGGGAATGGAGAGGGCAAACAGCCGGGCACTGCTCAGAGCAAACAGCTGGACACCGAGCAGGGCACCGAGCAGGGGANCGGGTGGGCCGCGAGCCGGGCACCGAGCAGGGCAACGGAGAGGGCACTATCCAGGGCAAACAGCCGGGCACCGAGCAGGGCACTGAGCAGGGGAATGGAGAGGGCAAGCAGCCGAGCACTGCCCATGGCAAACAGCTGTGCACTGAGCAGGGCACCGAGCAGGGCACCGAGCAGGGCGCTGAGCAGGGCACTACTCAGGGCAAACAGCCAGGCACTGAGCAGGGCACCAGACTGAGAACTGGACCAGGCAAACAGCTGGGCACCAGACTGGGCACTGGACTTGGAAGCAGACCAGGCAAACAACCAGGTACCAGGCAAGGCAAACAATTGTGCACTGAACTGGCACTGAACCAGGTACCAGGCTGGGCAAGCAACCAGACACTGGAGCAGATAGGGAACCAAGCTCAGAACCAGGCACTGAACCAGGGACCAGACTGGGCACTGGACTGGGCAAACAAGTGGGCATGGAACCAGGCACAGAACTGGGCACTATGCCAGGCACTGCTGCAGTCAGCACGGAACTGGGTACCAAACCAGGCAAAGAACTGGGCACCAACCTGGGCTGTGCTGCAGTGGGCACTGGCTGGGAACTGCTGCACTGGGTACTGCCCCAGGCACCAATCTAGACATGAACTGGGCAGAGAACCAGGCACTGCAGCAGGCAGTGCTGGCCTGGGCACCAAACCAGGCACTAAAGCAGGCACAACACCATGCTGGGCACCATTCTGGGCAGCACCCTGGCTGCACCCTGTTGGGTATTGCCACCCCAGGCACTGAAGGAGGTGCTGGAGAGGCACAGTGTCAGCACCACACCAGCACCAAACCGGGCAGTGCCCTGCAGGGCACTGGGTGCTGCACTGTGGGGACTGTGCCAGGCTGTCCTGTGCCACAGCACTGCCCTGCACCAACACAAAATATCCCACACCACTGCTGCCACCCCAGCATGACACCAGGCACTCCTGCTGCCCTTTGCTCCCTGGGAGTGCCCCTTCAGGACACTGCAGCCCCTTAGGGACCCCTGAGGAACACCCACCCAGCACTGCCACCCTGAGACCCTGTCCCGTAGGGTGCAGGTGCCACTCGCTGCCGTGGCCAACCAAGAGCAGCAGCCAGAGGTCTGCCAGCCCCGGGCTGCCAGGAGCCCCAGCAGAATCCCGCAATGCCTTTGGATTTTTGGGAAGAGGACCGACCCATGGAGCTGGGGGCTTCATTTGGCTCCACCCCAGCACGGCCAGGCCTGCGGTGCCCCCAGGTGCCCGTGGGAGGGTGCCGTGGTGGCCGTGCAGCTGCAGGAGGGGTCGGGCTCGTGTTATTTCCGCGATAGTGCCGAAATGTGCGCAAACACTGCCTCCATTATCCGCTCCGGGCTCTCTGCACAAGCGGGAGAGTGACCCCGGCGTGTTTTGAAACGCAGCCCCTGCGCTAGGTACACAGCCCAGCGGCTCCTCTTACCACGGAAACGCTCGGCCCGGCTGGATAGAGCGGCTTTTGATTGTGTGGGTGTCGCTCCCGGAGCCCTCCCACTGCTGCCTCAACCGCTCCGCAACTGGCAAGGCAGCGAGTGGAAAACAAGGCTGGCCAGAGCCCGGCTGGGGTCTGCTCCTGAGGAGGGACCTGCTGCAGGAGGCACGCTCTGCCGGCTGTTAACACTGCTGATGATGTGGGGTTTGAGGCATTTGGGGAAAACCCAGGGAAAGGGGATTTTTTGGTGTCTAATGCTGTGGCGTTGGGAACTTCAGAGGGGGTTTTAAAGAGAAGTGAGATAACACTCTCGGGAACATGGTGGGATTGCTGCAGTGTCCTGTACAGGGCTGGACTTGATGATCTTTGTGGGTTCCTTCCAACTCTGGATATTCCATGATTCTATGAGTAGTTGGAAGGACCAGGGAGGGGAAGAAGAAGTGTTTGGGAGCAGCAGGAACAGTGGAGGGCTGGGTGCTCTGGGATGGGTTCAGAGCTATGGAGTGTCTGTCCCCAGCAGCACAACCCTGGGCTGGCATCACTCGCCTCATGGATGTCCTGTGCCACTCCCTGGGGCCAACAGTGCCCCTCCAGTGCTGGGACAGGCTGGGGAGGCTGGCATATGCTGACTGTCCATGTGGACTGTGCCAGTGCCCTGGCAGTGTGGGGGTCCTGTGGGTGATATTTTGTGTGTGTGACCTCTCTGCTCAGTGAGGAGGCAATGGGTGACAGCCAGAGCAGGCAGGGAGAGGGGCTGGAGGGTCCCAAGGGCAGGTGGAAACACCCCAGAAATGCCACTGCCACACGCTGGGGGAGGTGAGGCCAGGATCTTGGGGTGCCTTGGGAGGTGACTCAGTTTCCCCACACGGGTGCAGGCAGGGAGGCCGGTGGCAGCGGTGGCAGCAGTGGCAGTGGTGGCAGTGGTGGCAGCGGTGGCAGCAGTGGCAATTATGGCAGTGGTGGCAGCGGTGGCCGTTGGCTGGCAGCGGTGGCAGCAGTGGCCGTTGGGCTGGCAGTGGTGGCAGCGCCGGCCGTTGGGCTGGCAGCGGTGGCAGCGGTGGCCGTTGGCTGGCAGCGGTGGCAGCAGTGGCCGTTGGGCTGGCAGTGGTGGCAGCGCCGGCCGTTGGGCTGGCAGCGGTGGCAGCGGTGGCCGTTGGCTGGCAGCGGTGGCAGCAGTGGCCGTTGGGCTGGCAGTGGTGGCAGCGCCGGCCGTTGGGCTGGCAGCGGTGGCAGCGGTGGCCGTTGGCTGGCAGCGGTGGCAGCAGTGGCCGTTGGGCTGGCAGTGGTGGCAGCGCCGGCCGTTGGGCTGGCAGCGGTGGCAGCGGTGGCCGTTGGGCTGGCAGTGGTGGCAGCAGTGGCAGCGGTGGCCGCTGGGCTGGCAGCGGGCGGTTGCAGAGCCTTCCTGTCTCTGCAGGATGCGCTGGCATTGTGCCGCACAGCGAGGGGGGCAGAGCCTCTTCTTGCACCTGCCCAGAGCATCTGCTGAGCAAAATCTCCATGGCAACTCTGCGGCTCCTCCATCCCTGTTCCACAGGGGACAGGGCGCTCTGCCTCTGCCTGCCCCCACGCAGCTGGGGTGTCCCCATGGTGGGGACGGGCCACTGGAGCCCTGGGAGATGGGCTCTGGCAAGGACAGCTTTGCTGGGAGCCTGCTCGTCCCTCCCCGTGGGGCTCCAGGCCTCAGGGCGACCACCAGCCATGGGAAGTGAGATCTGGGACTCACCAAATTCGGGGCGGTTCCCCACTTTGCTCCCAGTTGCAGAGGAGGCAGGTGGTTTCCCATCTTCCCTGCCACATCCCATCAGGGCACACCGAACCTCCCTGGGCCTCAGCCGCGCTCCAGACCTTGCCCTTTCCAAAGTGGGGAGGGGGAATTTTGGGGGAGGTGAAACGAGTCCAGCGGCATCAGGGCTCCTGAGCCTGGAGCCAGCAGGGAGCCTGGGCAGGGAGTGCAAAGTGCACGCTGTTCTTTGGGCATCCTTCCCTGCAGGGGGGCTGCCCACTGCCCTCCTGAGCCCCAGCACCCCCTCTCTCCTTGGGCAGGTGCAGGGGAGGGGACAGAGCCGCTTTCTTGGGCACTGCCTGCCTGGTGTCCCTGGGAAGCTGAGCAGAGGCAGCCCCAGCCCTGGGCACCCCTCGCTGCTCTGCCCCTGCTGCACGGCTCTCCTGGGTCTGCACTGCATGTGGGCTCTGGAAGGGGCCAAGGAGGAGGTGGAGAAGATTTTCAGTGAGTCTGGAGAGGAAAGGGAGGGAAATGCAACTGGAAGCAGCACTTGTGAGGGCTGTGGGGGCTCCCCCATCCTCTGGCCCTGCCATTGGTGTGGGCACTGGTGGGGTTTTAAGGGCTGGAGTGACTCCGTGCCTGCAAAGTCCTCCTGGTTCCAGGAGTGTCTGGGATGCTGGGGGATAGCCCCACCTCTCCAAAGGCCACCAGTCCCTCCATGGAGGCACACAGTTTGTGGTGACTGGGAGTGGGGCTGGCCCAGCCCCGTCCCCAGTGGGTGCAGCTGTGAGCAGCAGGTGAGCAGCACTGACAGCAATGAGCCAGGGAGTGCCCAGGGGCACTGAGCAACCACCACAGGGAGCAGAGGGCACTCAGTGAGTGCATGGACGTGAGGGGTGTGAAAGGCTGGGGTAAAGAGCAAGAAGGACAGATGCCTGCAGCCTTCTGAAGTGGCCTGCTGTTACTCTGTATGGGTTGGAGTTTTTGATATTGTGTGGTGGTACCCTGTGTATCATGGCTGTCTCAACTGTGACTTATGCTGTGACACCTCCAGGCTCCTGCCACCCCTGCCCCCCAGCCTGGCTGGTGGTGCCTTCTCTCCTCCTTCCCTCTGAGCTCCAGAGGGCACTTGCTCCATTCCTGGCTTCACTGAGCTCCTTCCAAAATCAGGGCATTCAGGCAAGCCCTCGGCTACTGGAAACCCACAGTCTGCACTTTTAAAAGGGGAAAGCAAACTGCTGTGCCAAGAAATTGTATGAGGGGAGCCTAGCCCTCACTCTGTGTGAGGGTAGGAGCATCCCAACTGCAGAAGGAACCCTCAGCTGCAGCGGGATACCCAAAAATTTAAATTCTGCAGCCAGGATGCAGCCAGTCCCCACACCAAGAGGCAGCCTCTGACCCAGAGGGAGGACACAGAGTAGGACAACCCAAGGAATGGCTCTCTGCTATATAAAGGTGGGAAACTGAGGCACAGGATGATTTAGGGACTCAGTAAGCCATGTGTGACAGGATGCAGATGGCCCAAATCCCAGGCTCTTCTCTGAATTGCTGCTGAATTCTCCCAGAGGCAAAAAATAGCAATTTTTGATTGCCTCTGAAGCACCCGTTGAGGATGCTGAGCCCTCAGGAAGGAGGATGCCTTTAGTGGAGAGGATCCCAGGGCACCAACTGGAGTGTGGGGACATGGTCCAGCCTGGGGGGAGCGGGGGATAGAGGTGATGGAAGGACAAGGGGGAACAGTTTTAAACTAAAAGCTGAGAGTTTTAAACTAAAAGTTTTAGAATGAATGAACAGTTTTGAACTAAAATCTTTAGAATGAATACCAGGCAGAAATTCCTCCCTGTGAGGGTGGGGAGGCCCTGGCACAGGTTGCCCAGGTGGCTGCCCCATCCTGGACGTAGCCAAGGCCAGGCTGGATGGGAGCATAACCAACACAAAGTTGTTCTAGTGGAAGGTTCCTTGCCTGTGGAACTGGATGACTTTTAAAGTCTCTTCCTACCCAAACCATTCAGGAGTTCAGTGATGCCCTCCTCAGGACCACGCTGGAGTTGGATATTTGGGATGATCCATGAGCTGGAGTGAGTGTCTCCAGGGAGATCTCCGTGGAGCACCTGTGTCCCTCCCCACACTGGCCCAGGAGGGTGCAGTGGCCAAGGCAGCACCGAAGCACCGCTCCTGGGATGAGGACCTGGCTGCCCTGGGAGCCATAAATCAGACTCACAGCCAGGGCTTTGCTTGGAGGAACCTGGCTTCCATCTCTGCTCAGTGATTGTCCCTCCCTGGGACCTTGCTGGTGGGCTCACGCTGCTTCCTGGGGACCGGGTGTGGCTTCTCCTGGATGCTTGTGGGACACATGCCCTCTCAGCCTGGCTTTCTCCCTACCCCAGCTTATGTGCCAGGTGGTGAAAGAGTTTGGCCTTTGCTGCTTGTTGAGAACTGCCCATGTGTGAAGATAAAACGGAGGGAATGTCACGTCCTGGCGCTGCCGTCGCCAGGAGCGGCCGCGGGGCTGGGACGTGCTGGAGGTCAGCACGAGGAGCTCTGCTGGGCTGAGCTCATCAGCTTCACCCCTGCAGCTATCACCTGCACGGTTTGTGCAGAGCAAAAGGATCCCAGGGCTGTCAGAACCCCAAACCCCCCTTTGGAGGATTGTGTCCTCCTGCCCCACTGTGCCTGGACACCAGTGGAGCTCCCCAGCAGCTCCTGGACTCTCCAGGTGGCTCTGAGTTGGGGTAGAAGTGCTCTTGAAAGCGAGAGGTTCCACGAGCTGCCCCACGGCCCAGCGGCACTGGCAGCCACGGGGTGCTCCCACGGGAGCTGTGACGGGGCTCGGGCTGGGAGAAGCCTGGACGCTTTGGACCTGGGCAGAGGCTGGACAAAATGTGCTCATCAGCCTGATTTGGACCGGAATCTGCTATTTCAGTCCCTGTGACCTCATGCTCTGTAGGTGCCTTTGAAAATAGCCGGAGGGCGGCTGCAGGGGCCGGGTTCCAGCAGCGATCCCGAACTCGAGCTGCGATGGAGCGGCACCACAGCCCCACAACGCAGGGCAGCTCAGCAGAGACACCCCAGGAACTGAATCTGCTCAACGTGGAGCGAGGGAAAACGTTTGATCTGGAGAGTGCCAGAGCTCCAGGTCATTGCAGAACATGAGAACAGGAAAAGGTGGCAGAGTCCGAAGGGACGATGCTGAAGTCATCGGCGGTAAAAATGGCACTAAAATCAGCTTTTTCCTGTGAAATAATTTGGCTGGAATGAAATTGTTTTTCCTGATGGCAGCCAGCCCCTTTAGGGGTTAACTGCAGCCCTGCTGAGAGAACTGTAAAAGGTGTTTCCGAAATATTTCCACTGCCCCGTTGGTTTTATGGCCAGGAAAGGCAGGGCAGGCCCGCCTGGGCAGCGGGGCGCTGCCGAAACCCAGCTGCAGGATGGCCCTGCAGATGGAAACCAGGCCTGGAACAGCAAGCAGGGATTCCAGGCTGGACATCAGGAAAGTCACCCAATGGTGCTGGTGGATCTGGGAAAGGACCCCCATTGACCCACCCCCAAAGCCATGGGGATGGTGAAAGTCTTCCCTGGCTGGGGGATGGAGTTGATGGGGTCATGGAGGCTCTGGAGAGCCTGTGGAAGGGATGGGGTTTTGGGGTTGGGGGTCACATTTAGCCAGCCCAATCCCCCATTCTTGCCAGCTGATGGCTGGGACCTTTGCAGGTCTCAAACACGGGAGAGGATGGAGAGGCACCTCACCCTCACCCTGCCAGTGGAGGCCTCAGGGCACAGGGGGAAGGGACGTGCAGGTTTGCAGGCCACAGGAGATGCCATGATGCTGTGTGGGTGTTCCATGTGCCCTGGGGTATTTGACTTCATCCATATCGGGCTTGGACACAGGGAATCATGGAATCACTGAGGCTGGAAAAGCCCTCTAGGATTCCCTGAGTCCAACCATTAACCCAGCACTGCCAAGGCCACCACTAACCCGTGTCCCCAAGTGCCACATCCACAGGGCTTTTGAACCTTTCCAGGGACAGTGATTCTACCACTCCCCTAGGCAGCCTGTTCCAATGCCTGACCACCCCTTCTGTGAAGAATTTTTCTTTAATATCCAAGCTAGACTGCCCCCAACACAACTTGAGGCCATTTCCTCGCTCCCATTGCCAGCTGCCAGGGAGCAGAGCCTGACCCCCACCTGGCTGCACCCTCCTGTCAGGGACTTGTGGAGAGGGACAAGGTCCCCCCTCAGCCTCCTTTTCTCCAGGCTGAGCTTCCCAGTTTCTTCAGCTGCTCCTCATCTTGTGCTCCACACCTTTCCCCAGCTCCTTTCCTTCTCTGGATACACTCCAGCCCTTCAATGTCTCTCTTGTCATGAGTGGCCCTGAATCAGAACTGAACAAGAGGGACACAGAGGGTGCTGGTCATTGGTGTGCTGGACACCTCAAAACTCATCCCCAAAAGCCCATTGCTTGGCGTGTGGCCAGCAGCAAGCTTTGCTTTCACCCAGGATGGTGAAAGCAGTGCCTGATCCCTCCCTCCAGACCCCCCCAGCACTCGTGCTCACACCATGTGTGCTCCCTCTGGCTCCCTGTGCAAGCTCTGGCTCCCCTCTTCCCTGTGCTTCCAGGCCAGGTTTCCAAGTGCTTTATGCTCAAGCTCAGGCCCAAAAATGTGTGTCCAGGATGCAGTAAAGGAGCAGCAGCCAAGTCTGATTTGGGCAAAAAGCAGATTGAATTCCCTGACCTGTGCAGACAGGACATGAAACAGGAAAGTGGCCACGGAGTCACCTCTCCAAATCATCCCTGGGTTTGTGGGGGCATCCTGGGCAGCCCACCTGGGCTGGTGGCTGAGTGGGTTCTGATCACCTCTGTACCTGGGACGGGCATCCCATAGTTAAGGATAAGTGAAGGAAAGATGGTTTTCCTGGGGTTTCTGTGGCCGTGTGTCACGGCTGGGCCTGGCTCACAGCTGTGTGCAAGGGTGGCTGGTGGGAGCCAGCACTCAGTAGCCAGGCTGGCCTGGTCGAATTGGGGGAAATTTCTGTTTTCACTCTGTGCCTTTTCTAGCTCTCAGAAGTAATGAAATGCAGGAGCCAGCATTAATGCACCATTAAAACTGCAAATTTCAGCACGCAGCCATCAGGAAATGCAAATACTCGGGTCTGCTGTCAGCGCTGCCTCTGCCGTGACAGCGGAGGAAGGGGCTGGCACACGGCTGACCTTTGCCACTTGGAAAAAGCCTCCAGCCATGCTCAGCTTCTGGCTCTTGCCTCCCTCCCTGAACCCTTCCTGCTCTCCCATCTAGGCTGGCTCCTGCCCCTGCCAGCCCTGGGGGCAGCAGAAGGGGTGGCACCAGGGGGAGTTTGGGCTCGGCTGGGCCTCTCCACAGAGGGTCTCATGCTCCTTCTGAGCTTTGGGGTGCTCCCACGGGGTTCAGGCTGGGGAGTGTGACAAACTGTGCTGGGGCTGCTTTGTCTGTGCAGGGATGTGCCTGTCCCCAGGCTGCCTGAGGAAGAGGAAGAAAAAGGCTGCAGGAGCCCTCGCTGCAGCTGGCGAGCACTGCCTGTTCCACCTCACAATTGTGCTGTGCGTCGCTGGCAGGGACCTGCTTTTCCATAAATTTGGGTGGAAGGGAGAGCTTGGCAGAGCCCTGGGCTGCAGGGAAGGATTTACAGCTGCTCTGGCTGCTCTGTGTTCTCCTTGCAGGGCTGGGGCTCCTGCAGAAATGCCCTGAGGGAGGAGGAGGAGATGGAGGAGGGAACCCGTGCTGGCATCCATCCAGGGAACAGGGTCCCAGCCAGTGCTGGATCAGGGGAGCTGGAGGAGGAGGGATGAACAGGACATCCTTGGTTCATGCACGGATCTGTGGCAATCCCAGGGCTGGGAAAGCTGGGGCAGGGGCAATGGGGGCACCCCCATGCTGGGCTGGAGGTGGGTGATTCTGTCCAGCATGGGCACAGCTAGACTCTGAGATTTCCAGCAGTGGGGAATTGGTGGACACAACTTGTCCACCTCTGGAAAGGTGGTGACATCTCCCAGCTCCAGCCTGGCCAAGTGCTGTGAGCCTCTGAAGCACCTCAGCCTGTGGGGAACTTGGGGGCACTTGGAGAACCTCATCCTGTGGAGCATCCCAGGGCACCTGGAGCACCTCATCCCATGGGGTCACCTAGGGCACCTCATCTCCTGGAGCCCCTCAAGGCTCCTAGGATACCTTCTTCCCTGGAGCACCTCATCCCCTGGAGTCCCTCAGCAAGGCCACTGGCCACTGCCAGTCCCAGTGCTGAGCACGTCCTCCTCGAGCAGCTTTGCTGACAGGTGACATCTGCCCACCACAGGCCAGTGACTCCAGCCTGGCTGGCAGCCTGGCAGGGGCCTCTGGGCAGTCCCTTCAGCTCGGGCAGTGCACATCCCTCTATCCCTCCTGGAAGATGTCGAGCCCAGGAAGCGTCTGGGCTGGGTCACGAGGATGAAAACAAGCTCTGATAGCTCCAGTTTGCTCCGGGTTATCCGAGGTGATGAGCTGTGCTGCCCCAGAGTGCTGGGAAAAGACCATTTTCCCTCTTTCCACTGAAGTTTGAGTTTTCCAGGCAGCCTTCAGCAGCGCTGGAGCTTTCCCAGAGATGCCTCGTGGCTCTTCATTCTTCCCGTCTCTCCTGCCTGCTCTCCTTAACTCAAAACAAGAGTCGCTCGAGGAGGGAGATGCATCCCAAGCATCCCTCCTCTCTCCTTTGCAACGAGCACAAAATAGGTATGGGCCCCCTTTCCAGATGGGAACGTGAGGCCTGAGGATGGATAAAGAGTTTTCTAAGGCTTCGGAGCAAGGTGTGGACAGCGCTGAGAATAGCATCGCGAAATCTCAACTGCCAAGCCCTTAGCCTAACCAGAAGGTTATTCTTCTTCCCTTATGCTCATACATATCCATTAGGATGAGACCATATGTGTGAGATGTAGATGAATTTCTTTCCTCTTGACAAGTCCAGTTGGTCTTCCTAGGTAAGGAGATGGTGGTCTGTTCCCATCCAACTCCAGGCTGGCTCTTTGCCGTGATTTCTTCGGTTGTGTTTGCCCCGGAAGAAATGGAGCTACACGTCAGAGCTTCGGGCCTAGCTCTTCTCCACACTGCACTCTGTCCGTGCCAGATGTCCCTGGGGGGCTGTGGAAGTGTCCCCAGAGCGTGGAGAGTGCAGGGAAGCTTTCAGGCAAGGAGAGCAAGGTGGGATGGGGCAGGGGGAAGGGCTGCTGGCCTGTCCCCAGCCAGGTCCCCGAGGGCCTCCTGGGGAAGAAGTGGCTTCTGTGATGGCAGGGGCAGTGGGTGAGTGCAGCCCTGTGCTCCTGCTCCTCAGCTCCTGTGCTCCTGCTCCTCAGCTCCTCAGCTCCTGTGCTCCTGGTCCTCAGCTGGCTGCACAGGCTGTCTCCCAGAAGAGCTGTGTGTGACCCTTGCACTCCTCAGCTCACCCTTGCACCTGAACTCTGCTGGTGAGGGGTCCCTTGAAGATAAAGTGAGAAGAGAGACCTTGGAGGTTTTAGGGGGTTACAGATGTGATGTGAGACACATCCTGCTGTTGCTCAGTTCCAAAGCTTCCTATCAGGAGGAAGAGTGGCCTGGAGAGAGCTGGTCCTTTGGACACGTCACAGTCAGATCAGTGCAGGGCTGGCACGGTGCATGGTGTTCAGGTGACCAAGAGGGGACAGCTTCTGACACCCACAGGGCCAGGTCTGTCAGCATCCATCACGTGCTGCTGCTGCTGTCTGCTGTGGGCAGAGGGGAAGGGCTGGGCTCTGGGCACTGCTCCAGCCTCTGAAAGTCAGGGGGTGATTTCTTCTCAGGGTGGTGGAGCTGGGTGAAGGAGACCAGGAGAACACAGAACTCACAGAATCACAGAATCATGCAGGCTGGAAAAGCCCTCTAAGGACACCAAGTCCTACCATTAACCCCACACCACTGTGTTTACCACGTCCCCAAGTGCCACACCCACTTGTCCTTTAACACTTCCAGAGATGGCAACTCCACCACTTCCCTGGGCAGCCTGTTCTGATGCCAAAGTCCTTTCTGCAAGACAAGGTGGGCATGGTTCACCTCCACAACGTCTTGGTCAAGGCTCAGCTGCAGCGGCGTTGATGGGAAGAGGGGATGTGGAATGGAGGGAGATGCATCCAGGTGGGATCTCACCGGGGAGGGACCGACCACGTGCTTGTTCTCAGAGGCCTCATGGCCATGGGAGGTCGCAGGGCATCACCTCCTCCTCCTGAGCCCAACAGGCACTGCTGGCTGCTGGCCCACCTGCAGCCATAGGCCAGATTTCACACTACACATTGCAGGCTTCTCCATAAAACACAGCCGTGCTCAGGTGGTGTGCTCAGCATCATCCTCAGGATCCCAAATCCCTGCTGCCTGCTGAGGCTGGGCGTGCAGGAGCATGGGGGTGAGTGCTGGGCAGGAGGCAATGACCTGGCTGCCACAGTGGCCAGGAGGAGGCCAGCACGGTTTTCACCGTCACTTCTCCAGGGCTCCTGACTCAAGTGTGCCCAAATTAGCTCTTCCCATAAGAAACATCGATATTTCCAGTGGAAATCATGTAACTGGCACTTCTGTTTTTAAAATCAGGGTTGCTCTGACCTTTCTGTCTCCTGGTTTGTGTGGACAGACGGGAGAGGTTTGGAAAGCCCCATCAGGCTCTGCTGTCCGGGGGGTGGGGGCTCACGAGGAGGGACCACATTGGGCAGGTGTCCTCCCATGCCTGGTGCTGGGGCTGAAGGAGCCTGTCCCACCGGGGCTGGGGATGGATTTGAGATGACACCACAGGGCTGGCCAGGGGATGACATCTGGGAGAACATGGGTGGAGCAGGAATAATTACAATTCCCCCCCGGAGCCTGGCTTGCTCTGCATTTCAGCTCCCATCTAAAGGGCAACATTCTCTGGTCTGAGAATGGCTGTTTTCATGTCACTGGTGTCTTCCCAGAGCCAAAAATCTGCCGGCACTGGGAAAACCCCGCTGTTAATGTGACCAGGACCAGTGTCCCCTGCCTGGCCATGCACCACAGCACTTGCCTGTCCCTCTGTCCTCGGTACGGCCTGGGCAAGGCTTCTGTGACCCCCAGCAGCCA
>VZRH01008140.1:0-240816 GCA_013397555.1 Urocynchramus pylzowi
CCAATTTCCCCTTCCAGTTGTCAGTGACCAAGGCCCGGGATCCTGCCTTTAGTTTTGGAATACGACATTCTCTCTACAAAGCTTCTTTAATACCTGAAACACATCTTGATTAAAGACAGATACATGAAGAGGACTTTTTCCGTTCCTTCTTTGCAGCAGGGTGTGTGGGTGTGGGACCACTGGCTTCACTGTCTCATGTCTATGCCTCAGTCAAAACATGGCAGGATGAGGGTGAGGGGAGAGCAGCGATGTAACAGCGTGAGCCAGGCTGACATCTCCAACAGGACCATTTCACCTAACCAGAGCAAAACACTGGGAAAGCTTTCCAGCCCTGCCTTGCACACACACTCACCCCACAGCCCAAGCTGGCCTCAAGGATAAAGCCCATCTCAGTGTCCCTCTTTTCAGTGCACACAGGTAGCATCTGCCCAAGGTGTGCCCAGAAACACATCTGCCCTGCATCCTCTCTTGCCAAAGGCAGGGGCTCATTTCCCCAGACCACTGAGAGCTAAGGAGAAAGAACCATTATTCCCAGTGTGAAAATGGGATCCTGCAACAGCCCAGGTGGGAAGGGACCTTGGAAGGTGACCTCATCCAGCCCTCGTGTGGGAGAGGCAGTCTGGAAGACACTAGCCAGCACCCAGCCAACCAGTGATTGTGGCCAGTGATGGGACTCTACTGTGCCCCTGGGAAGGCTGTTTCTCCTCTCTGGCTAAGTGGTGATGCCAAAAGGATTCGTCCCTGACTGCTAGGGAACAGGGTGGGAATTGGAGCGGGCAGCTCTCACAGGCGCTCCAACGCAGGAGCCTCTCTCTGCTGTGCGGCCAGCACTTCAGTCAGACTCAACCCATCAGACAAAAGCCCCGTGCTCAGGCACCATTGGACTGGAAAGGGCTGTGCTATGTGTCTGTTCATGGGAAAGAAGCAGGTCTTTGTGAGGACAAATTGGGGCTGCCCCACTGGGGCGGACTGAGCCCCTTCTGTGCAGCCTCATGTCCAGCCCCAGCGGAGCCCCGCTGGCAATACAGCAGCGCTGCAGCACGGACCGACCCGTGGCTGGCCCCAGCCTCCCGCCGGCAGCGTCCGTGTGCTGGTTAACCCGGGGGAAAGGCTGCGTGTGCCAGGCTGCGGGAGGCGGAAGCAAATTCCCGGGACCGCGACACACCGTCCCGCCGCGCCCTCTGCGCACTGCCGGGCCCCCGTAGGCCTTGTCCGGCGGTGCCGAGCTGGAACACGGCGTGTCGAGGAGCTGCAGCGTCGGGAGGCTGGGCAGAGCGGGGCCAGGCTGGAACACGGCGTGTCGAGGAGCTGCAGCGTCGGGAGGCTGGGCAGAGCGGGGCCAGGCTGGAACACGGCGTGTCGAGGAGCTGCAGCGTCGGGAGGCTGGGCAGAGCAGGCCCCGGCGGTCCTGAGCGCGGCTCCGGGCAGGAGCCGGCAGCCGTGGTGGGCGAAAGGGGAGCAGTGGTTGGGTGATAGTGGGGTTTAATTTTCTCACTATCTGAATAAATGGAGTAAATTACACTAATTTCATCCAGCCGAATCCGTTTCACGCGTCGTTATCTCAATTCACGAGCTTTTACACCTTGTTTTCCGTTCCTGTTTTCCTGCTGAGGAGGGGCCGTGGGGACCTTGATTGCCTGCGGCTCCTCTCAGTCGACCCCCGAGCAGGCATCTTCCTCGTCAGGGCTTCAAGTGCTCTTCTCTTCATTTTGAAATGCCTGTGGTTAATGGGAAGTATTTTAACTAAACTTACATGAAGATCTAAGTGAGTTAGAAAGATTACAGACACAAAGTTAAAATAGGAAAAGATTCGTTAAAAGTTGCTGTTGCAGGGGAGGGACAAAGGCAAATGAACCTTTGGTTAACAGACTGGATATTCAGTCCTTTGTGGTGCAGGAAAATTCTATAACTTGTTTTTTTTAACCTACAAAAGAAATTTCGTCCTACCTGCATTCACAGATGAGGTCAGTGATGCTGTGCTCTACGGGAACAGTGCTGAGGCAGCAGTGGACAGATTTGTTCTGGACAGGTTTTGTGCCCCCATGAGTAAGATGTGCTTGTCTTGCCTGGAAGAAAGGCTGGAGAAATGGTACTCAGGGTGACCTCAGTCTTCATATTGGAACATCCACAGATGTGCAGTGCTGGAGCTGAGTCCTTCCCATTCACAGTGATACAGGGGTGAATGTAGTGCTGAGTACCTGCAGAGCAGCTGTCTGTGATGGGATGTTTGGCTCCTTGCTAGTGTTAAACTTACAGTTTGTTAAGTGGAAGCAGCAGATGTGATGTGATCCCCCAGCTGTTCTCCTCCCCCTCTGCCCCTGCCCCATCCTTCATTATTCCTGGTTTACCTGTCATCTCAGGGACTGTGTACATGTATCCCAGGGTGCTGAACTCTGCCATGATGTAGCCACATGGGTGATGAAACCTCCAGGTGCCCACCCAGGCTCCATCCGTGTTAGTGGCTACAAAGCTTATGGCAAGAATAGGAGCCTTGGACCACAGCACTGCCAGGCCCAGTGCCACACCAGAGCTTGCTCTGCCGGGTCTTCTCCTATTTTCTCTTATTGCCAGAAGGTTCAAGGGTGATCTCCTCTGCTCAGCACTCATCAGGCCTCATTCAGGCATTCTGTCCTCTTTGGGTTCCTGGAGACAGGCTAGCAAACTTAAGAGGCTCAGGGTTAGGCTAGGAAGGTCTGAGTGGATGGGACTGGTTCAGAATGGAGTAGAGAAGGCCTTGGTGCACCTCACAACCTGGTGCCTGTGGGTAAGGCACCTAATATATTTTCCTCTTGAAAACACAACAAGCAGACCTTGATGATGTCTGCAAGGCAGAAACATGCAATGAGAGGAAAAAAAATGTGATTTTTTTGTTTTTCTAAAAGCTGTATGTTCTTTTAGTTTTGGGTCACATAATATGAATGCATGTTTGAATGCCTTAGACTTCTGTTTCATGTCTTATTTTTCAGTGGTCCCTTAATTTATGTTTTTTCCTGGAGAGGGTGATTTGGGCCTGGTGTTTGTAAGCAGAATTTTCTGCTGAAGATAATGTTTAGAAACACCTCTACGCTGCCACTTTTGGGAGTTTGACTGCCTGAGCGTGCAAATGAAGGCAAGAGAGGCCTTTCCCCAGAGTGCAGAAGAAACAGAGCAGACTCCTGTGTGCATTGTCTGGTCATGCAAAAAAAGCTGGATGCCAGCCACAGATGCAGAGTCTTTTCATACTTCTCCCCAGTAAGTAAATATAGATAAATTCTCTATTCATTGGAACTACCAGTGTGCTTAGCAATTATCAAAAATACTGGTGGGTCTAATAAGTTATTTTAATGTTTAAGTTTGCATCTTAGTTTTAGGGAAGAGTTATTGATGGGAAATTTGTCAAAAAACATTAGTGACAGTGTTATTAGCTCACAGTCTTAATGATGGGAAAGCAAACAGCATGAGCACTCTAAGACACTGAATCTCAACCATCCAAAAGGCAAGGCCCAAGACAACTAACTCTCTTCCTGAGACTGTGACTTGTGATTGATCTGGGTTGCTGAGTTTTCTGAGCATTAACCTGGATAATTTAAATATTTCCAGATTGAAAAGCTTTTTGTAGTCAGAAAATCTGAAGTGGCTGCCAGTCCTCTTTAAGAGAAGCCTGTGTAGTTCACTCGTTATGGATTTTCTTGTTCTGTAAAAGTTTACAGAGAAGAATCTTTATCACAGCTCTGTTTTGTTTTCTATAGTCGTTTCTGGACATGCATGAGCAGAGGGAATTGCTGTCTGTCTAGGGGAAATTCTTTTTTAGACTAAAATGTGATGAGGTGGTGTATCCACTCTAATATGTTTCTACATTTGAGAATAAAGGATAAGCTATGTTATACACCAGGAAAAAACCCAAACAAAACCAAACATCCTTATTCCATCTTCATTTTTTTTTCTCTGGAAGGGATTTAAGGACTCTGGCCATCTGGATGTCTGGCAACTCAGTCAGAGCTGTGGCTACTGTGTGTGTGCAGATTAACTGTGTAGCACATGCACAGTAAGTCCAATGTGTCCAGTACACATCAGACCTGCTGCACATGTGCTGCACAGATGGTCTGTGCGTACACAGTAAATCAGCTATGTTAAGCCTACTGCGCATATGCAAACCATCTGTGCATTGCACATATGTATATTTTTGCATGGGAAATCCCTAGTCAGAGCATGAAAGGTTGTGGCAGAGAGGAGTTCCAGTGGTAGAGAGACCGTGAGAGAGTCTGACAGTGGCATAAATTAAAGCAGCTCCTTGCCTGTTTTTGCTCATGTCTGGGCCAAAGCTGCAAATAAGTTCCTCAGAATCAAAAAATGTGACTAGCTGCTCAACAGTTTCAATCTCTGTAACAATTGGCTGCAGGAGAGAATCTGTATCAAAACCATTAGTTTTAAAGACATTGATTATCAGCTAGAACTGCAGCTGGTTTGTCAGGTAGCTCAAAATGAACGAGGTCTGGTATTTTACTTATCCAATAAAATAGTGATGCTTATGATGCTGGCCAATTATTTTTCTTTTATTTCCCAGTAATCCTTTTGCTTCCCATCTAATATTCAGCATTTTTACACAGGCTGTTTGAGCCTGACAAGGATGCTTACTGGTTAGTACATAGGCACAGTTTACATATGTATAGAAAATATTATCTTTTCAGTCTATATGCAAGTTATTGCTTGTTGTGTTTATGGTGCATCTTTAAATCCCAGTTCTGACAATGGCAAGTAGGCTCTTTAAGTCTGTTTTAGGTCTGTCTCTAATGAGATGTAATGGTCTGAAGTTGAAGAGCCCCTTTTTTATCTCACAAGGCATCACTGCTCATCTAACAGACACACATTTGAGGGAAGAGATACCTTCGCAGGCTTGAGAAGTGGGCCAGTGTAAACCTCCTGAAGTTCAACAAGGCCAAGTGAAAGGTCACACACCTGGATTGTAGCAATCATAATTTTCAATGCAGGCTTGGTGGTGAATGGATTGAGAGCAGCCCTACAGAGAAGGACCTAAGTATACTGCTGGATCAAAAATTAGATATGAGCCAGCAATGTATGTATGGCCAGCAATGCAACCCAGAAAGCAAACTTTACCCTGAGCTTCATAAAAAGAAGTGTGCTGCTCACTGGGCTGAGGCTTTCCCCCACTGCAGCCCTTTGCACTGTCGTTGTACCTGTCCAGCCCACTCAAAGCTTGTTCATTTCCTCCCAACCTTCTCACCAAACAAGTCCAAGTCTTACCCATCTGAATTTCCCACTCCTACCTGTCTATGCTTAATGTTATATTTCTGCTTTTATTCCTGGTTTCTCATTGAAAGTTGTCAATAGCTATACGCAGTGAATTTATCCCTATTTTTATTCTGAGAAGAGCTGTAACTTTCTTGGTCAAGAACTTCCAGAAAAAATCAGCTTCAATCAAATACTATCAAGGCCAGGCTTTACAAGTTTATTAATACAGTAATAACACTACTGTGTAGTAAATCATATGAAGTCAATGCTTGAAGTGCTAGATTCCACTACACTGTAAATAATCCATTGAACTAAAGGGAAATACTCAAGTGAACAAAAGAGGCAGAATTTTTCTGTAATACAAATTGGAAACATATACCTCAGAGTTGGGCTGATTTTGAAAGAAGATGCTGGAAATGTGATAAAAGTGAAACAAACAATAAAGTGTGACATATGAAGTGATCTGTCATTTCTAGTCAGAGTTCCAGCCTCAGTAAGCTGCATGATAGATGGGGCACTAAAAAAGAAAGAAAGAAAGAAAAAAAAAAGATAAATAAAGGAAGTCTCTAAGGAAAGGGAGATAGGGATAGGGTTAGGAAAATTGTAGATTATTTGAGGCCATCTCCTTGACCCTAGCCTACCTCCACTGGTGCAACCATTGGTCAGGGTGAAGTAAAGCTGACAATAGCTATTCATCATACTATAGACTTGAATGTAAAATGAAAACCACAACTAACTCATATGATACAAGTACGTACAGGAAGGGATTAAATCAATGAAAGATGTTATCCCAAAGCAAAATAGGAATTCCTATTAAATTCAGCTCTTACTCGAAGGAGCTGATTTTTCCCTGCCTTAAGCTACAAACTCATGCATGCGATACACCCTGGTAGTCAGGTGTGTTGAAATTCCGTACGAGTTTCTTGACCCACCCCTCCAATTAATTTTGTCATCAAGCTGCATAATGTTCCCATGAATGATTTGCTTTCAAAGATGAGCAAATGATGTACAGTGAGGAAAAATAGTAATTATTTGCTTTCAGAGAGACCACTTGGTTTTCCAATCTTTGTTTACTTCAAAAGCTGGAAATGGTTTTAAATTTTTTTTGCCTGAATAAAGGAATCAAAAAAATATCATCCTTAGAACACCTGACATTTCTTCCTGCAAAATCTTCTTCCTTGAAAGGCAGAAGTACAGCAGGTAACAGATCATAGTCAGGAATTTCTGCAGCTGGGCTGATACATGAAAGTAAAAGAGCTCCTTGTCGCTCCTTTAAAAAAAACCAAAAAAACAACACACCTCTGTTCTTCCTCCTGCTTTTTTAGCGTCCCTAAAGGAGGAAAATTCAACATCAAGTGTCACAGTACCTTGGTGTAAATGTCTCAAACTGTCTATTAATCTTGGCTAACAAAACACACATTTTTCAAATTTCTCAAGGCTGTGCTGCAATCCTAGTCCATTCTGGGAACATCTTAAAAAAAAGTGTGTGCACATGTATGTACACATTCTTTGAGTGACCCCTTCATTCTTCAAAGAATGGGATTGTCCATAAATTTCTGCTCTTTGTACTAAAGTACATTAATTAAAAATATCTGGTTAATGTGACCTTGCTATTTTCAGACCTGCAAAATGGATTATCCATATACAACTACAGCTTCACTGTTTAAACTAAATCTGTCTTAAAATAACTGCAACGCCTTCTCTTCCTTCCTTTAGCCCTAAAAATAACAATTGTCACAACCAAAGAACGCAGCAGTACTTCAGTTATTTGTCACAAATCACTCACAGACAACAGCTTCAGTTCCTTGTTATAATTGGATAGTGAAAATGTTGAAGGGTTTCTAAAATAGAGGTGTTGGCCCCTTTGATTGACAGGTACTATGGAACTGCAGTCTGTCCAACCTTCTTCCCAAAAGCCGAGATCTCCTTCGAAACCTTAGGAAAATTTTTATACTCAATGGAAGTTGTTTATTTAAGGCATTGGTGCATGGAAATGAGTAATAAATCAATCAGCGTTTGCCATCGGTCAGCAGGTGGTGAGCATTTGCATTGTGCATCACTTGATAAGTTGTTTTTCTTGAATGTTATCTCTTTTTACTTTACTGTTATTATAATTTTTTAAATTTTGTTTCAATTATTTAACTGTTATCTCAACCTAGAAGTTTCGCTTTTGCTTCTCCTCCCCATTCCACTGAAGGGGTGTGGGGTTTGGATCCATCACTGAACAGAGGTGCATCCTTTCTTTGTAAGAGATCTGGCTTTAAATAAAGCTATTCTTCACATCCAGACACAGGTCCAAATTTCTTGTTGTGGCCATCTGGCTAATATTAACATCCTGCTTTAAAACTGTGTTCTTGCTAGCTTCCCAGACTTGTATCAGTCTTTTGAAAAAGTTTTATTTTTCACGATTAACGATTTACACATTCAGTTTCAATCAGGAGAAGGAAACATACTTCATCCTGAGAAGTGAGCTAGCAACAGAATATGCAAGGAAATGCTGCTTTATTGTTTTGTTTGTGGGCTGTTTGGTTTGGTTTTATTTTTTTTCTGACCAAAAAAAAAAAGATTTAAAAAAAATCCAAAGAGTAGAAGCTAATATGTTTGACAACTGGTGAACTGAATTTGTATTTCTACTGCTGGGAGCCAAAAAGTGGTGAGAAGTAAGAACAGCCAAGCTAGGGCTCTTGGACCCCCTTGGAGTGGGTAGCACAGGCCAGGTTGTAGTCCACAAGTCACTTTTTATCCCATGATGTTCTGAGTCAAAAGTCTGAGCGCTTGGGGCACACTTAGCACTCAGATTACCCAGACACTCTTGACTTTCCTGTGGGCATGTTTCCTGATATCACATATCAAGAAGCCTGTAGAGCTCTGACTCAGGGCAGAACTTGTAGACTTACAGCTTTGGAAGCCCTGATGTCTCTGTGGCTACAACCTTCCATATACATATTAATTAAACAAGGCTGGGACATGTGTTTGGGCCTTATTTAGCAATCATTTAGACTGTTTAAATGTAGACAAGATCCCTGACATGGTTTTAGTCCAAGAAAACTGCAGTTTCCTAGTCAGGATCTGGGCAAGGTTCAGGAATCACATTAGGCCAGGGAACAGAGAGGATGCTGGGCTTTGTGGTAGATTGGAAATTATTGTGGCAGAAGAGAGGGAGTTTAGTTTCATAAGCACACACCATGCCATGGTGTTTGATTTAAAAGCCAGAGAATGGTTAAGAGTTTGGTTTAATAATGTATCGTAGCCACAAGGTATCCCATCACATCTAGATTTTACAGTTTGCCTGTCATGTTTTGCAGGTGCTGTGGTTTAACCAAAGCCAGGATGGCAGGTTTCCAGGATCTGCAGCTCTGGGTTGACTTTGCCAAAGGGACTGCCACAGATTTAGGACAGAAGGCTTCACTGTCTTGGGCTAGATTGCCTGTAGTGAAAGCACTACACATAACAGGGTTGTCCTAGGGCTATGATAATCCAACATTTCAAATGTGTTCTTGCTCTCCATACCAAGTGTGACCCAGCTGATGCTTCATAAAATGGTACTTTGATGATGCTACTTTATTTATATCAGAGTTTATTAAGTTAATTCTTTGATTGCAAAATATGAAGTTCAGATATAAGGACTGAGTTTTTTATGGGATGTAAACAAAATGTCTTATTTTCATAAACTTCAGGATGCTATACTAACTCTTATCAAGACTTTCACACCTGCCACATAAGGTGTTTCATTTATCTTAAGAGACGTGACTGAAACTGTATTATTTCAAAAGGTTTGGATAAAGGTTGTTTTTGCCCTTCTATCTGCCTTTTTAATTTTCAAAAAACAGAGCAAATGAAAATAAGCCACTGGAATATCCAAGTTCAGTTAAGCAAGTGAAGGTCAAGGTTTGCATCCCTATAGCAATTTTGTTATATAAATAGACATCCGTGTTTGTAATTTGTTACCTGAGGAAAATATCTTGATATCTTTTTCTTTAATCTCATCATTTTTTCTGCTGAAGATCTGAATTTTGGACAGTACAGTGAAGTTTTTCAGTATAGTATTTTAAGACTCTACAATCCTTTACTTGTCAATCTCAGTCAGTCTTGGTAGCTTTAGTGTTCACAGGACATAGTGGCAATACTACTTAGGTGGTCCCAATCCATGGTTACCTTCATGAGATTGTAATATGGTGCTGTGGATTTAAAATGCATTTCAGATCCATAAAAGGCAACATACTCATCTGGTAGGACTTTAAGCTAAGGCTATTTGTCTGGCATTTAGTATATTCCCTGTGATATTTGTTCATCTTTAAAGGAAGATTGCCAGAGTTCGTTCTTAGTAATGGAGGTAGGAATGAGTAAAATCATATCCCAAGGCTCAGAGATGTTATTTTATGCCATATGTCTAGTAAGACTCTGAGCAATCTAGGTATCATTAGAGCCGTTTTCCCATGAGACTAGTGGTACTCTATCACATACACAGACTCAAGAACCCTGTGTGTGAGCTTTGCTATGACTAGGTGCACCATTCAAAATATAAAATGTGTGATAGATCCCACGGGTGTGTTCTTCACTGCCCCCCTGTTTAAATTTATCCAAAGACTTCATGTCAGAAAATTTCCAGTTAGCTACTGGACTCTGAAAAGCAAGTACTATTTCTCAGGTCCTTGCTGCCTCAGCTAGCCTCGCTTATGGAAGTTCACCCATTAATTACCACCACCTGAAAATTTGCTTCACCTTATTTTTCATAAGTGGAAATTCAGCAATAAGACCCGTTTAAATAATTGTGACTTGGTTAGCGCACAGCCAGGGTGTAACTGGAAACGGGAGCTGATGCAGAACAGTGGACTGTATTCTGAGATGTTCAGGCAAAAGTATGTTTTTTCCTCTTCATGAAAGTTTCCTGTGATGTAGGACTAACACTTCCAAGATGTTAGCACATCATTTGGTCTATAAGTAGAAAACAGAATTTAAAATATTCAAGATTGCTTCTTTTGGTTATGCTACCATTATAGCAGCTTTCAGAGATACAGAAAAAGAAAAAGTAGGATTCCTGGGAAGATTTTGAGTAGAATATGGATTCTTTTTCTTCTGATGTTTGCTCCTAGGCAAGGTATTGTAGTTTGTAAGTGGTATTTTTTTTTTGTTTCCAGGGAAAAAAGTTAATTACTTTTCTCTGTTTTAAATAAATGAATTAAAAAAAAAAAAATTACAAGTGTTATTTAGTATTCTAAGTCTTGAGGGAAGACTTGTGTTCTTACAATGACTTACTTTCATTAACTTAGGTTTTTTAATGGCAACTGAAAATGGTACAATTTTAAGGCAGTGTTTCACAAATTATTTTGTGTTGCCTCCACTTGCAAAGGATCTTCCATTCCCCATCAAAACATATATAAGACATGCTACTTTCTTATCAGAAAATAGGGCAAGACAGACAAGCTGTGTCCCATAGTTCAGAAAATCCTAGAACATCCTTTTAGGCCACATGGGAAATTATTTCATGATAATGACCATTGGAGTGAAAAAACTGGTCTTTCTAAAAAACAGCAATTTTATTTAACTGTAAAAACAACCAGAGATTTTGAAAGTAATATGCCATACTGTTTTATCTTTAAAGCAGAGGGTCAAGAAGTCTGATGAAGTTGGACATAACCTGTGAAATTAAATAGAGCTAGGAGGGCAAAGTTAAAGTATTAAACTAACTCCTTAAAAAAAGCTACTTTGAACAAATGTCAGCTATAAACTATGCTTACAGGCATTTAAACTCACTAGCAGATGCTGACATGATAGACTGTTACTTTTGCTGCTCTAGTCAACACAGGAACAAATTACCATGGTGCTCTATGTCTTTGATTCCTGTCTTTGCTGTGGTGTTGATAAGGGTTTAAGCTCCCTGGGCCTCAGTTCTTAGTCATTTTATATTAATTCATAGCTTCCTCCTCATTCTTTTTGTAAGTTTAATTCGATATTGTGTAAGGTGAAATTTGCTTTATGATAATAGTGGTAATAAAGACTGATGGCGTCTTTACTTAATGGAGCTATTTTGTGAATCTGTATCAAGCTTTTCTCATTGTGCCAAGAGCAGAGCATCTGTGATTATTGCAGTGTAGTTTAAAGCACTCAATTTGAGACAGAGAGACAAGTTCTGCTTTTGGCTGCCTAAGTAAAACTCTCTTTTCACTAGAAGTCATATATCTGCAGTGGAAAACAGTATTTGACCCCACAACATTGGGGCTGACCATCTGGACCAGAACAAGAAATTATTTGGAGAGTTATTTGCATCAGTTAGTTCTCTTTTTCAAGACACAGTGAGCGTTAAGCTGTAATTAGTATTTTCAGATATTCTTTTGCAGTGTTCACCCAATAACAGCATTTCCAATTCTATGAAATTGTCTAAGTACATTCTATTCTGCACTTCTTATATGAGTGCAGTGGAAACTGAGAACTCAGGGAAGGAGGCTATAGCTCTCTATGCTAGAATTTGTTTAGAGAAGCAGGTTTAAAGACGTGTCTAGTAAAAATGGTCCAGGAGATCTTCCCTGCAGATAGAAACTTTCAAGTTCTTCTTTTGTTTCATCCAGAATAATAGTACTCCATCCTAGCCATCTGTAATGTCCTAGATAGTGATTCAAAACAGAACAATGTGAGGGTCCCCAGCAACATCAGTTGGGTGATCTGATGTAATACTTGCTTTTATAATTTATTTTAGCTAATTTTCCTCCTGATGTAAGGTCAGTGTACTGATGTTACTGTCTAAATGAATATTAACAGTAAAGTAATTATTGATCAATGTATTCCATTAAATATAATTTTCCTATATTAATAATATATTATGAAAGCAAAATATATTAGACTTAAAAAAAAAAGCTAAACTCCCCCAGAACAAATAAAATACTTCATGGACACATTATTAAAATCTCTAGAAAAGTTAAAAGGATACATTTTCACATGATTTTTTTCATTCAAGTAAAAGGGACCTTCCTTAGATAGGGTTTTATTTACTAAACAAAAATTGCCGGATGATGTTTTTAAAACATCACTCTTTTTATTACAAACATTGTTTAGCTGAAAGAGACCAGTAACTGCACTAAGACAGCCAACCATTTAGTGAGGATTCTTCCAAGTTTGCTCTGCAATACAGGAGATGGTATTAGATAGGGGCTTTGTCCTCTTGATTTGTAGCCCTTTTCATGAGAAATCGTGTCATTACTTATGACAGTAGATGTGGCAAACATGGCTTCTTGTCACAGAGGCCCAGGATAAACAAGAGAACTTGACCTAGCTTTTTTTGCTTTGCTGTGCTCCTCTTTTTTTTCCTTTTTTTTTTCCCTTCCCCAGAATCCGTGTGCTAAATGGGTTGAAGTAGATTTGGTTTGTACTTCTCAGAGAGGATTCAATGTGACATGTTATGGGAAGCTCTGGCAGAAATATGTGGTAAGTAGGTCACAACAGCTCTGTTGATTAGCATATTGGTGATTTAAAACCACAGTATCAGTTATGAAGTGGTAGATGGATAACATAAAATCTTGTATATTTATTGGGAGAAGGAATTTTTACAGCATGAGACCAAGCTGAGAAACCATGCTGTACTAGCACTATATTTATTTTTCTTAAAACCGTAACCCGCTCATGAAATGTTTTTAGCCCTCAGCTTAGCCTGAGGCCAAATCCAAGGAAAGTAGCCTAAAGCTCATGATGAATGTTTACTGACTTTTGTGGTCAGTGTTTCTCAGGAGTAAATTGTAAAGAGCACATGAGCTACACTTTATGTTTCCAGCTTCAGGCTGTGGAAAGGAGTTGGAGGAAAAGGTATGCCACTTAAAATTACCCCCGAATTATGTTCACAAAATATACTTCACCTTTTCACAGCTGTGCATACTAAAATTACTTAAATATTGCATTTCCTACTAGGAAGTCAAATACACCTACCTCATGTGGTTTAAATAAAATAAGAAGCAGGTTCATTTAGCAAACAAGACAGATAATTCAACATGAAAATCTAGGAGCTGAGAAATTATCTTGGGAGTTTCTGGGTGAACCTCGAGATTTGGCGCAAGGTAAGTGTGCAGCAATCCCTTCCCTAAATTACCAGCAGGATGTGCATTGTTTTTTCCTACTGTCTTTATTCATGTTTCAGCAGCTTGCCACAAGCAATATGCCAAGCTCATACAAAAACCTGTGTAGCACACAAATGTGTGCATACAAACACACATACACCAGAAGATTCATTTCAGAAGATTCCATGTAACCTTAATAAAAAACTGCTTTCTGAAGTAGAGAATATATTGAGCTGCACTTGCACAAGCTCTTTGCTGAACAGAGGAATTTTACAAAATATAGTTGCAGGATTTTCCTCTGTGACTGCCATGGTTATGATCTATTTCCATAGTTCAGTATTTTTCCGTATTCATTTTAGAGTCATGCATGTAAAATAAAATGTCACTAGATGTAGAAGTCAATATTAATAATCTCTTTCCACATAACACCAATATGTATGCATGTTATACTTACTTGTGCAACACTTTGAGAGAATTTGGGTAGCATATCAGATTGGAGGTGAACTTTGAGGTTCAAGTATGATAACTCAGCATTGATTGGCTGAAAACAAACAATCTTATTCCAGACAACAATGAAATTTTTTATTAGATGTACATCAGTGCAAACTGTCTAGTTTTAAAATGATTACATTTTGTGCCAAGGTCAACTATGATAAAATTCTAATTATAATTTTTAATTCCTTTTAAATCATAATTTCAAAATGTACATTTTTTAAAAATTTGAAAACAAGAGGCAAAAAACAACTATCTAAAAGCTGTAATCTGAAAGCAAATAAATTATGTATTTTTTTCCTTTGCATCAGGTAAAATCAGAAATCACTTCCAATCAGATCTTCACAGATGAATAGCACACTGGTCTGCATAACTGAGAAATAAAAACAATGACATTAATTAGAACTGGCTTTTGGCATTATTTTATTTTTAAGTACAGAAAGCAAGAAAACACAGAGTACTGACCAAAACAGGTCCATCTAAATCATAGTTCCAACACTGGAAACTATCTTACTCAAATTTGAGGGAATGGCAAATGTTAGCATACTTTCAGCTGCGATGCATCTGCTCCCTTTAGAAAATATTTCCTTTTCCTTTTCAGACAGCTAAAATTTTACCTTTACTTATGTATAATGAGACCCAATTCTGTTTTTCTGATTGAGCAAAGGATAAACTGGGCTCCTTCCACTGACATTCTGTCTAGTAGAGTCTTCTCACTGAGTAGCAGAAGAAATTAGTATAATAGCAGTAAAGCAATCTCCCGAGTTAATTACAGGTCAGTTATAGTAAAGGGGCTCAGATAAAGAAAATATATTTTAACATATACATATATGTTAAAATATATTTTATACATATAATACATATACATGTATTTAACATATACATATATACATATATTTTGCAGGTACACATATATATATATATACCTGCAAATACATATTAAAAATATGCTTCCATGTATATGAATATTTAGGAACACTTATTGACTACTTATGAATCCTACATTTTTTCAATTCTCTTTGTTATTTTTTTAAATAAATTTATTCTTGTAGTTAATACAAAATCATGAGTATAATCTTAATTTTTGACATTTTTAGCCTCACTCTATTCCCCATTTACATATACTGCTGTGTGATATTTTTGTTGTTGTTTTTGTTTGGTTGTTTGTTTTGTTGTTTTGTTTGTTTGTTTGTTTGTTTGTTTTACTTTAAATATTTGGGAGCATTTGGAGAGTTAAATATTTTGGGAGTTTGTAAGTCACTCCTGTGGAGTCCAGCAACATGTAAGCATTGGGAGAGCAACCAAATGCATCCTCAATATGTAGTGCCTCATTTAGCTATGACTGACAGGTGCAAAATGCTGCTGAATCAGAAATGACAGCTATAATAATGGCCAGTACAGGAGATTCACAAACCTGGGAGCATCATCTGCTATGGATGTTCGTATATACCTAATATGGGAATGTCTAATTACAATTTTCATTTGTTAAAACAAGGGAAAATATTGATAGAATAAAATAGAAATCCCCAAAGAACAGAGCCCAGATGTTCTTCATAGTGATTTTAGCCTGAGGGAGGTTTGGGGAACAGAAGTGACTAGAGGCTATGGGTAAATTTTCTGGGTGGTATGCAAGGAATTACATATATAATTCCAGCTGTTCTTAATGGGATGGAATCATGATTATAATAATGATTCCTTATGTACATGGCTGAAAAATTGCCCACTAACTTTCGAAGAATTCACTTTCATATGACCTTGCTTCTTCAGGTAGAAGCATTCTATGAATTAGAAGCAACAGAGTAGGTATTTTTTTACCTACTTCTAAAACAGCAAAAAAATTTAAATCTACCACTGTAATGTTGGTGGCATTCCATTATCCTGGCCTAGGGCGCTGTTTGAATAAGGAAAATTCTAACTAATTTGAGATTTTTGACCAGACAGAGATCACTACAGGCCTAATGATTACATCTTTCTTTATTTGATGAGACATAGCATTTGAAAAGACCTCCTAAGTCATTATGCCCAGTTCAACTTGCTAGCACAGGCAAATATGTCATATAAACTTAATGTCAATCATGTAATTCAAAAATCTTTTAATATGCAGGGGTTTTATTTGCCCTCCCTGAGATATAAAAATAGCACAAAAACAAGAGTTAGATCTTGAGAAGAAAGTTTCCAGAACTGTTTGCATTGAAATAAAGAAAGCTTCAAACGTGGATTTTCTCTCTTGGGAAGGCACTACTCCTTGGAAATAGTGGAGAAACACAGACCCACATCTGTACCTTCCATTTCTCTCTCTCTATTATTTGTGTAATGGGCAAAGGTGTTTTTCCTGATCCTTCCGCTTCTGTTGCCATTAATTTACATTCTAAAAAATAGTTTTTGCTGAAAAGTTAGGGACCCATAAATTGGTTCTTTATGACCCTTCTAGTTCATTTGGTTATGGAGTGAAAAAAAAAATCAGCCTGAAAGGGAAAAGCAGCTGAGAGTGACAGTGAATTTCATAAAGGGCATATAAGAGGCTGCAAGGAAGAGCCTGAATCCTCCCCCATCTCTGCTTCTGAGTTATTAGGCCACATCTCACTCAAAAGATTAAACATTTTATCTCACAGGTCATTCCATTTTATTGCAGTGTTGCCTTTAGCAATGCTATGGTTAAGGTTCTGTCAGTGTTTCTATTATAGGCCCCTATTTTCTGGAATTTATAACTTAGGGCTAGAAATTCCCTCTGGGTTAAAACTCGGCAAAATCATAGGAGGTATTTTTTCCAGCAGAGAATTTTTCCCCCCATACACTTTCCATTTTTTAGTCTATGTTTAAATCAAATGGGAATGCCAAACCCGTTTGCTTATAATTTTAAAATAAACTTCTTCTACTTGAATCCAGTGAATTTCAAAAAAGTATCTATTACTTAACACAAAAATGCATGGCAGTGTGGTCTGAGAATCAATGAAGTACTAGAAATGCAAAATAGACACTCTGCATGTGTGAATGCATAAATGTGTGTGCATGTGAGCATCTGTGCATGCCCACACAGTCTGGAATTTTTCCACAACATTTTACTGAGTGCTGTGTTTCAAGTGAAGACTCAACAGCTAATGAACTCTTAGTGAAATTAATTGCACACTATTGCATACACACATGACATTCAATAGCTGTTGCATTTGACTACATTCAGCAATCCACTCCTATGAATTTAAAGTGGATAGTCTTAATTTAAAACCATTTAAAATCTCACAGAACAACAACAAAGAAACTGAGGTGGCTACATAAATTGCTTTGCAAGAAATTTCTCTCCACATGCAACTGAAAGCAACGAGTCCAAAATTGCCCAGAAGTAAGGAAAAGGATTAAATTGAGCACGTAGTTTAATTGGTTTGCCTCTTTCTTATGTTAAGACTTGGTATATTTTTTTAAAAACTCAATAAAAGGTCAGTGCTGCATAGTGAAATGAGTAATGTGTTGAGGCAGCCAAGACGTTGTTATTTGATATGTATCAATAAGATCCAGTCGCCACAGCTCGTCTGTGGGCAGATAAGGATTGGTTTGTGTGAGCTGCTGCCCCTCTTTGGAGAGACTGAACCGCTGCAATGCCTTGGGGGTGGACTCTGGGATGGGAGATGAGTGCCACAGGCAGGGCCAAGGTTGGCACTGTACAGGAGGCCTGTGAGAGCTGGATGCAGACGCCCTCTGCCCAGGCTGGGGAAGCCTGTGGTTCCCCTCAGCAACTGCTGCTGCCAAATGTGAGCATATGGGTCTCCTGATCTGGAGAAACTCAAGCAGTGTGCCCATGGGAATCTCATGAGGTTTAACAAGACCACGTGCAAGGTGCTGCACCTGGGCTGGGACAACCCCTGGTATCCACCCAGGCTGGCAATGGACAGATTGAGAGCAGCCACATCCCTAGAAATGTTCAAGGCCAGGCAGGATGGGGCTCTGAGCAACATGTTCTAGTGAAAGGTGTCCCTGCCCATGGCAAGAGGGTTGAGACTGGATGACCCATAAGATCCTTTCCCACTCAAGTCATTCTATGATTCTCTGTCAAGGTCCTTATGAAGAGCTGCACAGCACATGAGTGGAGAAAGAAGTTAGGGTGCAAGAAGAAGGAAAAGGTAAGTCAACTCCTTATAACTCCTACAGCTCCTTGCTTTTATTGGCAGCTGTAGTCATCACATTTTTAAACTGAGCTATTCTTCATAATTAAAATACAAACAAAAAAGGGGAAAAAGGATGTTAAAGGGGGCTTGTTAAGGAAACTGTGTTCCTTTGATTTTTAGCTCAGTGGCTCAAAACCAGCATAGACTGTAGTGATTGAAAATTTTTTCCATCTGTTCTGGTTGTTTCATGAAATCTTCTGATGATGCTGATGCATTTACTACTGCACAGTTCACCACACCATGAGCTTCCTCCACAGCTAACACTAAGTGACAACTTTGAAATGTCAGAAGATAGGAGGACATGAAGAATGGACTAATCCTTCTCTTGATCCCCTGGTGTTGCCCAAGCAGAATTGAAACAGATGGTTTCAATGGTGTAAAAAATTTATATTGCTGCTTCTCCCACTTAACTCACAGTAGGCTTCTTATTCCAACATCTCTTAGGATAATTAAAGCTGATATAAAGTAAAAGAAAGATGGTGTGGTGAGTCAGTGGAGGAAAGTCCTGCTATGCTAAACCAAATGCACTTTTTTACAAGGGTTTTACTTTCATAAGTTCATTAATATAGGTGTCTACCATCTCAAAGTGATACTCTGGGAAAGGACTGCTGGAAATGACAAGCACCCTGCAAAACGGTTTGCCAAGAGCTTCTATTATTTCTCCTGTTGTTCTCAACATGCTTTATGGGGAGCTATGTCAATTTTTTAACAAAAAGTAAAATACTGATGGGTATGTCCATCTTACATCCTTATCTCAGGTTCCTATATTCTTCTTATACTTGCATTGTTTAAACAGTCTCTGTAAGAGCATTTTAGAGATTGTTTAAAATTAATATTTTCCTGCCTCCAGCACACTTTCAGCATGCCATTACTCTTTCCATTATGAAAAAAAAAACAAATTGAAGAATAAAGAAGACAAAATTTGTGCAGTCATCTTACATAATATTATACATAGAGCATAGTTTTTAGTCATTTTTATACTGGCGTATGTCAGGAAGAACCACCTGAAATCCAAATGCTTTTTTTACAGCTTGAAACTTGTGAAGTATTTAACTAAAGTTGTTTCTTTCCTTCAGAAGATTTCATTAAAACAAAAATTACTTCCTCCCTCTTGATATTGCTAACAGTAATTAAATCTCTGTTTTAAAGTACTTTTCTCAACAAAAACAGGCTTCTAAGTTGAAGACTTCATAATAGATGTTCTTAACTCTACATATAAATAGAAAATATGACTTGTAAAACATTAAATTTGCTGAATGAGTTTGCCTTTTTCCAAAGTCATCTTCTTATTAATGACTCATGAGTTTCTTTTCTATTATTTAAAAAAAATGTAATTAGGGACTATTCTGGAATAATTTGATGTATCTTATGTTCATATCCAAAGCTATTAATTAAAAGAATCATAAGTATTTATAATGTGCTGTATGCTTCCATTATTCAAGCTAATCCTTTTAATCCTATTTAAATTGGAAGATAAAAGTTAATCCAAATAACATCTCTCTACAAACAAATATTATTAAACCTCTCTCAGTCTCCCTTGTCACCTGCTCTGAAAATGATGAGTGATTTGTCTAATTTGCTCTAGATAGTAAACAATAGAGATGAAAAGCAAAGAATGCAAAACTGCCACTTTGTATCTAAGGCCTCAATACCAAAGTGTGGAGTAAAAACACTGTACAGAATTCTTCTGTATGATGTCTCCTTAAAAACTAAGCTTTTCTTGGTGATACTTCTGAACTCCTAAATCTTTTTGATGCTGCAAACTAACTCTGGACTTATGCATAGAGAATATCAACTGGGTGAAAGTTTTAGTGTGCCACGTATTACAGGCAGCATTTCAATGTCATGCTGTAGTTTACAGGACTCTGGTATCTGGTAATTTCTTTAATTTGACTTGGTTTTTGGAAACAGCAACAACTTAAGGAAGCCATGTTGAACGAGTAATTTTGGATTTACACCACAGTACTATGATCTGTGATCTGCACATGTGGCCATTCACCGGGAACCAGAAAACCAGCAATTGTTTTTTCCCTGCTGTGAGCAATGGTTTTGAACATATTTCACTATTTTCACACTGGCTGCTCTTCCTTTTGCCCCAAAACACAACTGCAAGCTGAGCTGCTTCAACTCCTTTGGACCAAAAAAAACCCTGATGTGTCCACACATACATGTGAGTCCATTTTATGTCCAAGGACACATAAAATATGATCAACCTGATAGAATGATATTTTGCTTTGTTAGGTGAATACATCATTCATTGCAGTTGGAAAATTAAAAATATATGAAATGTTATGGATTGCAAAACACAAACTAATTTTATTTTGGAAGCCCAGACTCATATTTAGGTTAACTGTTTCCTTCACTTTCTTAACACAAAACACTTAAAAGTAAATAATGCTTCCCTTGAGTCAGAAAATCCCTAGTACCAGTGACACAATTGTATCAAAATAAAAATTTGAATATAGATGTAAATTAGAGATTCATTTGTATATTCTCTGTGGATTCTGTATTTACTAAAGAATCCCTGCATTAAAACCAACAAAGCAAAAACTGTGAGTTGGTGATCTGGAAATTGAATAACAATGACTTCAAGGAGGATCAAAATATTGAAAATTTTAAACTGTCTTTTTTGGTAGAGTATATTAAGAATAATGTTTCCATTTAAGAAAAATTAAGGCCTGCCAGGGATTTAAAATTTCAATTGGGAATGTACTGGATCAAGCAGATCTATTAAAGGAAGAAAAGTACCTGCAATGGGATACTGTACGTGAAGGAATTCCAAAGTATTTTAGGACTGAGTGGTTGAACTTCTAACATAAATACTCAGTCTTTGATTTAAACTGGTCACTATGCCAGAGGACTAGACTCTGGCATAATGTTTAAATGGGTCAAAAAAGGAAAAAAAAATTGAATACACTGGAAAAGATCTTCAAAACATAATGTGATGGTAGGGGCAGTGCAGTGTTGTAACATAAACATAAAACATATGAAAAATGTAACAAGTGCTGGGCTTAGTGAGCTTTTGAACTAGCAGTGAGTACTTTCTGCAATCATTTTAATAGCTGATTGAAAACATTCTTTATACAGTGAATTTTTTTTAAAACAAGCAATTTATGAAGAACTACTTTTCAGAAGAGAGAAAAAAAATTGTAACAGAACTACTCAAATAAATAAATAAATAAATAAATGGCACAGCTTCACACTAAATGCCTGTGTCTGGATACCATCCCTCCTAAAAGCTAAAAAAGCAGGAAAAATTTCAGAGTGTATTGTTAAAATGGAGCAAAATTCTGTAAAGACAAAGATGTACAGAGATGAACAGAATAGAGAAGATATAGCAAACACTGCTTAAAACCAGTAACAAGAAGATTTGAAAAACCCTTAAAAATATTCCTTTTTTTCAGGTTTTGTTTCCTAAACTTATATGTTTAGTATTTTTTTGTGGAAGTTCTTTTCTAAACATAGTGAAATGCTAAGATCTGTGAAGCTCATTTTCATGAGGAACAGTCTTTAACTTAGCAGCATTCTTAATTTTTGTATGCATAGATAATGTAGTAATGGGAGGGTTTCAGAATGAGTTCGTGGAACTAATTCTACTGTCGTATTTTGAAAAAGAGATTATTCTATCAAAGTAATTGTACAGAACTAATAGAAGATTGTGACTATCTGCAGAACACCAGGCCAGAGGTACTCTTTTTCTGATTAATACCATGTCTTCCTACCACGGGCTTCTGGGTTTGAGCCTACCTTCTGGAAATAATTCTGCAGCATTAAGAGACATACAATAAACCTGCAGGTAGTTTGACAGCATAGCAGAGAAGATGACTTGTGTGGTGTGTGAGGCATGACAATAGTGAAAGCCAGCTTTCACCAGGTTATCTGGCTGTGGGCTTGAGCTGGACACTTGAACACCGTGCTGCACAGCCAGCCATGAACTAGAGAGCATTTGCTTTCATTTGCCACCCACCATTTGCAACCAGTGTTACAAATGTGTCTTGTAACACAATTCTTCCAATTAAAAGCTTCTGAGTTTAGAAAGTTAGCTCCAAACATGATTTTATGTTGAACAGTGGTCAGCCAATGCTGAAGTCTGCTTCCAAGTCTCCTCTACCCAAATAAACTAGAGGCTAGGAGCAACATAACACCTACTGAGGTGCAAATATTAAGGAGATTTGATTTTTCACTTCTCATCTTGGTGTTAAAAGCCAGTCTTTCAATTTTTCTACATCCAGCTATAGAACAATGAGTTGGGGCAAGCTGGCTTGATTATTTGTTTAGCAGGCAGGTGGCTTGGCCATGATTTCCCCTCTAATAGTGATGGATGCCCTAGGCAAGGAAAATTTTACATGATTTTGAACAGTGAAGCTTTCTGTCAGCACCAAGTTCTTATCTTCTGGAGCCTACAAGTGTGTGTAGGTTTGCCAGTTTACATAAAGCTAGGTTTCATATTCTTTTAATTACCCTTTCGGAGGCAGGAGAAAGGAAGTCATATTCACAAGTGCTAAAATGATCATAGTGACGCAAGTCAGCGTGCTGCTGCTAGTCTGCCTAGCCTCAGCCTCCAGTCAGTAGTGACAGACAGGTTATTCTAGACAAAGGTTTAAAATATAAGCTCCTGCACTATTTCTTCTAAGGCAAGTGATCTCTCCCTGTTTATACTGGAGGGAGCCTGGAGAGATTGTCCTTTCTAGGCTGAGGTTAGCCTTTGGGAATCCACAGCAGCGAGGATCACTTCAAAACCAGTTATGTCAATTTAGTCTTTCCCTAAACAGGTTATACTACAAAATATACTACAGAATAATCCAACTGTAAAGCATTGGAAGAGTGCTTGGCATAGACTGTCATAGTATTTACTATGTAGATTAAATCAATTCAAGAGATGAAATAGTGACAGAGGCCGCTGTATTTGAAGATCCTGTGTATGTCAGTATTTTTCTAAGAAAAGGTCAACTAAAGAAATTTTGAAAGAACTGTACTTTTTCCATTTCATTAATTAGATTTCTGTGTCTCGTCACTTACTGCCACTACTCATCTTAATTAATCATTACAAACACGTGATGCACAAGTGACTTGGAAGATACAGCGAATATTGAGGAAATTAAATTGCAGACAACACACATAGCTTCAGATCAATCATCTTTTAATTTGCAAAGTCTGCCAAGAGATGCCAACCCTTTATGTTTATTTGTGCCATGGTGATAAGAAGTGTTCTTAATGGTAGTTCCCTTGTGTTTTGTTTTCTCTCTCCAGGGCCTTGTTGTAAATAAGAGGCTCAGTTTTCATGTGTTTTTATGATGAAGCATTGTAGCTAAATGAATGCCATGGGACACCTCTTAAACAAGTAGGCTACAGAAGAGCAAACCTGTTAAAAGAATATATTTCCTCTTCATATAGAAAAACATGTCCTGTGCAATGAATGCTTCTACTGACACTTCATGCACTTAAAGTGTAGTTTAAAGAAGTGTTGCTTGTTAAGGGAAATTACCTAAAAAATTCTTATACTTTAAGCAGCATTACACCATAGCATACACTGGGGCCTTTAATAATACACGCTAATTACAGATTTATATATATTTTAAAAGAATTGCTTTTTTGTCCACTTTAGAAGGCCTTCAAATAAGCCTGAACTGTATGATTAGTAAGGATCTATGGAGCAGTGTGTACAAGAGTGGTGTGTACACAGCTGGTTATGCATGCATATGGAGGGATAGAGTTGTCACTTTAAAATAGTTTTGCTATGGCCCCACCATGCACTTTATCTACGCAAATATTTAAACCTTGAAAATAATCAGGGCCAGAAGAATCCTGCAAAATTTAGAATTTGCATTGATAGTATGAGTTTCAGGGATGGGAGAAGCCCTCTAGTGCTCCTGAACTCTTTGGGGCTGTAGGAGACCCTAAGAAGCCATGGGGCGGTGGTACACGTTATGGGGCCAAACATTGAGGGCTGGACTGGGAGCTGCCTGCAGCAACATCTGCAGCTCAGTGAGGTTTCTAAGTCCATCATTTATTCATTCAATGAGTTTTGGATCTGGACCCAAAAATCTCAGCAGTCAGTACAACAGGAAATGAAAAAACCACATATATAACTATTTCTATGGTTTATCAGTGAAGATAGTCCAAATGTTTAAAAACACATATATGCAGTTTTCAGAAGTGTAAATCTGTTATATCAGAGTTAAAATTTTTCAATCCTTACTCACAATTAAATTATCTTTTTAGAATAGTTAATATGGTTTTTCTGTTTTTACATTCCATCCACATCATCAACAATCTGTTATTTTTTGCTTTGCCAATGAATGAAAGTGCAAAACATCCCTGCAGTAAGAGTAGCTTGGTAATTATCCTCTTGCCATACAGCTCCCAAATGGTTGTCACATTGCAAAAGTTATGTTTAAAGAAACCATATCTTGTTAAGTATTGCCAGAAGACAAAAGAACTGAAAATAGCAGAAAAGAAAAATAGTCACCAAGATATTTACTGCTGAGGAATGTGTGCTGTATTTTTCACTGTTAGCTGTATTTATTGAAAAATCAATGGTAGGTCTCCTCCAGTGTGACTGTTTTGTGACAGACTTTTATTACAGGCTAACATTCCATTTCACCAGTTCATTTGTGTACAACTTTTTGCTGGAGTGGCAAATATTGATAAGAGTTCAGACTGAAAAGCAAAAAAGAGTACTCTCTTCAAAACAGAAGGAACTTTAAGTGCTGTTCTCATTAAAAGGCTGGAAACAATGTGTGAAGCATGATTTCTAGTAATAAATAAACTAGTGTTTCATTGGTTTTCAAGGTACAAACAGATCTTTTATTCACAACTGTGGTAGATTTTTTTAGCACATACACACATGCTTTTTTTAGCATATGCACACATGCTAAAAACATATAATCCATGCACTCAATATTTAAATTTATTTATGCCTTCAGTGGAAATGTTTTTAACATCAAAATTCTAATATTGTGGAAAGATTTTAAAGTGTTTAAATAGCTTCTTTTTAGCTGGGGTGGCTGTACATTTTTAAGCTTTTTCATCACAGAAAAAGTGTTGAACTGCAATGGGGTTACTCATGTATGTGTTTAGTCTGAACTGTGATTGAGTCACTCAGCTTTCTCGCTTAGCAGGAAATTGTTGATGTTACATCAGCCTTTGTTGATGTTAGCATTTACAGAATCAGTAAGGAACAAAATGTGGACATGGAGGCGGCTCGCTTTATGTCTATGGCTCTTGTAGGTGTATTAGGGAGTTCCACGAGGCATATTGAACTGTCTTTAATATTCAACATTTAGCTTCATTTCTGACTTACACTGAGCTTTCAAACTGGTATCCTCCTGACAGTTTCAAAGTGGTTTTGACTGTGTTCAACTCCTTTCTCTGTAGGGGTTTAATCTCATAAAGATTTCAGCCACACATGTACTAGTGTCAGGGGTATAATGATCACTTTGAAGTTTGTTTGCTTTCCAGTGCATTTAAACACTTTAAGTGTTCCAGAAATAGGATTAGATGCCCCAGTGAATTCATTTCATTTACCCCCAGCAGTGGTTTTCCAATACTATATGGTGTTTACATGGTATCAATTTAGTGGCGTGCTGATCTCCAAGATTCATCCTCTCCCCTACCAATTTTCTACCTCTTGATCCTATTTGAAAATTGCTGTGATATGGGGCAAATAATATGGACAAAAGGAATATTTGAGTTCTGGTATTTTGTCGGGGGTTTTTTGTCACTACCAAAGCTTTTCGATACCCTAAGCAAAGGAACTTGGTGTGAATTTAGTGAGGCAAACCAATCAGAAAGGCAGCCCTACTTTATTTTTTTCCATTTATCCCTATCAGATTCTGAATGTTTTCATGTTTTCATTGCTTTTTGCCACAGAGTGAGATTCTGTGCTTTTCTTAAGTCTTACAGTTTGACACTCATTACAGAAGTATTTGCTGCTGCAGTGTCTGTCCCACTTTTCCTCACTCTTCTCACTCTAAGTCCTTGGTGAGAACTAGTTGATGCATCTCCACACTTCTTCAACTGCATTAAACTTCATTTTCTGGGAAAGAGCCTTTATGCTTTTTAATGACTGACCAGAAAGTGAAACTTAACTTCAGATTTTTTTTTTAACTTTTATTAATTTGAAATAGTAATTTAGTATACTCCCTGGTGTTCATAAAGAATTAAAGGAACAGGGAGAAAAGGTTTATTATCAATTAGAAAGTGCTTTTTTTTCTGCAGCATTTAATCTCTAATTATATTTTTCTATAATAACACATTCCATGCTGCTGTAGAATGAGCTAAATGGTTTATATTTGGGGCAATAAAGGGTTTTTCACTTCTATTACCAAAGGGAAATATTAGAGAGGTCTTTGACTGTCCATGCTATATGAGCAAACACCACTTAAGGCAGACTCTGCTTCCTAAACAAGTATTTAATCTCCTCATTAAAGATATATGAAACTAGAAATCAATGAGCACTGGTGGCTAGAGCTTTATAGCGGAACTAATGGCTACACCTTGTCTAACATAAGAAACTTCACTTGTGGTTTACAGCTGCTACACATGGAGAAACATGAACCTAAAAGGAAAGGCTTTCAGTTATGCTAGTAATTACAGTAATGGTTCTAGATAAGCAGGTCACATAAATGTGTGACAAAAATCAAGCATTTTCACTCCACATTTTATTCCCTGATAATGAAAGCTCTTACTATAAGGTTTAGATAAAACCAATAAAAATGCTGCTCCTTGAATAAAAAAATTCATTTGGTTTGTTATAAATCCTCCTACAGCAGAAACAATTACAAACGTAAAGTGCTGGGGACTGGGAACAGTGAGAACTACATGATAAGATTTAAGTGAATATATGTAGTGCTAATAAGATCTATTTTGTTTTCAAAATCAACAATTGGCAAAAAAATTAACCCTATGAACAGAAAAAAACACCTCACTGACACACTGTTTCTGGTTCTATATCTTCTTTGCATCTAAAAGATTTGCAGGAGAAATAATGCAAAATTTTTCAAACACTTGAAAATGCCTGAAGTAATGTAAGAAGATACTAGAGTGTACAAGAATATTGTGGAGGATGCATTCCCTGTATTTTGTACTGCTGGTGCAAAATTCTGCAGTTTTCCATCACAAGGAATCCCACTTGTTTCACAGGAAAACAGTTTTTCCTGAACAAGGATGTTGTTTTCATTTGAATATTGTCTAACCTAAGCTAAGGTGAGATATTTAAGAAAGAAATAAGTGATACAATTCTCTCCCTGTACCTTGTGCGTTTACAATTTCAGAATTAGCTATTTTGTTGAAGTCAAGTGATGCCATTTTACCTGGATGCATAATGTCAACACCTATGGACAAAACTTCAAATATAAAGGCTGTAGATTTGCGTAAAATCTTAGTGTCTTTGCAGAACTTCAAGCACAGATCAATGGTCAGGATGCATTCCTGATTTCATTTAAGTTGGGACAGAACAGCACAGCTGGAGTGGTAATCCCAAGCATCAGAGATTACAGTGTTTGTTGTTACCAAAGCCTGTGTTTCCATTTGTATATATCTTCAAATAAATAACTTCAAAATTATTTATGGTTTGGGATTTTTTTCCCTAGTAACTGTCTGGTTGAAGGTGAGAAAACTTATGGTAGTTCTCTTCCTGAACCACTGGATGTTACAGAGATCACATAAGTAAATTGTTTTTTAATAATTTTCTGTTACATTCAACTTATAAAGATTCCATTATGCCCCAAACCAACCTATGATGCTTCTATATGGTTTTAAAATGTGTATTCACACATTACAGTGAAAGACAGAAAGAGCAATAGCGTAGTAAATGCTAAAAATATGTAGCTCTGCCTTCTTCCCAGGCTTCACTTTTCCATAACTTGTATAAAAATAGCACAAGTCTAAATAATGCCTGTCAGTGGTCTTTTCCTATAGTTTTCCATGGTACTTAGTCACATTTTCTTGGTTACTTTTCCTCTGGGAAGAAAGCTTCAACTTATCTTACTCTAATTTTATCCATGCTATTTTTTTACATATTTGTCTTAAATTTCATAATCACTTCACATTTTCCCAAAAGAATGCATTATTTAATGTGTATTGTTTTTGTAACAGTCCTGACACTAGAAAAAGTCATCAGTTTGGGTAAGACATTATAGATCATTATTATAGCTTTGTGCCTATTTATAAATGGCTTCCTTGATATTTTCAGTTACTATCAGCATAATAAAGGGTAAATGGAGAATGGGAAATGTTTAGTTATTGCTTTCTGGTAATGGTAAGTAAAACAATCCTGCAGGCAGCATGTGTTAGTCACTTAGTGCCAGAGGAAAAATACCTCATGGTAAATTTTAATTCTTGAAAGGTGTTGCCACCCTAAGCAGTTTGAGTAAAAGTCTTGAGAGGTGACACTGGTGAGTACAGAATAATGCAAGACGATGTGCACCAAGGCCAAACAAAAGTACAGGGGCATTCATTGATACACCAGCTGATGCACAGATTGATTGTATATCTGGAAAGAAATGATACATTTCAGAGGAAGAAATTCTATTATTATGCATAAGTATACACAAATTCAAAGGAAGACATGAGAATTTTGATTTAGCCATGCTAAGAAGATTGGAAAGAAGGCGACAGCAAGAAAACAGGGAAACAGAAAGAAATTAATTTGGATAGAACATAAGGAGAATGAGACAGTATTATCAGTTGTTAGCATAGATGTTATGCCAATTGAAAAAAAACCCTAAAAAACCAACAAAACAAACAAGGCAAAATAAGGGATAGAGAGAAAAATTCCTGTCTAAAATGAAGTTTTATGCTACATGGAAAAAATTTGATGTCAAATGATGCCTTTATTTAAAGTAGTTTCTGACTTATGGTCTCTAGCATACATTTCATATCATAACAAAATATAAGATTTAGATATATGTGGTGGAATAAATGAACCAATATGATTGAATAATAATGTATAATAATAATAACCATAATAATTTTTTTTTAAATTTTCTCTTATGCTTCTGAATTCTGACAAAGAGCCCGTCTTCAAAATTTTTAAATATTTTGACTTTTCCTTGAAATTTGCTTTTACAGCTCATGTTCAACCATTTAACTTGTGAAAACCTTCTCCAGGCAGAAACATTACAGATTACATTTCAAATAAGTATAGATATGATATTTGCAGTTTTCAGGTAATGTAGAAGCTTGTGACTCTTCCATAGGCAGTCACTACAAGATGGGGCAAAGGAATGGACAAAAATTGTAATTTTGGGACTATTGGTAATCCAAAGTAGTGCTTATATGTCCTATTTTTTATTTGAAAAAATCTTTGAAATTATGTTACAATTTCAGAGATCTTGCAGACTTTCTGGTGTAAAAGGCTTTTGTAAATTTTGCCCAGTTTTGTCAAAGGGGAGATCAAGTACAAGGTTTCCTAATATTATTCCTGATGCCATGACTATTTTGGAACAATTTGCAGTCACTCATAAAGGAAACTTATATTTAATGTTAAATTTAGATGTCACATACTGCTCCAGGGCTCAATGGTTCAAATGGACTTAAAATGTCTGAAATTCTGAACTAGTGAATGTACCAGCTGGCACAATCCAGAGTGTTATACAAGCATGTACAGGGGTATTCTTTTACACAAACAGAATTTAGTATGTAATCACTATTGCAGAATTTTTGCAAATTAGTTCTTCACTGTTCATAGAATTGGAAAAAGAGAGGATTTGCTACTTTGATTACTGGACTTTACCAGTAGGGAGAACCAATCAGACTGAGCCCATAGAAAATCAGTGGGACTGGGAAAGGGAACTAGCATAGTTCTAGTCAACCTCCTTTGTCAGACTGTGCTGCTTTTTGGTCACAGGATTGTCTCTCCTGACCTGATCTGAACTCACAAAAAATCCAAATGACTACAAAATTTTCCATACACCTGGATTCACACTTTACACACACTATAACTGGCTGCATTGACACATGTCCCAGATGCATGGCCTGTGGACTAACTTCACATGTCATTTGTTTCTTCATCACTTGTTAAATGGTACAGGTGTATGACTAATTTGCAGAGCTTATGAAATTAAGTGGTGATCAGGTGAAGTGACTACAGTCCTTTTGTATATTCTGGGTCTGTCACTTGTGAGAGCTTGTGCAGCTTGATTTAAGCCCTTTTATACATGCTACATATACACTCTAAAAGTGTGTTTTCAGTTTTATAAAGCAAATCTGAAGATCTAAAAAGGCTTCAACACTGTCACAGTATGGTTACTGTTTTAAGACTCATAAGTGGTTAATAAATACTGCTGTTGATGTTTGTTCCAAATATTTGGCAAATCTTTGACAACTATGAATTTATGGTATCATTTGGAAATGCCTCAATGCCAGATTTGTAAAAATAACCTATTCTAAGAAGGTATTTCAAGTTTTGTTTAATCATGTATGTATTAGATGTTCAAATTCTACAAAGAATAAGTTTTTACAGCTAATATCAAGCAAAACCCCTAGAATAATTCTTGCTGAACAAAAGCTGCAATACGTATTAATGCAACATGGCCAAAAGTCCAACCCTTTTAGGGTCCTCTCACAATAGGCCAGGATCATTCTTCAAAAGCAGACTTTGTCTTTGCTTAAAGTAATATTTTTAACATCAACAAAAAAATGTAAAAGCCTGGAGCTTTCAAGCCACATACCAATACAGATCCACAGGTTTTCTGCATGTCTGGGATAAAGAGGCCTGATTCCAGAGATAAGACTGAATTATTTTAAAGTTTCACTTTTTTCTTGACCCTTCATTTCAGCTCCCATGTATCATGGGTCCTTAATCCAAGTCTCTCTACAAATAGTATAATTTGCCTCAATTGCATAATTTGCTCAGTTTGGTTTTTTAATGCAAATGAAGTCAGTTGAGGTTTCCGCCCTGTTTGAATCACTTCTGCTACCTTCCATAACCATTAATTAGTTCATATCTACTACTGCATGAGGTTTATTTCTCAGTTACTGAGATTGAAGTCATTATGTCATTTCTTCAATTAAATTTAGATATAGTTGGAATGGAGAAATCTGGAGCAGCATTAAAATAAGAACAAAAAGTTTATTTTGTATCATATACCCAGCTAATTTAGATGGAATGGATAAGTCTTTTGAGGCTATTAGAATTACTGGTTCCTTGTGGATACACATTTAATTTGGGAGGAATACACTTTCTATTTTTCTATCTCCTCACTGGTTAAGTGACTGGGAGTTCTGTGTTGGTCTTACTGGCTCTGTATCAACAGCACTATACCACTAGATCTGGCTGGAAGTAAGACATAACAGAGGAATGGAAAACAAGAAATAAAGCCAAAAACCACCTATGGGTTAATCTATTAACATTGTTAAAAATCTGAGATTGCTTTCCACAAGACAGGAAAGAGGGAGAGCAAGGAGATAAAGGTGTTGTACCTTTGCAGGGATGAACAAAGGATTTTAAGTTCCTAGGCTAATATTCTTAACATTCCTAAGATTCTTCTTTATTCAAAACCAGACATGCTATGAATCCTGTTTTTGACAGAAAATGCAAAAACAACCTGGAATGTTTCTTAGGAGAAAAAAAAAAAAAGTAATTGAAAAATCCTCAGCTTTTTTGCAGCCGTTTCTGAATCTTGGATGTTCAGGGAAGTAAATTCGAACTTCTCTGCTCCACAGAATAATATCTAAAGTCATGAATCAGAGTCAACATAACTTTTTGCCAGTTTTTCAAATACAAAAAGTACATATATTGTACAAAAGTACATATATTGATAAATAGTTTCCATTAGTCATGTTGAAAGCAAAAAAATGGAATGAATTTATGCATGTATTAGCTTCTAGGCTTATTCTCATCTATAATCTGTGTAAAAACAGACTGAACAGTAATGGATTTTGTTCTATGGTCCAAAGAGGGTGAAAGGTTAGAATGACACACTATGGTTTTGAATATTCATTTTGAATGAATGGGTTTTCATTTGAGATTTGAATTGTTAAATCCTTTATGATTTTACTATGGTACTATTTAATCTTCATTGTGAATAACACTGAATTATTTAATTTATTTTCAATGTGAGTTAGATAAGATTCCACTTTTTACTCTTTTCCAAATAATTGTCTGACCTAGGTCTCTACTGTCTAAGGTTACAAGCCCTCAAAAGTGATTTCTCCAGATTAGGACTGACAGCCCAGTCAAGTCCACTGCAAACATCTCCCTAAGAGCTGGCAGACACTGCAAGGCTGGGTGTTTGACCAATGAACAGAACAGAGGATGTGTAGATACCTTCAACAGAGGTAGCTGGTTTAGATGCAACAACTGTCCTAACTGCCCTCACTGCCAGCTAAAAGGTATTCTAAACTGAAAAATAAACATATTTCCTCATATTATAATATTGCTCTTGTTGCTACTGTTTGCTTCAATATTACATGAAATATGCAAATGTAATTAGCTTTAGTGTTTGTGTCTGAGAGTACAAATGAAATATTTTGGAAGGTAAAAAATATAAATTTAAGAAATGCAACAGAAAAAGAAAGCCTAGTATTGGTGGATAGAAGGTCAGTATTAATTTACATTATTTCTTAAGAAATTTTTAATATTAAATTAAATATTTTTCATGGCATTTTTCACACATACTCACACAAAAATCACAGTCGTACTGACGTGTTCTCATCCTAAGTAATGTATATGCAGTCAATGTGCAAAAACTGTTGCAAGAAAATAAAATATTCTTTCGCATGACATGGATTTCTCCCTGTGATGGATTATCTTTTACTTTATTTCTCAACAACTTTATTTAGCCTGTATAATTTCATTTATGCTCATATTATAATCTTGTTTCTGAATTTTAAACTGTGTGGCAAAAAAAACCCAGAGATTTTGTTTTCCCAGTGCAAAAGTATTGTAAATTTATACAGGACATGATTGTGTGCTCAAGGGAAAACCACATAGGTTAGGGTGATGTGCATAAAAGAAAAAGTAATTTGATGATACTAAATACTGAACGTTGTACTCTACATGACTGATGAAGGTCACTGTTTTGTGCCTTTGCAAACAAGTTTCTATTGACCAGAAAAGGAAAAGAAAGAAAAGGAAAAATACTTTTCCAATTTCAATACAAAAAGGACATCAAAAGGTAAGCAAGGCATTGGAATCTGTTCCAATTATCTATCTATCTCTATCTATCTATCTATCTATCTATCTATCTATCTATCTATCTATCTATCTATCTATCTATCTATCCTGGATAGGAAGATTTTGGAGCATTTTACCCCCAAATATTGACTTTATAAAATTTTGTTAAATGACCTCTGGCACAATACATATTTTTCTTGGGTTCAACCTACAGACTGCTGTAGCCATTTGTAGTATGTCAGCATTTTTTTTCAAGCTATATGACTCAACTCTAAAACTTGGGAAATAATTAAAGACAAAAGAATTTGAAGTAGTACCATTCCTCTCTAGTGCAGTTACCATATATTTGGCCTTCCCACATTAATTTCATCTGTATTTTTTTAGCACTGTAATTTCATCTGAAAGTTTTGTGATTTACTTAAAACAGTTCAGTGTACTGGGTGTTTTAACTTAGGATTAGACATGATTTAATGCCCTCCACATTTCACAACACATTCTCATTTCCAGGCTTACTCCACAGAAAACTTTCTGCAAATAAATCAATTTTCTTTCCTTCATCCACATCTCCTGGATTTATCTCTATCTTTGTCCTACTTTTACACAGTTTTCCATGATGAGTCAGTCTCTTTGATTTATTAGAAATAATGAAATGAAGACCATAAAATGGAGTGAGAGTCATATAGAAGAACAAAGTCAAGAGTTTTATTGGTCAAAGAGCAAAAGGCTTCTTTGACACATATTTGGTTTTTAGAAAATAGAAACTCTTGCCTTCTGCATTTTACCTGAGATTGTTTGTCTAACATGAGGTTGCTAGTGTGCATCAATCTGCTGTGTATATTTACTGCACATTAGACACACAAAATTACCCTGTGTGAATACTCTTGTGTAATGCATTATAGCTCTCAATTAGTGTAAGAAATATCACTATGGAAGTCTGCCCACTGTTTTTTTGAATAAAAGGGTACAAGATCTTCATCAATCACAAATACTGATACTTTGGAAAGAGTTTTTAATCTTTCACTTGAAAATATAGACAGGAGAAGCCCACTGGAAATAGATACAGTGTGTCTTTACATTGATATTAAACATTTTTTGTTCAGTCTTTGACTGCAGGTGTACTGAGATTTACAAAATAGTTTTGGCAGATAGTGTTCTGTATTTCTAACAATACATATAGGTAATGTCCTCAAAAAAGCAATGTGTAACTACCTTGATAAATAGATAAATATTTTTCTGCCTAGAGAACAATGTGAACTGAGTATTTCTTGTGAGTCCCAAAGCCATTAGGTTTTGTTAGGTTTGAGTTGCAATGTGATGAATTGTGATTTTGTTTCTAGTCTCACAGAAACAATCTACCTTATGAGAGGAATAGAAGATGGCAAATGATCTTAAACAGCATTACAAGACAATGTGGTGAAATATTGACTAACATACCTTTGGTCATAGTTAAAATACAGAGGGTGTAATTAGAAAAGGATTACAATACATTAATTAATATGTACCAGTAAAAGGCTAGCATTGCTTTTGTAAAGAGGTGTCACACCTAAGGCTGTCACTAAATGTTTGAAGAAACAACAAGAAAGAAGTTAAGAATAATAGGACTGTTAAACTTTTGTTTTGTTTTTTAAAAAACACCTTTAGATAAAATCTCTCACTACAAATTTTTGCAGAAAATAAGTTGTCAAAAGAAGGAAGGTCATCTTCCAGATTGACAACATACTAAATTTAGGAAGCAGAGACTAGGAATTCATTAGCAGTTCAAAATGAAAAGAGGTTTCTCAAGCTTCCCGGTGTTTAATTTTTTTGCATATAACTGAGAAAAAGTATGCTAAAAGAGAAACATGGATATCTAATTAAGCAAGCCAGACAGTTCTTGATAAATCCTCAAAGAACTGCTGAAGTATTTCAAAATAGTTGTGTGAAAAACAGTTCACATAAAAATATATAACCTAATTATGGATAAGCGATAGATTATAAAATATTTGTTGCACCTCTAGATGTTCTGGAGTTATTTCTCAGCTTACATCAGCTCAATTAATGGTGTAAAAAAGGTAAACAGGCTGTTGTAAATTATCTTAATAGAAACAAACCCCAAATATAATTACAATAGAGTAATTGGTATATCCGTGTTTTGAATACTCTGTGTAGTTCCACCACGATCTCAGGAATGGTAGTACAGATGCTTATTATGTGTTCATAAAATAATCAGATGTTATTATTAATAACAGCAGCTTAAGCACTTCTCAACCCTAGGAAAATTGTTTTTGTTAAACTTTTGGCATACCTCCCTGCACTGATCTATGTTTTGTCACATTTTTACAAGTCTTGACAACTTACAGGATGCACCTTCTAATAAGAGTAAGTCTAATTTTAAATTGCCTGTTTTTCTTAATATATGTTCCTTGAATTTGAAGTGTGACTGAAATTAACTGTGTGTTTAACTATGTTGTTAGTCAATGAAAAAATAAACCCTCTATTATGAGCATATTGCACAAATGTTTGGTTTTTTTTTTGCACAAAAAATTCCTTTTGCTAAGAATTAAGGGCCAAAAACTTTTAGTTGTTGCAAATAACCTGTTTTTCAAGTTCAAAAGTATTAAATAAAAGGAAATGCTGTCTTTCATACTTTGATTTCTTATCTGGGTTTTCTTGTGCTGTATCTGAACATAGATTTCTCTGAGTTTAAGCATAGTATTTGATTCTTCCATATATCTTATGTGGTTACCTAAGATACCAGCTATTAAAGAGCTTATAGTTGTCTTTCTTAAATTAAAGTATCCATTCTAGAAGATATGTGATATTTACTCATGGCCTTTTGTTATTAAATTTACAAGGGTTCTGTTTTGTTTTGCCTTCAGAATAACAGCTGTGTTTTAGAAGACAAAAGTTACATGGAGAAAGGATAACGCTAGTACAACTATGAGTGATAAGAGGAAATGAATACTTTTCTGTTCTAATTACCTGACAATTCACTTGAAAAACCCTTTCTGTCCCTTGGTTTTTTGAAACAGAAACAACCATAACTCAATAAGCTGTTAATGGCATTAAAACACTTCTTTTCACTCCCCTCTCCCCCCCTACCACCGCACCCAATTTTATCTGTGTAGCGTGTAGAGATCATTTATAAGAAAAAAAAAATCAGGAAACGGATATTACTTACATAAATCTAAATATAGAATCATCCAAACTTTTGCACAACATCTGCCATGCTTCTGAAGATGTGCTCAGCCATGACTTTGGCTGTCTGGCCTCCCCAGGACCCCTCATGTCAGCGCCCCTTCCTTGTGGAGCTGGCATTTCCTTACTTACAATGATGGTTCAGGAGGGGGACTGAGGTAACCATGTCTAGGGAAATATGTGTCTTGGAAATTGGAATAAACTCAGAAGAGCAGCAGATTTAGATTTAAATCAGCTAACATAAACACTGAGTAAATTAAATTAATATTGAATTGCTTCATTCCTAGAGTGCCTCCATGATATTTCTACTTATTTCCTATTTAGTAAACACCTGCAGCTGGATCACAGTATGTTCTCATATAATTCCAGCATCCAAAACATGTGCTACTAATAAAACATCTGTAGATGTATCCAATATGGGTTGCCTCTTTATGCCAGTGTAAGATGAATGGAGAAGTTTATGATGAAAGGTTTGTGGTCTGGCAGGGAAGGGAGAAGTCTGGATTAGCCACTGAATGCAAGATGTTTTCATAGCATGTTACTAGGACTGAAACTGCACTCCAGCTATTTATCAGCCCTAATCTACTTGGTGCAAGAGGTAAGCTATATAAAGGGCAGGCACTTGGGTGAGTGGTGCAAGTATTTCCTCCTTTGATCCGTGCCTTTCATGGTGGAATTGATTCAACACATTACTATACCAACTCAGAAATGCAGTGCCATGAAGCTGGTCAAATGCATGGGAATTAGAGTTGCCCTGACCCAGCAGCTGATGAAGATGCATGGCTCTGAATCCCCAATCTCCCACTTGCAAATCATCTCCATGCATGCAAAACCAATCTAGTTCAAAATCAAAGGATCCACACAGCTACAAGGAAAAGGTATTTTATCACAGTTTAAAATGAATGCACAGATTAAGAACAACCAGTTATTTATACATATCCTTTACCAGGTGTGTAAGTGCTGCTGTCTGGGTGTGTTAGATGAGTGCAATCTTTGGGGAGGAGAAGTCCACAGGAAATGAGGAGGATGACAACAAAAGGTCCATAAACAGAGATACTGAATTACAAAAACTGTTTTATTTTCCTTGCTGCCAGATGTGTCTCTTTTTTTTTTTTTTTTTTTTTTTTTTTTTTTTTTTTTTTTTTTTTTTTTCCTTCTCATCTCCACCCACCCCCCATTAATGTCATTTAACTGTTTAGTGTCATAGGTAACTTCTGCTGATAGAATCCTGGAGATAAAAGTTATGCAAGAAAACACTTTTGTGAGTATTTTCATTGTGGAAAACTAAGACACTGTGTAAGCTCTCTGTGCTAACTGAACCCTGAAGATTATGTCAGGCTTCACTAAGCACACAAGGCTCTGATTTGGTATCATTAATGACTCATTTTCTCTTTTAACTTCTGTTGAAAGCATTCATCCATAACCATAGCTACCACTGAAAGAAAAAAAAGCTACTGAGTCAGTAATAATGCACTTTTGCTTAAAAAGCCTTTAAAGGATGGATTGGATTTCACAACTCAGCAGCAAAAAGCTCATAAACAAGAAAGTAAGAAAGGTTATTTTTGAAAGTAACTTCAAAAACAACCAGGTGACAAAGATGCAATGCTCTTTTAGTTCTACCTTTAAAACACCTTAGCTTTAAATGTTACTATGGGATAAAATTTATTTTCAGAGAACAGAAGAGTAAATATTTTTCAGTGCTGAGTCCTAAAGTGAAAATTCTTAAATGGAGCAGAATGAAACAGTCGCAATATAATGATGGTACAAATTTGTTCTGGCTTAATATGTCTTCTTCTTACACCAAAACTCTCCACTGAATTCAGTAGCGGATTATATGAAAGGTAATTTCTATATTTACTGGTTTTGTTTACACTTTCATTATACTTCTACTGCATTCTGTGACGTCTTGATGCAGTTTTCAATCTTATAGCCACTTTAATCTGCTCCTGCACTCAGCATATCTGAATGAGTTTGTTGGCATAAGGGAATTTTGAAGGTTATATTGCAGTACATGAATCAACGGAAAATGAAATGCACTTGAGACATGATCAGCCAGTTTTAATTCATTGCAGAAAGTTACAGATACCAAAATGCATTTAATGTAATCTGATATCTTTATTCATACTTGAATTTATGAGCAATTCAGCAGGAGGAGAATGACAAGTCCGTTTTTAAAATAGTAGTCTATATTGAATGCCATTTTAATGTATCTCTGACATATTTACATCTAGCAAGTAGAGAAAAGTAGAATCTTTGAACATAAATTTCTATTTTCACAGGAAAAAGCAGGGTAATACAATTTTTTCATTTCCTCCAATATGATGTGTCATTATAAGGCAGGTCAGCTTAAAGATAAATGTTAAATAACACCTTTGCATATAGAGTCCAGTAAACAGATTAGAAGCTTGCTAAATTGTTCATATTGTATTTTAAGAAAGACATGAATAATACCAGTGTTCTGTAAAAGGCTACTTTGAACCTGCAGAGCAAAGCTGTGCTTCATTCCTGTCTGGCTGAAGGTTCATAGCTCTTCATATTAAGAAATAAGAGTGTACAACTGATTTTCTTCCTTAGGAACAGACCGTAGCTGACCATAAACATAACTCAGGTGTGGTATTGTTACACAGTATTATTTTGCTAGCTATGCCTAATCTTAAATCCAAACATGACTAGTGGTGTATCATGTTGTGACATGGCTTTGGGTATCTTTATTGGGAAAAGTAGATTTTTATGTAGAAGAGACCCGTCACAATGGATAAGAGAGATTAGTTAAGGCTGAAATAAATTCTGGCTTCTTATCTTCAAAATAGTTGATAGGAGTGTGCTTACAATTTGCACTAAGATTATTTGCAATTCCTTACTTTCCTTATGGAGCTGAGAAACTACTGATTTTGGCAAAATATGATCATCTAGGTGAATGCCTATAAAAAACATTAAAACTTTTGTCCTTATATAAAGAAATAGATAGCAAGCAAGTACAGTCTTGGTTTTGATGTATGATTTAGGGCTCCTAATATTATGCAAGATGAAAGTTTCCATAATAAATGGCAAGTCTCAGTATGTCCACAGATGGGATCCAGAGGTACACAGAATCCATGTGTAATGTAGAACTACATACAAGCATTTAAATTATCTGCTTCCAACAATTTCAAATATAAATTACAAGATTGGGAAAATCAGACTTACTTAGTCATATAGGTGAAATTTGCAAAATACTATGATCTGTGCAAAGTTGAAGCTATTAATACTATGGAAAATTGGATGTGTTGTCATATTAATATTGAAACATGGGCTGGAAACACTGAAATACAAACTAAGATCTGGTGTCCAATTCAAGTGGCATTAAAATACTATAGAAAGGCTTTTGGTCATAAATGAGCTTTGCCTATATTTAAAAAACCTCAGGTTGGGGGGCAGAGGAATGGGAAAATTTTTATGACATATTTTGATTCATGTTTTGTTAGCTTTGCTGTATTTGTGTTTAGATTCCTCCATGTATAATTACATGATTATGTAAAGTGGAACCTATTGTTTGTTTATACATTATATGCTTTTCATTCTTTAATGTTGTATGTGCATGCATTTCTATTAGATAACTTTGGACATTAGGAAGTCAAAGAATGTGTCATTTATATATCTGTGTTTTGGCCTTTCAGGATGCAGAGAGTGAAGGCAATGAGGCAGCATAGGGTTCTGTTGTGTCTCTAAACAGCCAAGAGGGACTACAAAGAGAAAAGAAAACATGACACAGTTGAAAAAAAGTCTTCCCTCTTGTCTGGTGGAACCCAAACTGGGCTCTTAAGAAAAAAGTAACTCCACTGAAGCCTCTGACATGGTTAGAAAAGTACAAGATTATGAAGATAAGTTTTTTAAAAAAATGGCATTTAAAAGTATGCTCAGAAGCTCCTCTATGTGAGGAAAATAAATCAATTAATATTGTGATTTATTACTGCTTTAAGATAGAAGGAGGAGTTTACTATGGAAGAAGTAAAGAAAAATTATTGAGGCATAACTTGAGAGAAAGGGAGAAAGACTAGTTGAGTGGAAATTTTGTTATTATTTTCTACTCTTTTTTTTTCTTTTCCACTTGAAAGAGTGTAATCCCTGCCGTAGATTTTCCAGTGTTCTTGAGCAACATTTGGTTATGTGAAGGAAAGCCTGTGGCTTTCAAAGCTTGGAAAAACACCACATCTTTTCTAAAGACACTATTCATGGGTTATTGCTGTTCCACCTACAGCCCTTCCAGTGTGTGTATTTTCTATAAGACTGCATATTTTGCCTCAGATATGCTTCGTAGCTTCATTTTTTGTAGAATCATAGACTCATATAATAGTTTGGTTTGGAAGGGAACTTTAAACATAGGCAAGCAGAGATGTCTTCAGCTAGGTCAAGTTGCTCAGAGCCTTGTCTAACCCGACTTTGAACAGTTCTGGGGATAGGGCATCTGCCAACTCTCTGCCCAGGGATATGTGATAATAAAACAAGTTAACAGCTGAATTAGTGAAATCTGTCCACTAATTTTAACTTATGATTTCTCCATGGGTTTGTACCAATTCAATGACCAGCAGCATGGGACCATGTTGCAGGTGCTCTAAACCCATGCCCAATATTATTCCTTGCTACCTCTTAGCAATTAACTGAAATGTCCTAGAAATCAGAATTTCTGCTGAGTTTCCTTTTTTTATTTTGACAAGAAAACCAAGAGAATGTAAAAGTCTGGTTGACTGGCTAGGTAGGCCTTTAGTCTGCTGAAAGGCAAGAGGTAAGATCACAGAGGTCTGTGAGAAATATCGGCTGTGACCTGCCTTGTCTGCTTTTATTTCAGGATACACAGTGGTATCTGTGTCCATTAGCCACATCAGACTCAGCCCCTGTATAATGTAGGGAGAGCCAACAGTGACAGAAATTTCATTATTTCCTGATTCCCCAAAGTCCTGTATTATGGCCAGATTTTATGAGATGGAACAATGCATTCAAATATTGTAAGCCACTGTGAGATGACGAAGTGTGAGGGCTGGTTGGGTGACTTGTTTATTATTTCACACTTCCCCCCCTTTTGGCCAAGGCAGCTTCTTGTATTCAGAAGCAGAGTGAGGACCCTGTCTCAAAGATATTTTGGTCTAATCCTCCGTAGGAAAATGCAGAAGCGACAGGAAAACAAAAGGCCAAAGAAGGGAGACTGGTGATGATATTAAAGTAAGATTATTGACTTAGTGAGGACATGCAAGAGTCACAGCCAAAGCCTGTTTTCATAGCAGTGAATTGGTTTAGTTTTTTGTGTGTCAGGATATTTTTCATCTATATTTTGGTATAAAATAGCTGTTTGAACTTATTCCATCTCATATATTTCCCCAGCAAGAAGAAAAAAACCTGTTGTTCTTATGTTTTAAACTTTGAAAATGTATTTGAAACAGAAATTAGTACTTTAAGTTCACATTTCTTGATTTTTTTATATTATTTAAACATACAATTGAAAATTCAAATTAGACTTCAAAATCCCGATGAGTACTATAAATGTGCAAAGATGTGATCCCATTATAGAGACATATTAAACTACATTTTAAGTTAACAGAATGGACAAAATGAATAATTTGCTTTCTTTGTTAGGTTGTTTCCTGCTTTGACTGGCAGTGCCATAGGCTGCAGACTTAAATTTCAGTGTTTCAAAATTCTGCAGTCTAAATTATTTGCTTAACTTTCTAGGCTTTTTGTGGGTTTTGTAGTTAGCTGCAACTGTATAAAATTCTCAAATCTTAATTTTAATTCAGGTGTTCTGTTTCTTAAACAGTATTTGGTACTAAATTTGATTAAGCTAGACCTATTTTCTTAAGTCCAAAAAATCTTTAAAGCAACCAACCAATCTATGAGACACATACAGTAAACAGCACTTTTTATTATGTCTCCAAGCAGTACTACATACATTGATATTTTGTATACTTGAAGAGTATTTTAATTTCCACTCATCTTAAAATGAACCAATCTCAGATAAACTCTACCAGGATTTCACCAAGGCATAAAAAGCACTCTTGCTACTCGCTCTGTTTTGGAAATGCTCCTTGTGAGGCCCTCAAAACAAAGAAGTGGGATCAAATGTCATTCTTTTTTCCCCTGAGCAAAGCATTTATTTCCACTGCATTTCCCTTAGATCAGTGGGCTTTACTTGAAGTCTCAACACTTTGTATAAAGTCAGCCCCAGAGTAGAATAGCTCTAGGACCATCCTAATGTATTAAAACAATTAACAGTCTCTTAAAATCCTAAATTATTTTCTTTACTCTAGTTAGGGAAGTCTTCTGGCATGTAAAAAGTTCTAACAGCCAGGCATTCCAGGTTATTCAGGGCATGTTCAGCCTGGACCTTGGTGATAATTGTAAGTGTAATCCTAGAGTAAATGTGAAATCTGTCTATCAGTGCCACAACAATGTTTTCATTAGTATTTTGTTACACTGGACTGATGCATTACATTAGCAAAGACAGAGCTACTGCTTTTAGTCATTCTTAATTGTCTTTTGCCTGTTAGAGCTTGAACCTTGAGTTTTAATCTTCTAATACAGTGTTTTTATCTGATATGTCCAGGTAAGTCTATGAAATCAGATGCCAGTCCTGAAAAGCTGTTTCCCATGTGGTTGCAAATATCAATTGCTGATGAAAACATAAACTGCTCAGATTTGCTCAAAAGCATTTCTTGCAAATATTTTTCAATTTGGGGAAAAAAGCTAACAACAGTTCTGAAAATGAAAGATTATGTTGTGATGCATACCCAAGGTTGTTTATTAATGTTTGCTGAGATGTATCACATGAAGGGATTAGTGTAATGCATTGCACATTATTGAGGCAATCTTTTATTTCTATCAGGTCTATATATTTGTATGCATAGCTTGTTCAGAAGATGTATTTTTATGTGCCTGATAGTAAGAGACGTTGAGCATCTGTTGTTACCACTGAATTCAACCAACAAAGTCTGCACAGCACAAGGTGATACAGTAGTGACGTTGATGACCACTTTAAACTCTGTTCAGATTATATATAGAGCAGATAGAGCTCTAGAGGCTTTTGTTTATACCAAGACATTTCAATTCTCATCTTCCTGAAAATAAAGCCAGTGTAGGAGAATAAGCTACAAAACCTTTTTTGTATATAGTACAGTATATCTTCAGATCTTTGGGAAGATTAAAATGCTCTTGGGGTGTACCAACCCAAACCTGTATTATCATAGATGATGATTACTTAGTTTGGGAAATGACTCCTCTAGTTTGGTCATGAGATAGCAGCAGCAAATGGTAGAGACTGAGATCAAACAAGTTTTGCTCTGTAGAGAACAGGGCAGCTGCAAATTCCTGAACATTGACACTGATTGTGAAAACTGGCATTACCTATCTGCCAAATTGCTGAGACTGCCATCAAACCTGAAGAGGCAGTTGCAGACTATCAAAGGCAATTTAGCTTGTGGCAGACAAGTTTTTTAAGAAATGTGCAGATTTAGAAGGCGCTATTTCAAACTCATTCCCTACGCCAAGGAAGAGGAAAGGTAAAGCTGATGCAGGTGTCATTCACTGAGTCAGTCACTTATTCTATGCAGAAATTTTCTGTTGGACATCAGCAGAACACTGGAGGAGCTTTTTCCCTCAATAAAGTGCTCATAGTAAGGCAAACCTTTTGACATCCAAACAATATTGATGGGCTTTTGACAAAAGGAAAGGAAAATAAAGTGTTTTTTATAAAATACACTGCGTGTAATGATGGTGTAAAAAAAAGATGATGCAAAGAAATTCAGACTTCTATGCAGTTATCCAATATCTCTACTGTTCACTAATTTAATTTAGAGAATGCATCCTTAGATCAAGGTGATAAATGCCCTATAGTTGAAACGTCATTATAAGGTTTACTCAAATATTAATGTTAAAATCAAACAAACAACACATTTCTGCCAATGTTGCCTACCTCCTTGATGCTTAGAAATTTTGGCATTTGGTGTAAGAATCTGATTTCCTGTAATAATTAGACAGTATCACATCTCCACAGTTGTTAGAGCATAGGTATCTAACCTTGCACTCAGTGGAAAAATGTTATCTTCAGGCCATCCAAGCCACTGTGTGCAAAGCATTGAAGTATTTGTGTATTGATTAGAATACACCTTAATCAATATTGCTCTCTGTTTATACACCCACTGGAAGTACTTTCTACCATGCCATTTTCACACTATTTTTTCTTTTTATGGATTTTTCCCCTGTTAGATTTGTATTCACAAATATTCTTTTTTCTGCATCTATTGAGAATTTAATCTCTCTAAATCTTTTTTATCTCACTTCCAACATTTTACCAGAAAACTTTGTGATGATGATATCAATTAACAATGCTCAATTTTACTGAATAATTTCATTTATTTCAATTGAGAATGCTTATCTGTTGTGGCTTTCAACAGATATTTTTACTCTGCTCATACACACTCTCTCCTGCACAGAGAATAAAGATCAGTTAAGCGCAAATACCTCTGTGTCTTTAGCACAGAACAATCTCTTATGCAATGTTGCTATGTCAATGCATCTATAGCTTGGAAAGACAGCACATATGGCCCTTTTTGATCCTTAATCAGTGAAAAACAGCAAGCTGAGAAAATCTTGTCATCTACCCAAGATCTTGGAGGAAGGAGTATTTATGCCTGGTATATCCTGGCCTGATAATTCTTCAGGGAGGACAGGAGTTCCTGCTCATTCTGTTTTCCTAAGAAATATGCAATGAGCATTTAAAACTATTATGTTATTTTGCAGTTGCTTTGTGAAATGCAAAAATGTAATTTATCACTGTTTGTATTTGAATTATTTTCAAAATAAAAAATGTAGTGAAATTAGCATAATATAAACAGTGCATTGCAAACAACTGCAAAATAAACAAATGATCACTAAAGTTTCCATTTCTAGTTTGTGTGATTATTTTCAAAATGTTTGGTTGTGTTACTATTCTTCAGAAGCATGGATTAGTGAGATTTGAGTTTGGTAGTTCACTAAGCTGGGGAAGATAAAATAGGTTTCTGTTGGTCAGACTAGGAATCTCAATTTTCCTACCTGAAATACACTTAAATGAGCTGATCTGACAAGAATTTACCAAACTCTTTTAGCTCACTCTGATGGGAAGTGAGCTTTAGTAATTACTGCTGTTTCCTGCTGCAAAATTTTCTTAAATGAATAATCCTCTCCTGTGTCTAATTTGTTGACTATATCTTACATAATTGTCTTATTTTATGTGAGCTTTCTTTTTAATGCTTGATTCTTACTGATTATTTATCCTGTGAGATTACTGCATATGACGATGTTGAAAATATTAATTGTTTACAATAGTTGCATTCTGTATAAAATATTGGGAAGGGAGCTGCACTTTCACAATTTTTCTACATCAGCTACAGGATATTGAATTATTTTAGTTTTCGTAGATTGCCTTATTAGTTGAATTTCAGCAATATATTCTCTATAACCAAACAATGAATTGCATAATGGGAATTGAGGTGAGGCATAATTCCATACCCCTGGAACCTGATAAAGTTTGTTAATAGTGCACCAGCACTGAAGTGATGTATTTCTCCTGAAAATCCAGTGCAGACCCACAAGAATTGAAGGCACTCATACATTTTGTCAGGGAGCAAGGCTTTTATGAGTACAGCTTGAGCACAGCTGTGTCTTTTCCAATATGTGGCCAAAAGACAAAATGCAACATGAGTTTTTTATACATTCCAAGGCCCATCTGCCATGAAAACCCACTTATCTTTGTGGCTACAAGTTTGTTATTGATCCAAAATGGTAAGGCAAAAAAAGGAAAAAAAAAAAAAAAAAAGAGAGAGAGAGAGAGAAAATAGAAAGAAGAAACAGCACAAGAAAAAAAGACAACAAAGGGGAAAAATGCAGGGGAGAAAGAACCATAAATCCATTCTTTTGTTGTTCTTCCAGCTGCATCTGCGAGCAATTGTCACAGTTACTAGTCAAACTGTATTTGACTTGTTGCCAACATGAATTTTCCAAAACCTAAATGTAAACAAACTCTGCAAGTGCTTCCTCATTTGCCAAGCCAATAATTATTTACTTTGTTTGGGCCTAGCATTACTGTCAGTTCAGCTTTGCAGTCTGTAATGTGTTTGCTAATGAAACCATGAGGTCTAAAGCTGTGCATTAACCTTGTCACCCTTCAATTTTGAGCTCAATAAAGTTGCACCATGGTTTTGTAAACTAGGGTTGAAGGACAGGCAAATGATTAATTATATTTTCTGTTTTCCTTTATCTAAGTAAATTGTTCATCTTTAAATTTGCCTTGCATTTAAGGTTAACTCCCTGAATCTGAAGCACTGGGAAGATGCATCATTTGCAATGGTTATAATTACCATTTGTACTACATATCTGAAAGCTGGCAAACATGCATGACCACGACTTGATAAGTCATGAAATCATTTCACAATGGTAACTCAGAGATGGTAAAAGCATAACAATTTGATGGGAGGCACTCAGCTGGGAGAACGATAGGAATACTTCTGTTGTGTTTAGGTACTACATTTTATCTTGGATCTGAAGGCTGTGCATGTATTATGTTTGCTTTTTAGGTTTTTAGGATTTAGGAGTATGAGTTCTTTAATTCTGGAATGGGACATGTAATTTAATGGATGAGTATAGTCTATCATTTTAATAGATGTCACACTATTAAAACACAATTACTTAAATAAGTATTACTACTAATTTTTACTCTAAAACACTGTGGTTTTGTCATGCATTGTGAGAAGTTAAATTCTCAAACTGATTCGAATAGAAGCAGACCTGTTACCCCATGTAAACAGATCAGTGGAACAGAAAACATTCAGGTGTCATGTGATGTGTGCTGGGATTTTGTCACTGTGATTTGTGATTTAAACATTTTTCCATAGGGAGTCCTTCTTGTGGTGCCCAGCACTGAGTAAAGGCCATTTGATATATTGTATACCTGTATACTCTAACATATAATGTTTTTAACAGCTATGATATACTCTGACATCAGCCAGAAGCTAGTGTGTCACTGTAATCTTTGTTGGGTCCCTTTTCCTAGACAGAGTTGCAATTTTTCCCTGAAGTAGTAATAGAACACTAAGATATTATAGTTGAAGTCCACCAATTTTGTTTCTTTTGCATAGGTGATCCTAACAAAATCATTTAACCCCTCAAGTGTTGTCTTATCAAATAACCTAGTATTTTAGTTGAAATCTGAATTTTTTAGTAAAAATCTGCTTTTGCTGCCTATGTATTCAAATCTCATGCAAGATTAAATGTTATTAATAAATTCTTGTACATAATTTCTGTATCAAAATGAGGTCCCAATCTATGCTCAGACACATTACACTGAAAATTAAAATACCTGCTACTAGAGAATCCTCTGCTATTTCTTAGGATATTTTTTCCATCAAATAAAATATTAGAATAAATGTGACTTCAAAATGTTTGGGATACCATGTGACTAAAATAATGTGGCAAGTCAGAAGTTGTAATTAATTCCAAAACGATTCCAGAGGTAAACAAAATAGTCTTGTTCTAATGGTGCTCTGCAGATATTTAAGGCCAGTGTATTTTGAGGAATCCTCACACAGAATCTAGTAGACAGAAACTCACTTGGCCTTCCCACTTTGTGTGGACATTTAGAATATACAGAGGGCTAGAGAAAGGTTCTTGGTCACTTAGTCCTCTGCTACCAGAACAATTTCTTGTTATAATATGTTTAATGAAACCTGAAAATACTTATATCCAGAGGACAAGACCAGTATTCTAGAAAGATTTAGTGGGATAGAACCAAAGATCTCATTCTGTGTTTCTAGCTCCACTGTATGTGGAAATAATGTAAAAAAATAATACATAAACAAGTACTTAACTCCTGGAAAAAATGCTGACTTGTTTTAAGTCCTAGTGGTTTTTGTCTTGGAATTCCAAACTTTATCACTCTACCCCAAATATCCCTCAGTCCTATTATATTTGGATGAAAAAATTTATATACAATCTTTTTTTTTTCTTTTTTTTTCTTTGATGAACAAAATAAGGAAATTGTGTTTTTTTAAGATTTAATTTAAAAGAAGGTATTGAGGTGAATTTTGCTATATGATTAGAAAGTGGGAGTTTGTAATTTTTTTTTTTTTTTTTGGATCATACAGCCCTGTCTCATGCTTTTACTGTTTCATTTCATGGGTTTCTTTTGAAGATGTTTTTGGCTTGTAAGCTGAAGTTTTACACTTGAGTCATACAAAAAAATCCTCCTCTGCAACACAAGTGTACACAAATCGCTGACAGAGGCTAAATTGTGGATAATTGGATTGAGCTATGAGCTTAAAGATGAAGGGGACAAAAGCGTGTCCCAAAGCTGCATTTGATAGTCTTAGAGTCTTATCTGGGGATGTTTTACACCAGGCTTGGAGACTGCATTTGTTCATAGTGATTTGTCCAATCTACAATGACATTTTATTTGAGCTGGAGTCATGCAGACAAACCATAACATGTATTTAGCTCTTTCTTTTTTGGTTTTGATGAGATATCACAGCAAAACCCTCTGTAGAAGATTGCTTGAAAAACGTGGATTTAAAGTGTTGAGATGAATATTGTAATGGATGATGACAAGATGCTGCAATGAGCTGCAATGTTAATATTTTATTAGAGGTAACTCACAGAAAACATTTGTTAGGAATCATGTCCTTTTTCAGGCTACTGTAAGCAACACTTTGAACTTGTTTTTTACATAGGAAAAATATTCTTTAGTTTAGTGTGTATACTTTGCCAAATAAATTTGTAAACTTCTTTAGGGGATTTGATTATTTTTTGAAGCCTCATTATTTGCAATAAATGTTCCTGGAAAGTAAAGACTGGTTTGTCTTGTTTACCTGTAATTATCATTTTAAAAGAAATGACATTGGAGATTGAGATACTCCTGTTTATAAATTACTGTACTTTACTGACACAGTACAGAAGGAATTTCTCTATATGGTATTTCTCATTATATGAGAAATACCATATAGAGTTATATGGTTATATGGTTATATGCCTCTGACTTTTTTCCTTCCCCTCAACGTTGCTGTCAAATTTATTACTAAGCTAATTAGTTAATCAAGATATCTTATACAACAATATATCTTCATGATAATACAAAATTGTTTTCATTGAAGTCAGTGGTACAAAATGCCCTGAGGCAAAATTAAATTCCATGGCTATGAAATACAGTGTACATATAGGTGAACAGACTGTAATATTTGCATATTTTGTCCTATTCTGTCTAAAAATGTTTAAGATTTTTCATACAAATTATCTTTGGAGGAAGTCAGAGCAGATGCCATGAGTCATAAGAAGTTCTTAGTAGTCATATATTTCCTCAGACTAATGCAGATTTTATTGCCATTTTAACAGATGATAAAATATACACCTTACAATGGCTTTGTTTATTATTGGATAAAAATATATATTTTTGAATGGTTATTTTAAAGGAATCCAGAATATGAACTGCATAAAATGACATTATTTTTTGAGTGCCTTTCTATGGTTCAGAGCTCACAAATGTCTTAAATTAGTGATCTCAAAGTGTAAAATTCTCAGATTCCATCATCAAGACTTACCAATGATGCCTTATGCCAGATCAGAAATTAACACAAATGTGAACTGTTTTTCATATGAAAGCAGTTTTATGTGACAGGAGAAATGTGGAACCAATTTATTTTACTCTCCAGATGGATTTTTGTAGATTACTTTTTAACTGATCAAACCCCACATTACAAATCCAAATGAAAATGCCTATCTGTCTTAAATGGAGCATCAAAGTGCTTCTATTATTGTTCCAACTGTTAATTGTAATTAATCATATTGAAGAAAGCCAAAACCTAGGCAAGGTCAGGCTCCTACTGTGTCAAGAGCTGTGCAAAATATACAGTAAGAAATAACTCCTCTCCAAGGAGTTTATAGACTAGGGAAATGGCATTGACAAGCAGGAGAAAAGGAATTAACACTATTCACATGATAATGATCTGAAGTATGTATTCTTGTGATAGATATGGAGTATTTCAGTAGCTGAGATACTTCTCAGGGACTTGGTTTTCTGACATCACTGTAATATGAAGCCTGATAACATCAGGAAACTCTAGTTGAACAGGCAAAACTCGAAAATTCTGCTTTTTGCATCTGCCCTGTAATCTAAAAAGAACTGTGAGGAAAGTGCAGAACTGTGCCCTGTTATTTCCAGACCTAAAATGATCACAAGCCTATTCTTGTATTGTGTCTTCCCTCTGAGACTGGGAAGTCTATATTAGAAGACAATATTGTGTTTTGTCCATTTGATCAGTTGAGTTTTTTAGTAATTTGCAAGTCAATACATTTGTGTACTTGTATAATATCATATAACAGTAATTTGTATCACTTTCTCAATAGCAAAAACTGAAAAATGGTGCATTCTTTTCTGCCTCTCCAAACTGTGTGCTTATGTTAAACTAAAACTGTATCTGCATATTAAATCTAATTGTGACTTAAATTACATGTGTTTGAGAATGTTATCAGTATAGAAACAGAATTTTTCAGTACTTATCCTTCCCTGTATTTTAAATATCAGAGTTGACAATGAAATGGAGTTCTTCCTTATTTGTATAAAATAGAACTTTTCTATTTATGACCTTGTCAGACAGGACTGTGTACAGACTATGAACATTATTCTCAGAGAAAACTTGTTCTGGCAATAATACAAAAATTGTTGGATCACTGTGTTTGGTTGTAAGATTATGAAATATCCTGTGATTTCCTAAAAAAGTCAGACATGAAGGAAAATGAAGAGTGGGACATTTTTAATATTTTGAATCAAGAAACTGTATTGTGTCTTTGATTGGGAATAGTATTCACGGTCCTTAAAAGTTCTGATTGGCATTTATCTATATCACAATAGAAAAATTGTAAAATACATCTATATTACAATAGAAGTACATTCCTCTAAAAAATAAGATTTAATACAAAAAATGCATACAAGACATGGCAACTCAGTAGCAATTTAGACATATATTTAAATAACCAAGAATCATCATCAGAGATGTTACAGAAATAGGCTTTTATTGATGGCAGAATCTCCAAAGTCAAGAGGTTTGGATAACTGTGATTCAGCTTCTTTAAGTAAGGCTTGTTTGGAAGACTTTTTCATTACTTCATGTTATAAGAACATTCTTATAAGTCCCTGATTTGAATTTGGAGTGTGACATTGTTTATGATAATGCAAATAGTAAAACTAAGCAGAGTTTTACAGCATTAGACTAATGGTGCAGGGAAGCCTCGAAACCTTCAGAGAAAATTGTTTTTTATTGAAGTTATGACAGGTTAAAGATATGAGAAAATACAGTGGTATGTCAGATGGGTTGGAATTTTCCCTACAGGAACATTATGATTTCTAAGTGAAATTCTATATATAGCTATTACATTTGAAAATTATGAAACTGAATAATCATAATTCTGGACTGTCCAGTTCCTGATAGGGTTCAAAAGTGATGAAGAGCATTTCTGTTTCCCCTGTCTATTTGGGCTAAGGGAAACCAGTAAACAGGAATGGACAAACCTCAGCATTGTGACACATAACTCTAGTGGGTGTAGATGGCAAGGTTTGGGAGGGAGTGAGGGTTTCAGGGCTGGCTGATGTAGGAGGCATCGTGCTGGACACAGACAGCTCCACAACAGGACTATTGCAAGCCAAGGCTGAGTCCATCATCCAAGATTTTGGACAGATAGATCCCCAAAGGGACTGAGGCCCATGGATGAGCAAAGCAGAGCATAGAATTCCCTGAAGGGAATGCAGACTGTGCAGGACCCACACTGAAGCGTGAGAAAAAAGTGGGATTGAAGCAGCAGCAGAATGAAACTGCTCTGTCCTGATTGCACACACTGCTGACTGTCTTGCTGAAGAGACTGATTGGTGGGATCAAGTACCAGAAGATAAGTGCCTATGACAAAAAAGTGAGGCTGAAACTATGAATGGGGAGGAGAGATACTTGGAGATAAGCTGAGCATGGTAGTAAAGTTGAGACAGGGAAAGAGGGAGTAAAGGTGTTTTCATTAAATGTGTAAGTGTTTGTTTCCTTTTGCTGTTGGTTTTGGGTTTGGGTTTTTTCTGTTTCCCAAGACCCAGTCCAAAAATATATATATTAATTTGCAATAAATAAAATTCTCAAAATCTGCTTTACTTTAAACTGTAGTTGACAAGTGATCTTCTTGACTTAATTTGGACCCAAAAGAAAACTCCTCTGGGTGCATTATCTTTGAAAACTGGGGACATGTGCTGGTTTGGGCTGGGATAGAGTTAAGTTTAATTAAATATGTTAAGTTAATTTACTAAGTTTTAGCAAATTAATTTCAATTTTATTTATAATAGATCATATAGAGCTGTGCTTTGGATTTGTGACCAAAACATTGTTGATAAGATGGGGATGTTCTAGCTATTGTTGAGCAGCACTTGCACAGCACCCAGGTCTTTTGTGTTTCTCACACTTCCCTGCCAGTGAGCAGACTGGGGGTGCACAAGAATTTGGCAGGGGACAAGCCAGGACCACTGACCCCAAGTGACCAAAAGGATGTTCTGTACTTTATGACGTGATGAGCAATGGAATTTTGCAGAAGCGAGGAAGAATGTTTGAAGTGGTGGTGTTTGTTTTTTCAAGTGGTGGTTACATTTCCTGGAGCTCTGCTTTCCTAGGAATGGCTGAACACCTGCCTGGACATGGGAAGCAATGAACTAATTCCTTGTTTTGCTTTGCTTGCGTGCATGGCTTTTGCTGTTCCTATGAAACTGTCTTTATGTCAGTCCATGAGTTTTCTCACTTTTACCCTTCCAGGTTTCTCCCCATCATTCTTGAGAAGAGTGAGCAAGCAGCTGTGTGGTCCTTAGTTGCCTGCTGGGGTTAACCCATAACAGGTCATCACTGATGTATCTGTCACCAGCACAACCCATTCCAAAACAGCCAACAGGAGGCACCACCTGAGGCGTTTCTTGGGCCTTGCTGATTCCTGCTGCTCATAGAGACTGGGCTGTCTCCTGGACTATAGTGGGAAAAACGCTGTTGTAAATCATTATCATTCACCTCACTATACTTGTAAAATGCTTTGATGTTATTTGCCTCTTTGGCATTCAGCCACAGCTCTGCTGGATTGGGAATACATACTGGTTCAGCTGTGCGTATTCTGCCTGAATCTGCTTCTGTATCATAGCTGCAGACAGCTCAGCTCATACAGTCTAAGCTGTGTCTGACATCCTATTTGAAGAAAGTAAGACCTATGCCATAAAATGACATATAATACTTATGTATTTGCCAAGTTCCCTACATGAAATTCATCCTCTGTTTTACTGAATGAAAGGTTTTAAGAGGAAACAGAGAGATGTTCATAAAGAAACGGCTTCAGGAACTTAGTATATTTCATCACGATATTTGAAATTTTTTTTTCCTAACTAATCCATTTACTTGTGAGTTCTAGTGGGTATACTTTTTATTGCACAAACACTATCAACCAACAGATTTTTCTGCGCTATTTTTCTGACCCTAAAGAGAAAGGGGAAAGAACACATGACTCAAGGTGAGCAGAGAAGAGTGGGACAATCTCCTCCCTTGCTCAGCTGGTGATGCCTGATGAGCCCTAGGAGATGGTTAGCCCTCCTGGCTGCCAGGGCACTGCTGACTCATGTTCGACTTGCCATCGACCAGGACCCCCATGTCCCTTGCCATGGCACTGCTTTCCAGAGTTTCACTCCCCATTTGGTGTGTACATCCAAGATTGTCCCATTCCAGGTGCAGAATCTGGCACCTCGTTGTTAAATTTCATATGATTGGTGATTGCCCAGCCCTCTAATTTGTTTAGGTCTCTTTGCAGGGACTCTCTGCCTTTGAGTTAGTCAGCAGCTCCTCCCAATTTAGTACCTGCAAACTTAGCATCCTTTCTAGTCCTACATACAGGTCATTAATGAAGATGTTGAAGAGCACAGGGCCTAGGATAGAACTCCACTAGGGACAGGCTACCAATCTGATGTCACCTGCTTCACTATAACCCTTTACATCTGACCCATGAACCAGTTGCTCAGCCATCCCATGATGTGTTTATCTGGCTGTGTGCTGGACATTATTTCCAGAAGGATACTGTGAGAGACAGTATCAACAGCTATACTGGAATCCAGAAAGATGACATCTACTGGCTGTCCTAGATCAGCTATGTGGGTTATCTTGGTGGGTTACTGTAAGAGAAAATCAGATTTGACAAGCAGGACTTTTGCCTCATGAAGCTGTGCTGGCTGTGACCAAAAACTGCATTTTCCTTCAAGTGTTTTTCAGTATCTCCCATAATTTTACCAGCTGTTGAAGTGAGACGGTCAGGCCTGTAGTTTCCAGGATCATCCTTACCCTGCTTGAAAGCTAGTAAAAAGCTAGCTTTCAGTAGACTGGGACCTCATCAAGTGGAAAGTTCTGTGCCTCTTTTATCTTTGGAAAATAACTCAAACCTGAAGAGACAAAGCCAATGCTATAAAGAGTGCCAAAATACCTTAAAAACATTCTCACAATGCATAGAACTTTTCTAAAAACTTGTTAGAAGATCTCAGTCCCTCCTACTGAAGTCAATGGGAGAGCTTTTTTCCATTGACTTTTCCAGGTTCATGAGTTCAGGACAGCATTTAAGACATTTGAAAAACCATCCCAGTGTTTTAAGCGGACCGAAAAGAGAGTGACATTCTCACAAGAGAGGCAGTTCTTCAGAGGTTTCCTGATCAGTGTTACAGATCTGAAAGTAACTCAAAATAGCTCAGATAAGCTTTTGCTAACTTTCAAATGCTTAAGAAACTGTTCTTAGTCTTTGAAGATTTTGCACTTCTACCACCATTAGTTACAGAGCTATTTCTGTTCCACATACACATATGAATGCTATTCTGTTAAGTATAATTTAATGTGATGCACATGAAAAATACTTAAAAGAATTAATTTTTAGCAAGGGTGGTTTGTCATTTTTTTTTTCCTTTGCTTTTTTTTCTTGTCTGTAAAAGTTTATTCCTTCAGTAGACTGGATTTTGTGTCTGTTATTAATTTTTCCTATTTCATATTCATATTTCATATTCAATTTTGTGGCTCAATACGTATAAAGTTTTAAAAAGTCTGTTCCAGTTCTTGAAAATTACTTCATTTTTGTATCCATTGTGTTAAAATGATTATACAGTGTAATCTGGATGATTCCATACATTGAGATAACTATTATCACAATGACAATATCTGTGGAGATACCTTGGGACATTTAGGAAATTATTTTCACTGCTTCATTGCTTTCTTCTCTTATCTAGTTCCACAACTATTTTTCCTATGTATGTGTCAGAAATTTGTGCATACCAGATAAAGCATGATCATCTGGAAGATGTTCTATTCCTTACAGATCTCTGCTCCAAAACAATTTATTACGTTTAGCATTGGCCTTTTCCAGATGATCTCCTTCATTTACTGATGCTTACTCTGCTCCCTATAGTGTGACAGTTGATAATTCAAAATCTAAAAAAGAGAACAAGGAGGTGACACAGTAATGCCATATTTCAGGATGGCTATGGAAACAAATTATTTACCTTTTTTCTTATCAACTCAAATCTCAATTTCTTCTGATGTCTGTGCAAATGTCATCATATAGGACAGAAAAGTCTTTGTTCAACAATAAATTTTTCTTAGTGGAAATTTCCTGTCCTAATTTCTCCATTGTGCATTGAGTCTTTGAAGGGAGGACCAATATCCTGGATGGAAGGTGAGAACAGAGATAGTTGCACGGTGCTCATTCAAGCTGACAGCTGAGTGCACAATAATATCATTGGTTTAGTACAAAATGGATTGCAGAAATTTTTATTTAAAGCTATGGGGAAGTAAGAAATACTCTTTTTCGGAGCAGAGCCTTAGAAGGACTTAAATTCTACTTGTGATATTGCGCCTTAACTATGGAACTTTCTTGGTAATAATTTTATTTTTACTTGATATAAAAGCTATTTTTTCCTCTTCATTTAGGTAATTAGAAAACCACCTTTGTCTTTCTTTGATAGTTATATTTCTTTTCATTCCATTGCTCTGTGTGGTCTCTTTGCTGTAGTATCACCTTTGTATTCCACTGTGAACATGCTAGAATTGCCTCTGTGTGCACGCCACTGCCAAAGAGAAAGTAGTGCAGTGCACCTAAAAGAAGGTGCATGCTGTCTCTGCAGACACATGCTTAGTGTAAACTGTCTGCATCCTTAAACCTGTTATAATACTTCATGAATTTCGACACAGATTGTTGAGGTACAGATTCGGTTGTGATAGTGCCAAAACATGCCCTCGGGGTGCAGGCTTACTGAGAGCAATTTACACTGCATGTTTCAGCCCTCAAAATGAATTTGTGCCTCAAAAAACAACATAGGACTTTTCTCCACATCCTCCTCTCAACCACATAATCTGGAAGAAAACTAGTAGAAGCACTTCCATATGGAAAAAAGATAGCTGCAGCCAAAACAAGTTGTTCAGCTTATTAGAATCAGTATGAATAAGTTCATTGAAAATTTGGCATGTCTTAATGTTATTTTCTAAAGAAATGATTAAATGCTGATCATATTTATCATTTAAATGAGATTTTGAACAAATGACAAAATATTTTGTGCCTCAGGGCATAAATATTTTTACTATGTGAAAGTTTAGGTTGTTGTGATAATTTCCAAGTTTAGTGAATGGCAGCATTTTAAAGCTAGTAAAAGCAAGACATCATAATAAAAAAGCCCTAATATGCAAAAGTCCAAATTAGAAATTTACATTTCAGGAAAAGATGCAATGGATAATTGATTTTACTCTTACTGGAAAAACACAAAATACTTTTAAAATTTATAATCAAATCAAGCAAGTGTAAATTGTGTGTTAGGCAACACAGGTAATCTATTTGTGCCAGCCATGAAGACACCTGTGAGATGTCTTTTCTTCCCTGCACTGTGAAGATGCATTTTGATGAACAGGTTCATTCAAACTGTACTGACCAGGAGTTGTCCTGTATATGAAAAATAATGTATTTTGATTACCATTCAACTAAGTCTGTTCATGGATCTTCTGACTTTGAAAAGAAAGGGAGGAAGCTAGGAGCTGTGGATATGTCCACCTCTAATACTGAACTCCATGCATTTTGTGGCCCAGTTTCATCCTCTGCAATGATGATGCAAATTTCTAAAATTGCCAACTTTATATTCCCTCTCTACTTGTCATGCCGCTCTAGGGGTTCTGCATCCAGTCCTGGTCCCCACAATTCAAGACAGACATGGACAGACTGGAGAAGGTCCAAAGGAGTCCAGAAAGATGGCCAAAGGGCTGGAGAACCTGCCCTCTGAGGAAAGACTGAAGGAGCTGCATTACCTCACCCTCGAGAAGAGAAAGTTTGGGGAAACCTCATCAGTATCCTAGAATGTAAAGGACAGCTACAAAGAGGAGAAGACAAGGCACAATGGGTACAAGTTGCATGTGGAGAGGTTTCATCTCAATATAAGAAAAAAATTTTATAGTGGTAACAGTCATTCCCTGCAACAATATGCCTAGGGACATGGTAGAGCTCCCAACACAAGAGGTTTTCAAGATGGTCTCATCTAGACTCTGCTTCCTGTGGAGGGTTAGACCAGAAGATCTTCTGAGATCCCTTCCAACCTATGTTGTTCTGTGATTCTGTGACTTAAATATCTTCCACTTGCAAAGGCCAGTGTGGTTCTTATATTTTGTGTCCTATTTCTTATTTACACATCACTACACAAACAGAATTTTCCCCTTAGTATTAACAATTTAGCTATTTTTTAAAGTTACTGGCTATTAAGATAACAGTCAATACAGTAAATTTCAATAACACAAAGCTATTTATGTCAAGGAACAGAACATTTGGTGTTTTCTAGCTGAATAGCTAGAGACTAATTTGCAAAATGCTTCTGAATGAAAATTAATTTCTGATTCTTATTCAAGATATGAATTGCAGCTCTTGTATTATGTCCAAACAGGCTTTCCATTAGATGATCTTTCTGTCTGGCAGGAATTATTTTAATATTTTAGCAAATGTTACTGGCATAGGCAGTATCCACTGAGGCACTTCTCTTTGAACAACTTGTTTTTAGCTTAAGACTATCGGGTATTTAGTCCTGACTGCCAATTACCTAAACAGCACTTCCACTTCCATAAAGGGTAATTATGGCAACACTGCACCACAAAACTAATTTTGTCTACCTATAAAATGTCTTTCATCGTATATAATTTCCATGATATTTTGGCAGACTGGACTAAGGCATATATAAATATTTGTGGTTGATAATCTACCAAATCTATTTATTCTAGATCTTGAATTATGTTATATTTGAGACAGAATAAGCCGCTTTTTAGACCCCATAGTGAGAGAGGTTTGCAGATTAATGTATGCTTTTCTGTCATTTCAGATGCAAGTCTTTCAGGGAAGGCACATTGCTGAGCCAGTCTGGCCTGCCTTCTATGGTGCCTTCCCTCCCCTTCTTACTACTTTTTCTAACATATGTTTTGTTTTATGTAACAGAATCAAAGAGCCTACAATTTCTCATGCAGAGCTAAACCGTGCAAACTACCATGTCTGTGGGCTACTTTCAGAATGATATTAAGAAGAAAAGGAGAAAACTGAGAACACTCTTGATGAGCTATAACTGAGTCTGCCTCGTCACTTGCTCTGTTTTGTCATCAGTGTATTGCCTGAACTCTGTGTCTTTTCTTTTCTGGGAAATGTTTTTGTCGCCAGCTGGAAGAATGATGCAGGGAAGGACCATGATGTTCATCTTCAGAAGACACAATGGCTGACTAAGCCTCTCTTTACTAAGCAGGCAGAAGTCATGAATGCACTGTTACTTTTGCTTTCTTTTTCAGCCCCTTTGTGCCCCTCTAACAGCTCCTACAAAAGCTGCCTACTTTTCCAAGAAGCCATCTCAGTTTGGAATGACATTATCTATCACAGGATCACTCTAGCCAATTTCTCCCTCCTCTGACAAAAGGCCTCAGAAGGATAACACCTAGTCACAGAACCTCTGCCTTCTGCCTCCCAGTATAATACTGTCTTTGGGCTATAACCTCATGACATGCATGGAAACATTTTAATGTTGCTGCTATAGGTTTGACTCTGAGAGAGTGCTAATTGTAACATGTGTTCGAAAGTATGTATGGTTTAGGTCTTCTTTTTTAAATACAGGTAAGACTTCTATGGATATAAAGGATTCATTTACCCATGTATTCTGTTTCTATTTATTCCATTTTAGGGCTGTGGCTCATCCTAAAAATGAAATGTTATATGGCAATGAGGGCTATGGTATGTTTGTGTTGATTTGTTATCACTTGCCAGTGTATTGCGATTTGGAACAAAAGGAACCCCAGCCTGGAAAAGAACATTTTACACGTTTGTTCCATGCTAGAATAATGTCTAGCAAAACAAAATCCTTTTCATTGATTACTGCCCTTAGATGTTATGGCACACAAATAAAATATAAATGTTTCAGGCCAGCTCTTACCATAACCAATAACACTATCAGAAAAGTTTTGACTCCAGTTTCAGGCCAGTAGCTTTACCATATACAACATTTTAAAAGGAGACAACACATCTTTTCTTCCTCAAGCTGTGACACACAGTTCCTTCATGTCCTTAAGCCTTCAGAAAGCACTGGCTGTTTCCATTTGTCTGTCTTTCAGCACTACAAGGTACTTTTAAGCAGAAAGGCAGAAGTGTTTTGATGTTGAAATGTGACACAATGATAAACTGTCGGGGAACATTTTAGCCATCAATGAGATAGTGTACCAAGTGAGTTCTGACCTAACCTACTCCCACTTTTTCACCTTCCTTTTTTACCTTAAGTAAGGAGAGATGGCATTCTTCTTGCCCCAGTCATTCTTCTGAGTAAGGAGCAGGATAAAGATATCACAAGCAATAAATTGTTCAGTACAGTTGAAATTCTGGATTGGAACACGTTGGATTCTCCAAACACATAACAGAAATAGGTTCTTGGCTGTATTAACCAGCCAGTGGGAAATCCATCAGATCCTGGGGGCAAGCCACATATCACATCTGGCTGAAATTCAGAAACTGGCAGAGTTTCACTGCTTTGGGAAATTTAAAGTGAATGTGAAGTTCAACTTCATCAACAATTTTAGTTGCTTCTTGGGAAAATAATATAGTACAGATGTCTAGCATTTGCAGGCCTGTACCAAAACCTGTAAATCAAGAAGTAAAACACTCCTAGTTTTCACTGAGTCTTTTGTTTCATTATAGTTTATTCCTGGATCCCTTAATTTTTGTCCTAAAAATACTGATTTGAAATATGAAGTGGTTTGTGTAATGTTAAATAGTGTATGTTCATACATCTGATTGATCACAATAGTGTTTTAAAACACATGAAATTGTGAAATAGGCAATTTAAATGTTAACTCAAAAAAAAAAAAAAGGGTGGATTTACAGTTGGACCATGCTAACTTTTTATGATTAAGCATCCAGCATGACAATAAAAAAAACTCCCATAATAAAATTGCTTTCTCTTTTTCATATGTGATAGCTTGCTTTGAATAGCAGTTTTTTAGAACATAAATCTGTAGTTCTACTGAAAATATTGTCATAGTACAGAAATCCCATTGTCAAACTGCTGTTAATCAGAGATTTGCCTGTAAAATTCAGCCAAGGAGTACACAGCAGTAAACACTGTCACTTTCACTGCCTACCTCACTGAATGAGATCGTTTCATAAATTAACTATTTCTAAACATGTCTCCCGCGAAATCCTCCATGTATTTGTTTTGCACCTCCTGTTTTTCTCCTGTCCTTCCTAATCTCAGATTACTCATTATGTGTTATTTTTCTCTAGTTCACATCTGAAAATCCATTTTCTTTTTATCCATAGCTGAAACTCTTACTCAGAGTTTGATTGGATTTTATCGGTACTAGTACAACTCCCTTTGAGCTTTCTCTAATTCACATGACTGTCTGAGACTTTGAAACCACCTTAATGTTTTCCAATTGCTTATCATGCTCTTAGGCACTATTTTTTTTGCTGTGGAGGAGGTATGCTGCAGGTTTCTGAACTCTTCTTATTAATCAGGAAAGCTGCAGGTCAGATTTTCATCTGTGTTTTTCAGTATATTTTGACTGAAAAATTCATTAGTACATAATTTGGAAGCATTTTTATTACCTAGGAGTTTGATTCCATTTAAGTCATGTAAATAGAAAACAGGCAGACATTCATCACCTAACTCTGTGTGGTGTTTTGTGGTAATATTTTTGAGGTTGTAGTCAGATGGATGTCTTCCAAGTAGCAAGTGAATGAAAATGAGAAGTATACTCAAGTTGCACCACGGGAGGTAAAGATTGGATCTTAGGAAAGATTTCCTCACTGAAAGGGGTATCAAGCATTGGAAAAGTCTGCCAGGGAGACAGTTGAGTCACCATCCCTGGTGGTATTTAAAAGGCATGTAGATGTGATGACTGGGAACATGGTTTGGAGGTGAATTTGCAATATGGGATTTATGGTTGCACTTGATGATTTAAAGGGTCTTTTTTAACCTAAATGATTCTATGATTGTAGTAATGTTGCGATGAAATGAGGAGCAGAAACTGTAAGAGTAGGAAACAAGGGATCCTTAAAGTGTTTGGTTTGGAAGACTTTTTTAAGAATAAGGTTGTTGCCATGCTTTTTAAAACTACTTCTTTTACATGTCTTCTCTTAAACATTCTTCAGGTGATTCATCTGGGTAGTTTGCCTTATTGCACATAGTCCTCACTGTGCTGGTGTTCTTAAAATCTTAGATTGGTTTCAATATTGAAAAAAATACCAATGTGTTTGTAAGATGCAGAATTATATACATACATTATTCATATTTGAGAGCATAAAAATAATTCCTGTAAATTGTTGACTGAGTTTGCTCTCTGCATGTTTTGGTATTGATATCACAGTTTTGTAGATGGCTCTCTGCCAAATGACTCCACCTATTTCACAGAAAACCTTGTCTTCTGAATGACATTTTGATAATGACTTTAGTTCAGTAGTTTGCCAAAAACCATTATTTTTTGTGCTAGAAATGAGGTGGTCCTAAGGGGCATATATCATTAATCTGCTATTTTCAAATAACCATGGTATTTTTTTTCTCTCATAGATATTTCCTTTCTTTAAATAAAGTAAAGCTACAGTTTTAAATATGAGCTGTGTTTGATAAGAAGATAATTCCAATTTTGAGTTTTGTTCAATATTTCAATGTAATGGATCACAATGAAAATCATATTTTTAAAAGTGTTGATGACTCAGTTTTGGTAGTGAAAAAGGCTCCTTGTTTTCGAAAAATGAATGTACATTGTTTAATGTTTACATCCTGAGAGAAGCACAGTTCCTAGGGAGCAGATATCTTTGTCTCTGATCATTGACAAAGCCCGAGAAGTGTGCAGTCCAGTGTTCAGGCTTTATACTTCAGCATATCTCCTGAGAGGTTGTGCAGTTTCTTTTTCTCTGGGGTTGTCTTTGGGACATTAGACACAATCCCTTAATCACAATAAGATTTATTGAATCAGAGAGAAATCAGAGTCCTTGAATGAAAAGTACTAGCTTGCTTACGATACATAATACAGGAAATCTGGTAAGGTATTTCACATCTGAAGTCTGACAATATAATTCATAGACATGTTAGGTGAAGTTTCAAAAAAATTTTAGAACATTTTTGAGAGATTTTGATTTGCTAGGAATGCAACATGGGTTCTGACTCTGAATTTCTGTGGAAGCTTCCACTATCTGTGTTTTCTCAGGCCATTTACAATGACTTTAGTGATCCCCAGTGCTAAAGACAGTATGAGAATAACAGTCTTATTATTACTTCTTTCTGCAGCAAATAGCTTATGCTGTGATCTCTGTCAGTAGCAGCAGAGACTGTTTCTGAAGGATCTCTCAAATTTTCCCTATATTTTTTTCACTCTGCTGTGAAGCACAAACGATTGCCATTGAACAGTCAAAAAAGCTCCCACAGCGAAGGCAACTATGTAAAGCATATCTTCAAAAGCACAAAAAAGGTGCATATCCACCTAAGAAGTATCCTCTTGTGATGACAAACCAGGACATGAGGTTGAATCTGTGTCTGATTAAATTTTAGAACTTGAACCACGTATAATTAACCGCATGTGGTACTTCATCCTGATGACACAGCCTATCTGTTTAAAAGCAATTTCTCAGAGATGATATCTATATTTCTAAGACTTTTTTAGCCCATGCCTGTAATGCAGGATGGCAGTCCTTCATTAGAGTCCAAAAAACCAGTTTAGAATAAACTTGAAACGTATAAAAGTACTTTCAGTGTTTCTACTAAAATGCAAACAAGGTCTTTCTAATATTAGGAATCTAGCAACAAACACAGTTTCACCATATAAAATCAGTGTAGCACAGTTTACAAATATTTTAGTCATTAAAAGCATTCCTTAAATTTATGCCTAGAACTAGTAGTGAATTTTTTCTCTAGCAAATGTATTCTGATGTGTTCACTTTTAAGCTACATCTTAGGAAATCTATATAAAACCAGAGATGATCAAATGTGTATTCTATTAAAAGATACCATATGGCTCAGCATTTACTGTGTTATAAAATGAGAAACTGAAGGAGGTGGGGGCATTTCTCTTAATGCATACGGGCAATTTCTGTTAAAATTAATGATAATCATACCCCAAGCACAAATAACATCTCAAGTTTAAGATTGCATTCTGGTTTTGTGCTCTTTAGAGGTGGATCATTTAAAAACTAACACATAATGGCCCAATATCCTATTATCCCTCACACTCTGTTAGGAAAGTTGGAAAACTTATTTCCTTGTAGAATTAGTTTAGCTGAGAGTATAAAATCCAAATTAACTATGAATTCTTATTCTCTTAATTTGTTTTCATTTGTCAAACCCTGACCACAGCATGCTTTGTTTCATCATACAGGTTGGCATTAGTAAATCCCTTGTGTAATTTGTTAAATCAAGGGGTTTGTAAGAGGCCTTGCTTTTCATATGCTACTGAAATCTTCTTTAGTTGCTGAGTGCAATGACAAGTTCCATCACCATGTTATCTCTAAAAACCAAGGCACTGTAAGGCATCCCCACTTAATATACTCTATATCTTCGAAAAAACTATTTATTTAATTATATTTAGAGGTTCTACCTCATGGAGCCCCCTGGAAATAGTGGCTCCTTGTGGAAATCCTTGTAATGCAGGGAAGACAGATTGGCAATGAATTAGAATTTATGTCTAAAAAAACAGTGTTCATATTTTTCTTTTTATAATTTGCTGACGAATAATGGTACAATGTATACTATCCAGTGAATTGCAAGCCTTTGATGACAGAAGACTCTAAGATAAGGAGGTAAACTCCTGTAAACTCCTGCACAGTGTGCACATCTTTTCGTCAGCATGCAGGGAAAAAATGTCAGATAATATGCAGTCATGAGAGAGGTGATTAAGGAAAGAAAAATACGCCCTTTCTTAATTTTAATGCACAAACTACATTCTATTACTCATATGCTTCTAGAAGACCTTGTCCTGCAAACAAGTATGTGGAAAACTTTTCTCCTCCAGCAAGTGGGATTATTCATTTGAATGCATTGTTTGTCAGCTGACCCTATCTTAATGATTTTTTAATATTTGCAACTCAATCCAAGTGCTATTGACTCTCAGCTGTTGGAGAGGGGAGCAGTTTATGACCAATCCCCTTCCTAGAGTTGTATTATACATGTTTTCCTAAATCCACCAAACTTCTATGAAAAAATCCAATCAAACACAAAAACAACCTTGCTGTGCTGTGCAGGTAAATGAAAAAGAAAGTAACAACAAAAATTTAACTTTTAGAAACCTGTGACACAGGATGGACCTGCTGGGAGAAGGAATAGATTTAACACACATGGTAAAGACACCAATAGCTGTGATTTTGCAGTCTAATTTTTTTATATCTCATTTTTAAGGTGCGGCGTTTCTGTTGCACATTTTCAACCATAAAATGTTGGTGCAGTGAATGTAATTCAATTAATCAATTAGTATATCAGAGAAAACAATTGAAAATCAAATGCTAGACAATTTCAAAGTATTTCATCCTCTTTGTATCAATAAGTGTGGAGTGTTACAAGTATATCATCACCTCATTGGAATGGCAATGGAAATGCTTACAGTATTCTGCAAAAATAGGAGTAATTTAGAAAGATACGTTCAAAAATGAATTAAAACAAGATCAAAGAAGGATAATTTTAAAATGCTCTGAAATCTAAAGTGTTTTCCTACTCATCTAATTATACCACCTGATCTGGAAATACTTAATGTTTTATTGTTTAAGGGAGCAAAGAGAAGCTTCACTTTTGTCATTTAACTAGTTCAAACTGGTCCCTTCAAGCTTTGATTCTTCTTCCACCAAAAATCAATAATAAAACTTCTCCTTTCTGTTCTGGACTCTGAATCATACCTCAAATACTTAATTGGTTCCTGTAAATACTTGTATGCCTCAGTAACATATTTCAAATTTGGACACTGATTTCAGAGAGGGTATATCTATATCATCATCTATATCTATATCTATATCTGTATCTATATCTATATCTATAGCTATAGCTATAGCTATATCTATAGCTATAGCTGTATATCTATATTTGTATCTATTGACAACTAACAATGCAGAGATAACTTTCTACTTAAAATTATGGGAAAGTATTAATAAATCCTTCAAAGAGAGAGACATTATCTATTCTGGATAGAAACTGGCACAGCCTAAAGGACTGCTGCTTTAGGTAATTTTGGTATTAAAATAACAGAAAATTATTTTTATTACATCTGGATAAACACATTCAAAGATGCAATCACAAACTGGAGACCTAGTTTCAGAAGCAGAATGTCTGTGGGGAGAATATTCAAATTCAGGCTAAATTGTTCACTGACTGCCATAAATAGCCATATTTATGTCAATGATGTTTAATGATACAATGATAAATATCCATGCCATTAAAAAAAAACATAATCCAAAACCAAACCAAACCAAAACAAGCAAAAACAAACAAAACAAAGCAAAAAACTTTAAGAGACCAATCTGAGCTACCTCTCCCCTTCTTTAACCACTATCACTGCAAATTTTTCCCTGATATTTATTCAAAGCTTCCTGTGTCTGCCACTTGTACTAAGAGGAGTCTGGTAGGTCTTCTCTATAACCTCCCATTAGGAAGCTGAAGACAGTAGTAAAATTCCCTCTTAGTGCTGTTTAAGAATGAACAAACACCTTTAACCAGTATTGTGGCACAGATATTGAACATTTGACTTTGTTTAACAAAGGATCCAAACTACATGCATTGGTGTTCCAATTCCATCTGTAGTAGTTTGGACTGAATACCATGATGATCTAAATAGAAAATACAGCAGTTTGAATTGCAGTACAACCACATACTTTGTTGAGTGGGTTGAATACTAGTCAAACTGTGAACTTTGAAGTTTGAAATTTCATATCCTTCTTTAATCATGATGCATTCTTTGTTGAAGCAATAAAATTTAACTGTAGAAGATATTTGCTGATCTGTAAAAGAGTGTGGTTTCACTAAAATATATTTTAGGAATCAAACTGGTAAGATAAAAATATTTACAACCTATGACTTAGTGAGCATGTTAACAGACAATATTTATCTAAGGCTAATAAACAGGCTTAATCTGCTTTCTGCTACTCTAGAGAAAATCTAGAAACAAGTTCTGGGATTCAGAAATTTAACTTAATATATAACTCTCTACATGAAGATGATAATATAGCTCAGATCTGTAACTGTACATTACTCATTCTTTCAATTGTTGTGAGCCAGTGTTAATTTTGGTGAAATATTTAAGATTTAGAAAAAACAAATATTGACAAATTCTCCATGTGCAACATACTGAAAATAAATTAATCTAAGAATACTGAAATTACAAAGATTATTATCAAGGCATCATTAGAGTAAGTTAATTTAGGAAATACACAATAATAATTATTCAAAAGTCTGCACTAAAGTGGTACAAATAAAGTGTTTGCAAGTCAATGCCTAAGATATATACCCAGAAAAAAATTTTGTATTAAGAGATAAGATGTAGCATGGAAAATAATTGAGACATTATTGAATGAAGCAGTAAAATACTTTACAAAAATCTTGCCAAACTAAAAAATTTCTTTGGCTAAATATGGGCTCTCTAAATATGTCTAGTTCTCTCTCAAATTAAAAAAAAAAAAAAAAAAAGATGGCAAAAAAAAGTGCACATGGTTATGTAAGTCTTTACAAAGGCAGTAAAACTAGCAACATAAAAGGTATAAAATGCTTATAAATATTACTGAACTTGCATAACAATATTATCACCAGATCAGTGAGATACATTCATGTGGTCATCATGGGTCTGAATTAAAGTCCAATTCTACCTTATGTCACTGATTTGCTGGGTCACTAGAGCAAATCAGTTATCTGATTATTCCCATCCAAAAAGCTTTGAGCTCTGTGGATGAGAAGTGCTACGTAAGAGATGAGTTTAGAATTTATTAAGTGGTACATGCACACATATCTGGACAGGTGAAGGAACATCAGGCCTTGTCAATTTTTGATTTAAATGATAAGATGCATGTGATGTTGGTTTATGCCTGTCAGTGTAACATGCTGAAAGTATCAGGAGTTAAGTAACTTCAATCTTGGCTAAGCCTTTCTGTGCTATTTAATTTACTTTCTCCTTTTCTATCCTTTTCTGATGTTAAACTCAAAAAACTGACTAGAATGTACTAGAGGCATTTTATAATTTATAATAAAGGGGCTGAAAAGAAAAGGCTTTGCTATGATATGACCCTGCTGCTGAGAAAAAAATTACATTTAAATATTGTGAACCTGTTGAATAATCCAGAAGACAATTAATTTTAAAATCTAACTAACTTGTTACCTGCAAGTCTTTGTTTTCTTAAAATAAATGAAATCTCCAGACAACCACAATAGGAATACAGTAGGAAGATATTCTGTTTTCTTGAAAATAATGTATGCAGTATGTTTTTTCCCCATATCTGTGGGATATGTGTAAAATAAATGTGGTTTTAGCAAAATTATTTCAAACTTTCTATGCAAAGATGAACTTTAAGTCACCAAAACTGAGAGAGAGGAGTTTTTTAAAGGAAATAAGGAAGCAAGGAGACTCAGCATAAAATCTATTATGCTACCAGACATGCCTGTCAATAGCAGTGTACTCCTCTTCCAGTAAAAGCTGCAGTGTAAGCATACTAGTGACACAGATCACATTTGAAATAGGCTAAAATTAATGCAAATAATAAAGTATCAAAAACTATGGCAATGCTGTCTGGTAAACACACACCCTGCAGCCAGAGATAATTTAGGATGATATATCAGCTTCTTTGTAATCCAGGTATTTCTTTGGAATACCTTGTAATTATTAGACTGGTCAGGGAGATTGTGGGATTGGCAGGGAGTATGCATGTCTGTAGTTTTTGTTAGAGTGCTGATATGTGTACATTTGTACTGATAAGAGTGGTGACAGAAATAGAAAATCCCAAATTGCTTTGGGGAATGAAAAAGAGGGTTGGATAGCAAAGCTTCCCCCTCCTCTCTGCCTGCCCCCCCCTTCTAGACACTATATACACCACATCAAAAGGCAGAAAGGGCTCCTCTGTTCTCTTCACAGTTAACCAAAATTCCTCTTCACTCATCTCAGATAAATGACCATCAAACAGGCATGCAGTTTTACTCTCTGTAAAGCAGGAATGAGGTCTTCATAGCATCATGAATGTTTTTTAAAACTTTTTTTTTTAAATATCAAACAGAAACCCTCAGTGTTGGACCTGTGAAATGCATTTTCTCTGTAACAGCTGTGTTTATGGTATGTATGTCACTATATACTTCTAAGTTAACGCTTATGAACATTTGGAGGGGATTTACTCAGTAAAAGAAAAATCCTGTCAAACATCACATAACTGCTCTGAAAATGTTCATTAGCAGACATGTAATATTTGCTTTGATACTTGTTTGCAGTGCATTCAAACATTCTGGAATGGACACTCAGGCTTCTTGGTATGAAGACAGATATACAACCCAGGTAGTAAACATATTTCTCCCAAAGGCCTGGATTTAGATCTATTGGGGCTTTATAAATTTACACTTGACCTTTTATGAACTGAAATCCTTCCAGTGCAAATGTGAGTTCTTAAAATTTGTTTATATTGAGCCACATGTACAAGCAGTGCAATTTTGCACTTTTCTTCTTAAAATAGGTGTACTGCAGCTGGAACAAGCAGTGGAATCACTGCAAAGAAGCAGAGATCAAAGATCCATAGCTGAAAAGAAAAATCTGGATACTCTCCTCACCCACCAAGAATAAAAATATCCCCAAACAAACAAAAACACCCCATTAAGCTACAATGAGATTCAATTTTAAAAGCTTTAAGCTGTTCAAGAATTTCCAGGTTTGTTCTGAAGTGGATTTAAAAGGGCTCCTTTCCATAGTGCAATACATTTATATTGGCTCAGACAATCTGAAGTTAAAAAAGGTTTGAGTTCAGACTCCCTCTTTAGCCTGGGTTCAGATTTCACAGGCAAAATTCAAATGGCCCTGCCTGTGGACTAACACATGGAGTTAATCTACTACTGTAGGCAACTACTTGCAAAATACTTGCAAAACACTCACACAAGCCAGCATCCATACCCATTTTTGTAGGAAACTACTGCATGCAGCAGCAGAGGGGAAACTTTTACCTTTATAAATCAGCAGTAAATAAATATAAATCAGTAGTATCCATGAAACTACAAAGCTTCTATCAACAGATTAAAAAAAAATCTTAATATTATTTAATTAAAAGAAAACCATGTCTGCTTTTATTTAGACAAATCTTTATGACAGTTAGTCAAAAGTGGTTCTGAAGGCATTCCAAAATGACAAAATAGTTACCTGCTGTAAAATGTGGAAGCATATTTTATTTAAAAGGAGTTGGAACTAAGATGTATGTAGAAAAAGGAAAATAATGCAAAATATGTATGTTTTATCTTCAGTGTTCTTGTCATTACACATTCACGCATTGTAAGGAAAAAAAATAAAAGAAAAAGAACCCCACAAAAATGTAAACTCATTGATTAGGAATAAGCAAAAATCTTTCATTGGGAAAAAAACCCAAGATAACAAATAGTAATTCTTAGCATTTTGATTCCAAGATAGTAAGCATTTTGAGAGATTATTTGTGCTTTAAAAAACTTACTTGCAAGTTTATGATGTAATGTACTTATATCATGTACCAGATGATAATAGAGAGGACTCCAAATTAGCTCTAAGTGGTTACTTGCAAAAGGTAGGGTTGTGGATGACACAGGTACATGAAAAGTTCGGGCCAAGTGGAAGCAGACGAGTTTCTCTTTCAAAGCCTCCATACTAGCAGCATTCTTGCTTCCTCCATCTTCACAGATTCATAATTAAATACCTCAATTTTCAGGCAGGGTGGAGCAGGTGGGAAAAACATCCCTTGTTTTTTCTTCCTGAATCCCACTTTGGGATTATATGTAAAGGTGCACTGAGGCTTGAGGAATTAACTATGTATTGTTTTCAGGTGTAATAAATACCTTATTTCTATTAATTTTCTTATGATTACTCTCTTGCCATTCTTTCTATAGAAAATACTAATAATATGTGAAGATGAAAAAAAAAAAAAGAACATGAGAAGAGGAAACATACATTTAAGAGCACTGCACCAGATGAAAAAAACATGTCAGGAACTGCTAAACTGGTGGTTGCCTATGCACTCTGAAATCTCTCACATGTGTTTGTCCTGTGCACTGAATGAGGCAGGGGTCCTGTGGGAAAACAAGATGAGAGCATGTAATTAAAGACTCTATCATAATGCATATGCATATAACACTACATTGCACACACAATGTGTGGTTCATTTTCTCTCTCATCCTGTCCCTGCAGAGAAGATGAGAGGGAAAATGAACTACACATGACAGATGTTAGTAACATCAGTTAGTGCATTTTTGGAAGGCAGTCAGATACTAAAGTTGTTTAAAGGATGTTGTGAAAATAGAATAGAATAGAATAGAACAGCATGGAATAGAATAGAATAGAATAACATAGAACAGAATAGAAAATGAGGTAAGAGGAAACAGATCAGCTGACCAAAATTAACTTCAAACATTTTAAAAAGTGTTCTAAAATAAAGCCAAGAACAGTAACTTCCTGATAACAAGGGGGTGATAGATGGTGATTGTTTTCCAGAGTGCTGAAGAAGAAATATAACACATACAAAAAGTGAAATCCTGTGGGTAGTACCATTCTGATAATTTATAACAATAATTTGCAATCATCCTTTCTGTGCAGTCCGTCACTTCCACTGGGAGTCACGGCTGCAGTGAAACAAAGTGGTTTCTTTATGACACTTGGGTAGGAGCCCTAGCATTAGATACTGTGCTTCTCCAGGTGATGTACATATTCCTCATGCTTGCATAAACTGATCTCCCATGCAGAAATAGATGTTCAAATGACTAATGACTTAATTTGCTTCAGTTTTCTTCTAGAAGTCTAATATTCATGAATGTGTTCATCCTCTATTTTGGAATGCAAATTTGATATAACTAGAGATCAATCTTTTAAAAATAATTATTTTGCTTGCAGTTTACATCTAGTTTATTTTTTATGAATAAAATAACTTTTTCTGAGAGCATCTAAAAAAATGTCCAACTTCATTTAGAGAAGAGACCAACCCCATGTGGCTACAACCTTATTTCAGGTAATTGTGGAGAATGATAAGGTCTCCCCTAAGCCTCCTTTTCCCCAGCTCTTTCAGCCAGTCCTCATAAGGAACTTCACTAGCTTTGTTGCCTTTCTCTGGACACTCTAATTCCTTGGATTATGAGGGTTTTAATGTGTTCCCACCCCTTCTTCCATCTCAGGGGATTGGGTACCAAAAGAATGCTGGTATTACTAATAGAAACTGAGGCAAAAAGGCATTAAAATCCTCAGCATTCTGCTAATCCTTTATCACTATGCAGGCAGCTAGAGACAGGACAAGGGGAAATGGCCTCAAGTTGCACTAAGGGAGATTCAGATTAAATATTGGGAAAATTTATTCACTGAAAGAGTGGTTAAGTATTGAAACAAGGTTCCCAGTAAGTGGTGGACTCATCATTCCTGGAAGCACTCAAAAAAAGAGTAGATGGGGCACTTAGTGGTATAGTTTATTGTGTATGTTTGTATTTGTTTGAAGGTTGGACATGATTACCTTGGAGTTCTTTTCCAACTGTAATGATTCTGTGATTGTAAGGATGGAGGTTCTCCTTAGACCTCCTTTTGATTATAATGTATACTGGTGTACACACACACACACACACACACACACACACACACACACACACGTAATATATAAATCTAAGTTTAACAGAAAGAATAGTCTTGACTTTTATATCCAGGAGTTAAAATAGTTGCAATATTAGCCAAGTTCAATAAAAAATACTTAGCTGTCATTTTATATTTTACATTGATAAATAAATCTAGACACATGCAGTCTGTGATTCATCAAGTCTTAAAGTGTAAATGCTATTTTAAATTGCACCGATAGTTTACATATCATCAGGATAAAGGAGCTAGAAGTTAGCTGCACATTTCCAACACATGCTGTAACATCCACTGAAATTTGTTAAAATTTGTCCTATGATTTTGATGGATTGTGGATGAAGCTTAGTCAAACTGAAGGATATCTTGCAATGTAAAGAGCCCTTGAGGAAGGGAATTGCTGTCATTGTGGAACCAGAAAATTTTTCAGAATTTTGAAGAGCAAGTACTACAATAAATAATAAATAAGTAAAGGTGGGGGAGCCCAGCTGCTAAAAAAATAATTCAAAGAAACTTGTTAAATTTGATATAGTCATTGTGTGACAGGGCAGAGAATTAATTTAGCTTGCAATGTTAGACTATCATATAGACTTATAGAATAATTATTTAAAGTCCAAAGTTGCATTATATTTTTAATATTTAATTCCTTTTCACAATTATAATGCTTTTTAAAACACAAACTTACTTGGCATACTGGTAGTGTATTTTATAGTGTTCAAATGAATTTTAAAAGCTTGCCTTTTCAGAGCAAAGTCTCTAACCACCACACCAGGGAATCCATGCCTGCCAGCCTCTCCATATGTTCCCTACACTCATAAGCCCTCTTGCAGTAATACTTACAGAACAAATGTAAATACAGATCTGGACAAAGTTTTCTCTCAGATGAACACACATCAAAGACTAGTGTCAGCTAAGAGAATTTTCCTTCATCTATTTCTATCCAGCTTTGAACATTGTCTTCTATTTCTTAATTTAAATTTTACAATAGTGACTGCATAAGATTAAAAAGCAGCTGATACCTAAGGGCACAAATTTGCCCCTTACACATCTTGATTGGTGCCTTACCAGACAAGCACTAGTTTTTTACTTCTTTTTGTCACGTAATACTTTGATACCGATGCTTATGGTACAGAATGATAAGTTGGTATGTAGTGGAAAGCAGAAATCAGTGTAGCTCAGTCATGGGAATATCCACATGTGATGGTCTCACCCTTCATTCACATGAAATTTCCACTGCAATCAGAGGCTACTCATGTAATCATCTCTTCCTCAAGTTTACTCAGGTAATTGTTAAGTGATTCTGAGTAATAAATTAGCTCCTGTTATCAAGGATTAGGATATAGCATAAAGCATACTCATATGTTTTTTAAATACAAGAATGGGTGATCCAGGGAGTTTCAGAGGAGTAAAAACTGTATCTGGTAAAAATGTTAAAATTAAATTTTAAAACAAAATAATAAACCACCTGGTATCTCATCTAATAAGAGTGGTTAAAACAGTATGATTTGTGACAATGGAGAATCAAGCTGTTTAATTTCTTTGAATGTACTAATAAAATAGAGGGAAAGAGAAAATCATTACATACAACGTGTTTGGTGTTTTAAGATGTATCTGACAACATGTGTTACTATAAGCTACAAGAAAAAAAACATAGGAAGATATGCATATGTTATGCTAATGGGGGTGAAACCAGAGAAAAGAGAAGCAAATGAGAATTTTAATCAGAAAAAAAGGGTTTTTTGAATATATATATATATGTAAAATGAACAGACAACAGAGTGATAGATGAAAATCAGCAGTGATACCATAGAGAAGAAGAGCTGACACAGGAAGGGAGACACCTTAAGTGCTCATACCACTTACATGCTTCTAAATTAATTATATCAGCTCAGGAAATGAACCTCAGAATTATTGAAAACTGTTCAATGAAGGCATAAGTTCAATGTGCATTTGCATTTGAAGAGCAAACGAAATCTTGGATGAAAGAAGTGGTAGAGAATAATGTGAAACTATGTAACATATTTATATACATCACCTTTTTTCTCATATCTAGAATATCGGCCATACATAAACTGTATGATTTCTATAAAGTTAGAGAATTTAGAGATCATTTGATCAATAAAGAGAATCTGGAATTTGCAAAAGACTTGTATGAAACAGAATAGAATTATTTGGGGGGGGACTAATTTTTGAAAGAAAAAGCTTTTCTGTAATCAAGAAAAAAGCATCATATTTTACTAAAGAGCATGGAGGACACAGACTAAGGGTCTCTCTTTCACAAAAAAAAAAGAAGAAAAAAAAAAAAAAAAAAAAAAAAAAAAGCAAGGTTGGTTCTTCTGAAGTGGGAAGAGGCAGTCAAAAAACTCTTGCTCCAAAATCCAAAACACCTTCCTTTAACACAAAATTGCACTTCAGAACTTATTGCAAAAGACATCACTGAAGCCAAGAAATATTGACACAGATTTTGACTGAAATTAAACTGAACAACAGGTATAAAACCAAACAGATTGATATGAATTAAAATCTCTGCTCTTTAGGACTTGATACCCATTCTAAACACTAGCTATTAGGAAGCAGAAGATTTACGTTGTATCTGGTTAATGCAGACTATTATACTTACCAGATGTCATTCAGACCGGTCATGCAGAAAGCTCAAAAAGCTGAGACCCAGGGTCTCAGAACCCAGTTGAGAGCTTCAAAGGTCCACTAGTTAGAGATGGTAGGAATTACCAGCAAAATGATGGGACACATCTTCAGAAGGTCTGGGATGGGTGTACATAATTTTCCCAAGATTCCCATTCCTGACCTCAGAGACACCCTCTGCATGATCTCTACCACTGCAGAAGAAAGACAGAAAAGGTTTTTTGTAACAGTTAATTCCCAGCTGTCTTCATGATAAAGCATTCACTGCAGTTTTTGAAATCCAAATATATAGAGCTGGATGGACAAATTTTGTCCACTTTCCACTTGCAGAAATCCTCTTTAAGTGAAGTTTTTTGATTTCTGAATTTTCCTTTGAAAGTATGTCAGTATGTCAGGAAGGTATCCAAAACTGAGAAAATGCCACTGGTGTGGGCTGGTTGGCCATCAGAATGAACTTTCCATTGAATGGCACAGCAGTAAATACTGAATAATTCACATCACACATGTGATGAATCACAAGAACAAAGCAAATGGCTTGACTGTCTTCACTATTAAAAACTGGCATTGCCCTCTCCATGGAAGCAATTCATACTAAGAGACACATGTACAAAACAAAGGAGATGCATGAGCTGTGGTCAATCTTTTAAACAAGACCATAAAAAGGGAGATATTCAGATCTTTTCCTCTGACATCTCATGTTGACTGTTCTTAGAATTTAATACAGAGGAAGCAGAAACAGAAAGTAGCTACTAGTCTCTCTATACAACTCATATGAATAAGGGTGACTGCACAATTTTCTTCTTTCTATTCTTTGTCCTCAACCACAAATAAAGTGAGAAAAATCTTTTCATATGACCATTTGGAATAAGAGTTTGAGGTGTTATCACAGTAGCAATCTGTGTAATGCTGTTGATAATATAGGTTACAGAGGAGGTACTTGGAACCAACTACTGGTGCACATTCAGTTTTGTAGCTTTATCTGTGTTTTAAGTCTGAGCTTTAAGTTGGAAATGTCAAACACAGCAAAAGGAAAAAAGTTAGTCCTGCCATGAAATAATGAAATATTCCATAACTGTTTTATAATAATAGCAAGTCATTACTAAGCATGCTATTTCATCATATTAAGGTCTTTTTACTTACTGAACAGAGTAAACAGAATAGTATTTATTGAAAACTGTGTCAGGCAATACAAAAATCAACCCTCAAGAAAGTCAGCATTTATGCCTTGAAACCTAGGTACTATGAAGTAAACTGGCTTTTTCCCCCAGAGTAATTGAAGTGACATAAACTATAGCCAGAACTCACTAGGCCATGTTAGTATGGGTCCTCAGAGGGACTCATTCATTGTAGAAGTCAACCTGTTTTGATGTTCCTCTAATTTTTTGAGAGAATTTGTAATTACCTAAAAGATTCAGGCTGAAGAAAGATATAAGACCTGTTAAAAAAATGCCATCAAAGAACATGCTAGGAAAGGAAATTTGCAAGTGTAGTGAACTGGGTGGCATTTCAGGTATTATGAGCCAGAGCACTGGAATGTTGGGTCCTCTGGTGTGGAATTGCCTTTAGTTCCCTGTGTTGGCAGACATAGGTTGGCTTTCACTGCTTTATTTTATTTGTGGAAGATTGTGTGTTAAAATTATTATTCAGGGCTTCAGAGAACTGCATTGTCTGGCCTGTCTGTGGTATAAATAAAAAAAAAAAAAGGAAAAAGTATTTTGTTTGTATATGAGTGATTTTAAATCTACTTATTTCATAGTGAATCTGAAGGTTTTCCTGGTTTTGTGGGGGTTTTTTGCCTTCTGTTCTGAAGAACTATTTTCCCCTGTAGGACTGCTGAAGCAAGAAAAGAGGACTTGGGTCGATTGTCATTTTCATCAACATGGGCTACAAAGTAGATGTCAGAGATAAAAGAGAGTATAATAACATATGACAGGCAGTATGAGGTAATAAGAAAAAACAACTAGTAATTCTACTATTTTGCTACATCTAGGTAGTTTGAAAAATGGAGGAACTGAGAAAATCTATAGTTTAAAGCAGCTGAGCAGTAAAGGAGAAAGGTGATAGAAATAGATTAAAAATTACTTGAAGTCTAACAGTCACAACTTCATAGATATCTTAAACTCTGTAGCTGCTAGATTCACAGACTGAAAATCTATAAATGGTTATATCAAATAATAAGACAGTTGTTTGTCTATGTGACTATAGGTGATACTCTTGTGAACATTGCAACTGAAAATTTAGAAGCTAGTTCAGAGCATGCAAGGTCTTTACATTCTCCAGAGAGCATTTTCATTCTCATTTTTATTAATTTAAAAAATAATTTTAAAATCCTTAATTTTAAAATCCTTAAGGAGTGTAATCCTTAACACTCCTTAGATGCGAGTGTTTTATTTCTGTTATGTAGCTTCTTGAGAGCATATTAGAAAAAAACTATGTCACAGAAGTCTAGAAATTTTTTTACTTTTATGATCTGCTATCAAATGGGGAAAGAATTCTCTGTGATGAGCTAAGAATATATCATTATATGTAATTTTCCATCTTTTGATGAGTAATATGTGGTATTTTCAGACTAGATGGAGTTGCTGTCACTAGATAATTTTCAGAATAAGGAGGACAGTATTGCAGTTATGAATCAAATGCAATTTGGATGCTAATCCATGTTTTCCCTGGAGTTTGAGTAGCATAAATGCTGTGGTAAAAACAAACAAAAGCATTGCTCATGGAACCCATTCCTGCCAGAACTGTTAGCATGCTAAACATGTGATGGACCACATCCAATAGCACTTTTCAAATGAAATTCAGGACAATTGTTTTCAAGGTCCCTTCCTCAGTGATTGCAGGACCACCTAAGTACTGTTGGAAAAGGCTGAACAGAAAACACTGCCTGATTTTCAGCATTCATCCTAAAACCTCAGGGTTCATTTACATAAAGAAATACTTGCATATTAAGTAACGGTGTACATATATGCAGCCAACTAAGTGTCCTAGCTGTGTTGTTTTACCACCAATCATCATCTAATTAGCAACAAAATACCCCAAGAACTAAACAAAAAAGCCCCAAACACACACCACACAATCAAAAATAAAATTTGCTGAAAGTCATTAAGTATTTCTATTGATGCAATAGAAATCCATCTGTGTAAAAGTGATCTACAAGGAATCAGAGCCAGAGTTTGCCTTCCATATTTTGTGATCGTTTGCTTCCTGAAAGGTGAATGTAGAAATGTCACCAAAATATAGAGAGACACTTTATTCAGCCAAGAAACACAGGTGTGTGCACATCAGTTTTTCAGTGTATATAGCTGGAAGAAATCATGTGAATGGTTTGAAGGTTCCTCGGCAAATGGATGACTTGTGACCAGTACGCTTGACCTTAGGAAGTAAAATTTAATGCACACAATAGAATTCAGAATTGTAAGTTCCAAACAATCTTTTCTGTATGGAGCTGATCAGCCTGTCTAGGGTCCAAATAACTTGGAATTATCAAAAAATTCTGTTTCTCCTTGAAGTTTAATTTATACCTCTAGATGTTAGTTCTCGCACATGCCAATTTAAATGCTAGTTATTTTTTCCAACATAGATGCTTTCCTCAAAACTGAAGTAAGATTTTTCAATCCATGTATAATCTAGAAGCCTTGTAATGTTATTTTTGTTGAATCTGAACAGAATTGCTTGATGGCTTTATCTGCAAAAGCAGACAGTATGTCAGAATTCATTATCAACATCTTTATTGTGAAGATTAGAGAAATCAATTTTTTTTTGAAAACTGTAAACCTTTGCACAAACCAGTTATACTAATTTGCATTAATGGATTTACTTGCAAAGTGGAAGTCTTGTGAAATATGTTTAGTATTGAAATAGGTGCAGAGATTTTTAGTGTCTTTGAAAGTAATTAAACCTTTTCTAGATAGGTGACTTTATAGGACCATAGCAATAGTGATATGAAAAATACAGAACTATTTTAATGCTTATATGCTTCCATTTATTATCTAAGGAATCTTGTATGCAAGGAGGAAAACTGTCAATTTGTTATGTCTGAGGTGAATTGAGGAAACTACCACAGCATTTTTGTGTGCTATGCTAGGTATTCTGTTGCCCTTGAAGTTGCCACAGTGAACTGAATCATTCTCTTCTTTTTTTCATTTATTTAGTGTGGTTTCTATCTTTAGTTGCTAAGATAAGAATGGCTTTTTAAAAAAATGGATTTTTAACAGGACTGAATATTTAATAAGTACTACAAATAGGAAAAAAATCCTAAAAATAAGCAAAGAATCATTAGTGAAAAAAATAATAGAGCTTTTATTCAAGATCAGCTCCCCAAGAAAAATCTATACTTCTATTTGGTAATATTGCCTTTTTAGATGGTAAGTCAAGTATTTTCAAAGGCACAAGCCACAGTTAGGTGCCTAACTCCTTTTATAGCTTAGAAAAATATCCCCATAGTCCTTTCCTGAAGCAGCAGTTTTTTCCCTCTCACATGTTCAAAGCCATATGCCTATTCTTTTTACATCAAGATGAAAAAAAACCTGCAGGCACAAGGTTTATGCTATGATGGCCCTTTCTAGCTCTCATTGATTTCACTGGAAGTTGGATGAGGACCCCTGAGCACAACTAAGACATAAATGCAAGGACAAAGAACTACATTTTTTCTCTAAGCATCATCTTTTCTCTTATATTGGCCAATCATATAGTAACTTCTGGAACTTCAAGTTCCTCAGTTATATAAGACTGCCCAAGAATGTCTGCCCAAGCCTTAGTAAAAAATTTTGTGTGTTTCAGTACAAAGCCAAATGGTTTCATTTGATGGTCAAATCAATCCTTTCTCAAAGATATATATTTTATAGATTACAATTTCCCTTCAAAGGATTCCATCTTGCTTTGACATTTGTCATGTAGATACAGTAGAGAAAGATTATTTATCTCGACAGCAGGCTGATGACAAAACATCTATACTATGATTAAGCTCATTTCTAGATTAAAAGGATCACACTAGCACTCTTTATAGCCAGCATCACCATGACAGTTGCAGTTATTAGTCTGCATTTCAGCATTTTACATTTTTTTACAACAAGTGTCTGAGATTTTTCATCAGGGCTATGCAGAAAAAAAAAAACAGCTACATGACCTACAAGATTTTTTTTTTTTTCATTTGAGTATCCTGCCACTGATATTTACTTGATTTTGAAGGAAATTTTATATTGATCAGAGTTCTACGAATTGACATCATATTTATAGAGGCAGACATGTTTGCCCTTTTATTTCCTAATTCTATAAACTTTGAACATCTAAGCCTTTACTTTCTTTTAGAATTTTTTTGCAGTTTTCACTGCGTGTGTGTTTCAGCAAGTGAAGGAAACTTCTCTAGTAAAAAAAAAATGGCAGTTTGTTTTGGCTAAATAGGGCTGGAAAAGTGTTTTTAGGAAGGTGTATTTTAACATGAAAAAGCTTAGGGAAAAATATAATTTAAAGAGTTGGGTTATGCTCTGAAGGAGGGAAAGCTAGAATTAAGGTACATTGTATGTGCTCTCTTTTCTAGAGAGGTTAAGGTCAAAGAGGAATTATTAGGATAATTGAACAGGACCATTCTTCAACAGAAATAGCTAACCTTGTTAGTGTTTTATAGACCTTACTAAGCAGATCATATAGCAGTACAGATTGAACTTAAGTGTCATTCAGAGCCAGTAAAGTGGTCAGGTAGAATTCAAGTGGGAAGGCATGTAGAAATGCATCTTGGGGTGTCACATTAGCAGCCTGGATCTAATTCTTAAGACTGGGCTAGAGCCTAGAGGCAGAGGTTGCAGAGAAGCCCAGAAACATTCTGTAACTCTGTGTGCCTGCTGATGCTCCTGCCAGCCTATCTCACAGCAGTCAGGTGTGCACCAAATGGTCTTTGCACCAAATAGCTCAAATGAACAGCAGTCCATGAGTCCAAAAGAGTTGGATCAGGAAGAAAAGATGCCTCTGCTCTTATACTTCTGTTAGGATTAGCAGCTTTTCCTCGCCTTGTGTTCTTCCTGGACAGATATAGAAAATGACCCACTTTTTTTTTAAACCTGCTTTGTGGTAATTATAACTTTGGACATTCTAAGGTAAGATACTTGATGCAATGTTTTTTTTAATCAGGAAGCTGTGTGTCAGACAATATTTTGCTCTTAACTCACCAAAAATTCAATGAGTCAGTCCTAAATTGTAGGGAAAAGAGTCCGGAAAGGATTACAAATGCAAAGACAATTGCTTTCAATAGGAGAAATTTCAACCATTTCACACAGACAAAAGTTCCTACAGTAGGTCATGTTTCCAGGGATTGATGCCTTATGTACCACTTGTGTGGCTCAGAAAGGAAAAGAAAAAGAAAGTTTAGACTGTCACTGCTTCCAAACTTGCCTGATGAAAAATGACTTTGTGTGAAACAAGGTTTTTAAAGGCCTCTGATGAGACTTAAAGTGGAAAGTATTCAGCTGTATAAAATATGAATAGGTGAACAATCAAACAAGTAATGCCTCAGAGCATCAGAGCCCTCACAAATCACAGTTTCAAAAATATGTTGAAGTATCCATTTAGCAATCAGAGGCTTGCTCAACACCTGCTCTTGAGTAACCACAGAAAATAGTTATTTAATTTTATAACTGCAATATGGCAAATAAATAACATATATTTGCTGTCTGATGTTGCAACAGGTTCAAAAGTTCAGCTTCAGTCAATACATGCACTCATCATAGTGTACAGATTATAATACTACTGACAGATGCTGCTAAATATGAAATACTTCTAATGTACTTGTTAAGTGCTGTATAAAGAATCCTGTAAAGGAGAATCAAAGTGAATCCATGTGATATTGTTTCTATCTAGTTTATATATATATATATATATATTTATATATGTATTTATAAATACAGGTTTTGAAAGTCCCCCATTGTTCCACTTAGAATTAATATGCAGAGACAGACTGAATATTAGTAATTTGTACTTGAAATTAGAAAAAGTTTTTCTTCTTTGCTTTAATAAGGGTGGGCTGAAATGCTGAAGACAATGGCTTGATGAATTTCTCAAACGTGGTTTGTTCACTGCTACTGTTGTTTAATAGAGAAAGATCTTAGGACTGAAAACCTATCCTGTGTTTCATTCTGTGTGACTGCTATTATGGGAAGCAGCTATAAAAGTGCTAAAGTAAGTAAGCAGAAAACTTTAATTTGGTAGTACATTACTCTTGCACAGGTGTTAATGGGTGCAAAAGATGCAAGAAACGAAGAGGCAGCCCCAGATAACATATATCCAAAAAATAATCTGAGGTATCCATCTCCATCACTCTTCATGTCTTCTCTTTTTCTCAGCAGCTCACTAGATGGTAATGTTCTCAGATCAAATATTCTCTATAAATTGGGAGAACATTTAGCTGATTTATGAGGCTTTTAGCTATTACACATTTACCTACTCAATAAAAGTACTTACATCATACGACACAAAGCTACCTCCACAATCCAAGAATCACTCTTAAAGTGACACATACATCAAATTGTAATGTGATTTCCTGTACCTAATGTATCACTTAAGGGAAAATAACAGGCATTCCATTGTAGATTTTTTTCTTCATTAATTGTTCTTTGTTTTCTCAGACAGCATTTTTTACTATCATGGCTTTCTCTTACACATAAATATATTCTATAGCTTTAAAAAAAAAGCTAGAAGATAGAGAAAGGTTCTGGAAGTAAGAGAAATACAGAGATGGTGATTTTCTTAATATTGTTTTTTGTTTTCAGCCTTGGAATTAAGTCATAGATAATACTTATGTAAATATATTTTTAAAATGGAGAATTTAAATGGATTTTGATGAAAATACATGTCTGGTTTGCAAAATAGACCAACCAGCTTATTTCAGAACTATTAACAGATTAATTGAGCATCAGAATAAAACCAGGTATTTTTAATATTTAATATTTAATAACAATGTTTGTTTTTTTTGGCCAACACAGCCTATTAAGTGCCCATTTCATTGCACCAGAGGAATATGTACTATTTAGGCTATTATTTTAGAACCCCAAGACCAAGCACCACTATAAGATCCTGGAATAAAGAGAAAATTGAGGGCAAGGAAGTCACAAAAAAGGAGGCAGATAAGATGGATTGTTTTTCATGGAAACTTCAGCCAGCACCTGAGCTTACAAGTCCTGACCAACCTTTGGAAATATTGAGACTCTAAATTGAGATTTTGACCATCCACTTCCTCAGAAAAGATATTAAACCACTTCCTGCCTCAATTCCTCTTGTAACAAAAATATTTGAACAAGCTATCATCCCACATATAAAGTTTCAAATATCTTTTGTCAAGTCTCTTTTTCTTTTGTAATCTTGTGTGTGTCTTGTTCCAGGATGTCTCAGCCTTAATGCTCAGCTTATATGTCACAAGACCTCCAGCAATTTCTCCAGCAGTAAAAATTACATTCTTTGCAGAATTTTGCATAATTTATCTTTGCCAGATAGCTGAAAACTGGCCTCCCTGTACAGAAACAATGAAACTTGACATCAAACTGTTGTCAGTAAAATAGAGAGAATACACTGCAGTACAAATAATCTCCAAAGTCCCACACTCATAGTATCTATGAAACTTCCCAGCTGCTCCTCTCTTGCTGGTTACCTGCTTGCTCACACCTGAAACCAGCAGTCTGTCAGCCAATAGAAGCAATAGGTGAGACAAATGTGGTGATTTTGCAGGGTCAAGTATCAGTAAACTATTGCAATACTATAAATATTTGCAATAGATAAATGCTAGTGAATCTATGATACCACCTTCAGACAGAGAGTGGCTGAGAGGTGGTCTTGACAGGTCTGAATTTCAAGGCTTTGGTTCCATCAGTTCATATAGGCATTATAACCACACTGTAGAACATCTAGGGGCATTTTTTGAATAAATTATGTCCAAAAGAAGGTTTCTAATATTAAGGTTTACACCTTAGCCTTTGCTGAAACTGAAGAAATAAAGCTTTTGTATAGTGGTTAAAAGATCTTAGCTTCCTTTCATAGCTGTGGACTACTAATCATAATATATGCTATATAACCTCTACTAAAGATAAAAAACTTGACTATAAAATTTTCTTAGTGTAAATTTCTAGAGAATATGAGCATGAGTCTCACTTGTATCTGTATAGCCACATATGTATCAAGGCTTTATAAAACAGATGTAAAAATCTTCTTGAGGAAAATCTGACTTTTACCAGATGTTTTGTAACCTTTAAAAGTCTAGGCTTTTGCATATGACTGGTGGCTTTACTTTCAAAATGGCATAAATTTGGTTTGATTAAATTCTGGGGGTGCAATAAGTATTTGGGTAACTTTGGTCCATATCAACGGGGCTGTGACAAAATGTAGCTTCCATGTTATTAAAATAATGTTTTCCTGTTGCTAACAAAAATGAATCTGAAAGGCTTGAGAATAAATAGATCTTAAATAATTTACTTTCTAGATATTGTAATCCTAATGCTGACTAACACAGACTACACTCAGCCATAATAATGCAGATGGAGATATGAAGGCACAGACATCTGCCAAATGTGCAAAACTGAAGGCTTGTAGTATCACTAAACAGTGTTACCATCCATAACTCTGATCTAGGGCAGTCTGTCAAACATGCTTTGAAATCATACATTGAACAGCTTGGTTAGGTATTGCTTGCATCTTTTTGAGGGTGAGTGCTTTCAATTGTTATTCCCTCATCAGTCTTCTAACCAAATTCAGGAGGAATGAGCTGGCAAAATTTTCTTGATAAAAGAGCCCTGAACAAAACTTTATCGCATTGAGCATGGCCCATTGAGATTCTTCAGATTCTTCATAGCCTAATCCCACTTTATCACCTTAGATTACTGTCAATATATTAATAACTGCTTCCAGCTAGCCTCCTTTTCAGAGCTTCATTTTTTATTTAGTTAAATTTAAAGTCAACTCCTTATTTCTTTCCTTCTGGCTAATCCACATGCTTTAAAACAATATCTGTGAAACTGTTCTTCTGTCTACAATCAATCTGTTCTTTCAACTTTATTTTACACGGTGTCTAATAAAATTTTTTTTTTTTTTTGTTGAGATTATTAACTGTTAAACAACCAGTATTGTTATATGTTTATATTATAGTTTCTGTCTCTTGTTCATAACTGGTGTATAAGCTTCACAGGGAAGGAATTTTTTATTTGCTATGATCCCTTATCTCTTATAGTGTGATATTGTGTTTTGACTTTAGTTCCCTTACCATGGAGACAAAAGTCATATCAACAAGCACTGAAAAGCAGCCTAGGTTTTTAGATAAAGTCTGGTCTGTAGGCAAGAATGGCTGATGGTGTTACACACTGTGGATGCAAACGTTCTGCACAGCTGCATTGAGAGAGAAGAGGGACAGACTAGTTTATGTCTTGACAACTCTTCTCTGCAGTGAGGGCATGTGTGACGTTCTTCTTGAACTAGTGCAGCAAGGCAAGCAGCTAATGAATCTGCAGGAGGCAGTTGATAATCTTGAAACTGAACAAGAGCTTTTGATCTCTGTAGTCTGCCAAACAGATTTCACAAACTCTGATGGATATGCTATTTAGCAATTATTCTATTTTCTATTTAAGAAGAAACATTCTAGCATAATAAATGAACAGCATGAACTAAGTTTAGTTAAATTGAGAGAAATGCAGTGCATTCTCTTGCAACACTCATCACTGCATATGATCTATTTTTAGGAATTTCACTCACTATTAGGGATTATTTTACACATCAGGTGTGTTCTCACTGAAGTTCATAAAAGCTGCATTACTCTCAGTTGCATGAAATATTAAGATAACTTCAAAGGTGACTTTCAAGGTCATATATTTTGACAAAATATTGTAGAAGTGACAAAAATATTTGGCAGTCTGTTATGTAGAGTAAGACTTTATTAAGAACCCAATGGTTAATCATGAAGTTAACACATACAATGATTGCCTGCTCTGCCCTCACCTTGTTTCCTATTAATTCAACATCACACCATGACAGTAGAGCAGATTGTCATCACTTCATGGCATTATACATAAAATGTGTTGTTATAAACATTGCAGCAAGTCAAGATGTAGGATATGCAGCTAGAGTAACATGTTTGGTGAAAAGTGATACCTTATCTCTGAATTTTGTTCCTCAGTTTAAACATCAGTGAAAAGATTTTTGCAAGATCTGTTTATCATTATTCAGTGCTGGAAAGGAGGCAGACCAGAGAAACAGAACATTCTCTTGAAATCAGGAAGCTACAGTGAGTGTCTTGGAAAGCCTCTGAATACACTGAAGCAGAATAACATAACATAACATAACATAACATAACATAACATAACATAACATAACATAACATAACATAACATAACATAACATAACCATCACGTTATGAAGTAGGATAATTAAGTATGCTTCTAGTAAGATGAAGAGGAAAGGTTTATTTTGTTTCTTGGGAAGTTTAACAAGTATAGGGGTAAGGACTAAATCAGACAAAAACTAAAGAAAATAATTAAAGTAACTTTATATCTAAATTCTGAGAAAAAGCTTCAGGTTTGAATTTTCAAAATTAAATGTTCTGTTGAGATCCTTCTTGTCTACTGAATTAAAATTACATGGAAAAATTCCATTCCAATGAATGAACATACCTATGATAAATACCTATGAAATAACAAGTACTTTTTATGCTCTTCATTATTCCAAAACATTAATATTCTAATAGAAAATGTTGTCTTAAAGAGCTATTATCTGCTAGGAGAAGGTTGTTTTCCTAAAAAAAAAAAAAAAATTTGTAACACACATGCACAAATCTAGAACTAAAAGAAGATCACATCTGCATCACTGCAGTAAAACTTTCTGTGCTTTATTCAGTTTTTTTTCTGAAATGTCCCAGGTTTTCTCCATTTCCCATGAGAAACTCTATTTCATAGCCAATGGAAAGCTAAGCAAGTCTTTTCTTATATTCAGCAAAAATTTATCCTTACTAAAATTTATCATGTTTTTCTGGTATAGGCCCATAATTTATTTTTTTTTAACCCAAGATATCTTTAGAAATAGAAAGATAGTTATCCTGTTATCACTTCATCCTCACTCAAGGTAATATTTTTTTTCATTCAGCTTTTCTTAAATTGAGGTCACAGCTCTAAATATTACTTTCATTTCTTCAGCTTGTGCTGTACTCACTTTTACTTGTCTATATTTTTGAGCACTGAAGGGACTAGAACAGTATCTAATGCACAAGGGACTGTTTCATCAAGGCTGTATAGAGATACACACTCGCCTCTTTTCCTGATGATCTGATGCCTCTGCAAAATCTTTTTCCCTTGATCAAAAAAGGATCGATGTACAGTGTTGTATTACATGAGCTATTTTTCCTGTTATCATAAAGAGAAAGGGCTGGCTCATCATTCTCCCTAATTATCAGATATTCATTGACTTTGGTGACTGTACTTGAACGGGCAGGTTGGAAAGCGGTGTTGCTGTGGATTAAAGACAGCTATTCCTGCAGTGGCTGCACAGTAGACTCTGAGCAGTCTTAGAAAATAGACTGAAAGTACCATGGGTTTGGTTTAATTTTTGAAATTTAGCAACTAAATGGTATTTCCTTCAACCTACAGCCGTGAAAAGCAGTGTGTTAAACTGAAAATCTCTTCTAGGAAGATCTTAATTGTGACAGAGGATCTCATTGTTCTCTCTTCAGTGTGTACAGGGGAGCTACTGGGGTATTTGATTCCCCAGAACTGACTGAAAATGTGATGGCTAGTCTGATCAACCAAAAAATTGTGCTGCTGGATATTTTGTTTGATATTCCCTGTAACATCTATCCTAAAGCAAAAGATGCTTCTTAGATGGAGATAACTGAGCACTGTCCTAATTAGTGAGTCCTGATTTTTCCTGCCTGATAGATTTCTTTCCATTTTAATATATTATCCTTTGTGCTCAAGTCTTTTGTGCAAATAGTACTGGCTGCAGTAGTTTTGCTAGGGAAATGGGAAGCACAGTTCTTTTTTTCTATACAAATATTATCTAAATTCCTTTATTGTCTTTATCATTTAAACCTGAATTACAGGAACTGAGATTCGAGAATTCAGGTGCAAGAAAAGACAGGAGGAGTTCTTTAAGCCAACTCTGCTGGCCAAATAACACCAGGGTCTTGCTAACACCATAGCTCTTGCTGGGATTAAACAATTTTGCAATTGCTAGCCTTCGTTATGAATAGTCTTGGTAAGGACAGAGCTGAAATGCATGGGAAACAAAGCAAGTAAGTGTAACTTCTCTGTGTAGCGTAGTTAAAATAACAAAAGTCTTAAGTCAGTTGGAAAAGTGATGCCTTCTATTCTAAGCACAGGCATTTTCAGAACCCCAGAAACATAAAGTAAATAAATTTAGGATTCTGTTTGTAAAGGTTCTGCCTTTGTGGACAAGTAGAGCATAGAGAACTAGACAATAAGAGAGGAAATGCTGAGAAAATATCATGCATGAATGGGGCTTTACAGGGCATCTGCAAAGAGATCTGAAATAGCAAAAAAAAAAAAAGAAAGGAAAGAACAGCTTGGGATATAGTGCTGTAAGTGAAAAAAAAGCTTCCTTCCTGTTATTTTCCTAAGGCACTCAGGGAGCCAAAGATATATATGTTCATTATCAGTAAGCAGAATTAGATCAAGGATCTAATTTTTTTTTTCTGTTGACGAAAAAAGCCCAGGCAACTATGAATTTTTGTTGGCTATTTGGGTACAAAAACAGTACTGTTGCCTAAACCAGCAGCTTGTCTGGAGCCCACACTTTCCCTACAGTCTATAAATTGCTATGGTGGGAAATGAAACATTTCCAATCTTATAATTTTTTTTTCCTAAATCTTGTCATTTTTTGGGTGATGTCCAGAAAGATTATGAAAGAGTCTTGGGTTATGTTAACATTCCCCCATGCATTCCTATGAGAAGTGGCCCTTCCAAGGCAGTTCAATAAACAGATAAATCAAGGGAAGACATTCATAGGCATATCAACAGTGGGATATTTAATATAAGTTACAACTTCCTCTCTTCACACTAGCAAGCTGTTAATAGCATTCGATTCTTCTGCTGCAAAATTATACATTAATTTTTAAAGGATAGCTCTAGACAAGTGAAAAATTGGCAACGTACCATTCCACAAATTTATTTTTAAATTGTTTTCCCAGTTGCAGGGCTGGTTGTATAATATTTTAATAAATATATCATTCAAATTAGCAAGAGTCATATGAAAGTAAATTGGGTTTTGAACAGGAGAATTCAAATGACAAAAATTGGCTAGGTTGCTGCTTGTTTTTTGTTCAGCTCACCTTTACAAAATGACCATATGTTATATCTTCATTTCTTGGCAACTGCAGAGTTGCATGCAGATACAGTCCTTCTGTTGATACTCTTTTTTCATTGTAGTGCTTCTGTCTAGAGGCGTCATTTTGTGAACAGCTGTAATGTTGTTATTAAAAGCAATACATATATTTTAAAACAAAATAGTAGACATATGTGCCTACTGTCAATGCAAGCAAGTCTATCTAAATGTCATGTCGAGTGTTGCAATGGCTGGAAAACAAAGCTGCTTTCTCCCATTTGCATTTCTGAAACCAATTTTGTGCAGGCTTACAATCTGTCTGCTTCAGAAAACCTATTCTGAGAGATGTTCAGGTATGAACTTGGCACACATAACTAGAGATACAGAACTTGATTCTTCACTGCCTTGATCCTTTTATGACCATTTACCCCTGAAGAAAATAGGTAGAAAACACAACTGTTCATTTTCAGTAATATGGCACATTCATCTTTAGTAAGTGATGACACAAGATACAACGGTTTAAGTAATGAAGAATGTTCTATTTAATACTTTTATTAGAAGTGTTTGGCTGTACTAGCACTACCTTTAAGTAAAACCCTGGTATCATAATGGCAAGTAGTCATGATCAGGTACAATAAGGCGGTGATCTTTTGAACTTACTTTTAAAACCTGAAAAATGCTATTGGTTTTCAGATCAGATTACACCTTTTATATTCTTGTTTATGACTGTCAAAAAGATTTTGGTTGGAAGATCATTTACTTTATGTTTTTGGACTATTAGCATCTATGAAAGTTATATAGATTTATGCTATACTTAAAAAAAAAATTATTTTAAATTTTGTCCTGCATATCAAACTATGGCAGCCAAACGTTGGTTATATATGCAAATATAGATTCTGGCTGCTAGAGTCGAAAATGAACTTTTGGACTGTAGATTCACAAATGCCATATAGAAATGAAAATATCATTTGGTAGACTTTCAAATCACCATAAATCTTATATCCCCAAGTGCAAACGAAACGGGAGTCGTGCAACTAATTTGAAAGTAACTCTGTGGGTTTTGCTATCACCAGACACAACCTGAGGATCACTAACAGAAATTTCCTTCCTAAGAGAGGACCTGACAAAGCTGTTCTTCTATATCTCCATGTTGAAATGTGCAGCTGGAAGAGTTTGGCGTCTTGGCAAGCAAACATAAATAAAACCTTATGATGAGAGTTTCTAGACTAAATGTTCTTCCTCTGAGAATCCTCAAGAATGCATTTGCTTCTGTGTTACAGTATCCTTATTAGTGGATCCCTGACTCAGAGAAAACTCTGGACGAAGGTAATCTTAAGAGATGAAACTGAGGTAAAAAAAACCCCAAACATTTTTAGACTCTGAAACTGTTAAGGTTTTGTTATTTGAAAATTCTCAGACATAGGTTTAACAGCATGTATTTTTTTCCTTTACTGTATGTTAAGTTTATTAGATCCCCTCCCCTGTATAAATCTGGCATATCAAACTACAATTTGCCTTGTCAGCTCCTATGAGTGAAATCTATTGCTGTTACAGAGCTGTCCTGCTTTTGCCTTTGTAGCAACTTTCAGACCACAATAACAATCATCAGTTTAAAGCAGGCAGATCCATTACATTTCCTCTGTTCCTACAACCCCACATTAAGCTAATATTATCTATTTCCCAAGTGAAAAAAAGCCCTTCCAGTCCTATCAATTATTAATTCCTTGCTTGCAGCTAATGTTTTGTTTGAATTATTTAAATGCATCTTCATTTATCAATAAACATAAAATGTTAAACAAAGAATACTGATGAAGGGCATTATTTAAGCCGTAACATTTTATGAGATTATTTCTAGCGCCTTTTTGATTTATTAGCACAATATGTTTTATAATTATTTTTCCATTTCTAAAAAGAAAACAAACCAAGAAACAACATGTTTCTGAGTATCATCAAGAGATTTGGAGGCTTTCTGAGTGCTTTCAGGAATGTTATATTTTGGACTTGTTTTCCAAAAATAAAAAAAAAAAGAAAATTCCCAATATATTTGCTAGGAAAATTCAAGATAAGGTTAAAATATAAGATGTCTGTGTTTTATTATGAGAATAACAGTTACTGACCTTCACTTTATCCTCTGTTCCTTTTTTTCCAATTCCAGCATTGTATGAGAAACATACTGAAAATCATGTCTATTATTAAAATACTTGAAACTAAAATAGTCAAAGTGAAAGAACAGTAAGTGATCCATTGTTATTATCATCTTCATGTGCCTTTCATGGTTTTAAAAGAAGAAGAGAAATAGCTAACAGAAATAGAATCAGCATTATAATATTAATGAATTATTTCAAGCTACCTCTGTCAATTTGAACAACCCCTGACAAAATGTGAAACATTCTTAAAATGACTATGTCTTCTTTTTCCTGGTTTGTAATAAAGTAAATCAAAATAATTTTAAATTAATGTCACATGTATATGAAATTGACAGTTCTTGAAGCTAAAATAATATGTAAGACTAGCCAAATTTTATCCCATGCCCACTGTGCCCCTTTACCTCCAGGTGTATTACTTTCTCTGCTGCTACAAAACCATTCAGAAGCTAGGAGAAAATCATATACCAGAGATTTTTAACAAAAATACTTTCAAAAGTCTCTTCTTTCTCTTCTTCTTTTTTTTTGTAATAAACAATATTGAGGTGTTTCTCTGGTGATCCTGATTATGCAATGAATAGGTATCTATGCTCTTGACAGAAATATGAACGTTCCCAGCTTATCACAAATCTCATTCATTGACAAAGCTCCTTTTGAGTAATTGCTCATGACCATTTGATAGGATCTTAGTAAATATGCCAGCCATGATCTAGTTCCTATTGTATTATGCACTTATAAAAAGTGCTTTCCCAGAGGGTTATCAGACACGACAGACAAAAGATGGAAGTCAGGAAGTTTTAACTGACCGGTTTTATGATAAGCAGCTGAGGTACAGAAGTCATTAATAATTTTGCTAATTAAAAATATAGTAGGAAGATGTGGCAATAGGCTATAGTATTGGGTACAAATATTGTTGATGGCTCCAAACTAGATTCATGACATTTAACTTTCAATATTTGTTTCCCCTTTGCCTTCCCATATGAGATAAAAAGAATTTGCAAATAATGTACATAATTGAATTTTAAAGAACAAAAAAACCAGAGGTCTGAAAAATTATCTTAAATTACAGGATGGCAGAGAGAATTTCCAAAATATTTTTAAATATACAATAATTTTTGCTTCCAGTTACACAGCAGATCAAATTGCATTGCTGCTGCATTGAATGGAGCAACAAACTGTCAGATGCAAAATCTGATAGTTCATGCTAAATATGGTTGTATTACCTTGCTTGTGAAAATGTTTCAGATTGTATACAACAGACTTTGGTGTGGATAACAAATATTGGGACTAATATACTATAGAAAACTGGTTCAACATGGGTGCTCTGTACACATCAGGCATCTAGAAATATGAACCAAAAATGCAGAACTGCAGACCCGAGATACAGTTTGTGCTGCTACAAGCTCGTTACTGCACTTAAACCTGTTCCTTCAAAGCATAAATATGGGATCTTCAGTAAAACTAACTTAGGTGTTTTGAGCTTCCAAGTATAGTTACAGAAATAACTTAATTTATAACACTGAAGTGATTTGATAATGGATATCTCTAGAAGATTAAATTTATTAAACCTACAGATTAAAATTCATTTTTTTATTCATAGAACATAGAGCATTTTAGCATAATAGCAGTATTTTTATTGGGAAAAATACTAATTATAGCCCAAATACATTTAGTATATCTGGCAATGTGCAGATAATACTTCAAAGGAAAAAACAGGTAGATTATACTAGAAAGTTGCATCTTTTCTACAGGTAATTTGAATCATGCAGTCATGGAAATACTGATTGAAAAGAACTACTGGAGGTTTAGTAAAATTTACTGTTCAAAGTGGAATTTTCATCATCATCTTGGAGTTCTACAACTTTCCATGGAATATAAATGTTAGGTGAGATTAGGGGTACCGTGACTCTATACAGTGTTTTAAGTAAAAAGGTAGTTTTCCATTAACACATGGTTCTCAGCAGTGCTGACAGCCTCAGCAGAGGGCTGCAGTACCTTGCTAAACTCAGTGCTGTGCTGAGTGAGAAAGGAGAAGGTCCTTCTGTATTGTCAAAATCCCCCATACCATACCATACCATACCATACCATACCATACCATACCATACCATACCATACCATACCATACCATACCATACCATACCATACCATACCATACCACACCATACCACACCATACCATACCATACCAGACCATACCATACTCAAGAACTGGTCACATAGGATGAGTCTGTTTTGAATCATCACCCATAACATAATGATATGGCAGAAGCCAGTTTTGAAGATTCTTATGGGAGGAATATCTGGGAAGCTGTCCCCTCCCTCGGTGTGGGAGGGTGCTCAGAGCACCGTTTGCACACATGACTCCCAAACTCCTCCTAGGCACCAATGAGCATCTTCACAGCTTTGATTCCATTCCCAGAACTACTAATCTCCCACATCAATATTTCCTGGAACAGGACCACAATGTTGAGAAGCTGACTGGCTATTGCTGTGAGCAATAAGTCATGGAAAATGCAAAGCAGAGAGTTAATATACCTGCAAATGTGGGCATGGGAGCAGGATGTGGGCACCCTCCCGTCTCCACCAGAACATAGCACGTCAATAGATTCATGCCTAACCCTATTTTAAAAGCTTTTTGGTGTTATTTATCAATTTACATAACTCTTTAAAACCATGGTACAGTAGTTAATTCCTATATTACAGTGAAATCTGTATCTATGGAAGTACATGTTACAGCCACATTAATATCACATTAGCTGGTCATGATTAATGTTATTGCAATGAATGAATTAATAATGATTTGTCTCTTTACCAAGTTGGGTTTTTTTTTACCTTGACATGAAGAGGATCCATGGTATTGATTATCACAAATATAATGGATTGATTCATCATTTATGGGAAAAGAGGCTGCTCTTCCCATAAAGCTTATTCTTTTATTGCTTTTCTGTGTTGTCTTTTTTCTTTCCCTCTTTTCATCAGAAGATATATTGTCTTTGGCAGGAATTCAAACCATCTACATCTAGGATGGATCATTCCTAGGACTCAACTTAGTTTCAAGTTCTGTAACTTGAATGCGTGCCGTGAGAATGAATGGAACTCGTATGACTAAGTTGTCACACATAAACTGTCAGGAAAGGAGGTGGTTATCCTGGATAATGAAGGTTAGGCATTAATGGCTGCTCCCTGTAGAGTGAGATTAGGTTCCTTTACAGCTATTGAATTATGGGTAAAGGTGAGCAACTGGCCTATGTTGTGACACCCATGTATGCAGCAGCAGCATGAGTTCCAGGGCTGCTGCTTTTGTCCAGCTGCAGGGTAGTGTCCAGGTCCTCAGTGAAAAGTGAAGATGCTGAAATAATTTCCTTGATTGATACAAGACTCTTAAGTATATAGGCACCATGTACGTGATTCTATCCTTATGTGTTCCTTTGTTACTGAGAACTTGGGCTTTTCACCACAACATTTGTGATTACCTTAGAATTGATAGTTTTGCAACTATTTTTTCTGCTCTTTGTTAAACGCTAAAAAATTAAAGTGATTGTTCAATATTTTGGTTTTCTCTTCTGTCTTTATTTTTGCAAAGACTTGATGGTTAGGTCAAAGTTGCAATGGAGCACAAAGTTGCAAAGTACAGTGAAGCACAAACTGATAAAGACTAATTTGTTATATAAAATAATTCACCTTTCCAACTCCTTCCCTTGTGATGTGAATAGAGTCACTCTATCCCTTATAACCTTTTCTAAATTGTTAGTCTCAGAGATCATGCCAATAGATGCAGTCTGGGGCCTCCAGATGGGGAAAAGCTAAAAACATAGGCAAAGGACTCACAGTGGCATTCACCTGCTCACTGCAGCCACACTGCCTTATGTCCTGCTTTTTTAAGGGTTTGTGATAGAGGAGCAAATTTTTAGTGCTGATCTCCATTGTGACATTAGGATGTTATAAACAGCACATTTAAGGTACACATTTATATGATTGGTGTATTAAATATTTTGCTCTTCTAACTTGAATGATTCAAATTTACCTTCTTCCTCAAACTGATGATGAGAATTTAATGTTTTAAAATCAGATGATACTCAGAGTCATTTCTCAGTGAGAAAAAAAATGTAAAAAATGTACTATTATTTACATATGAAATGTAAGCTAAACAAAAATAATACAACCTTCCAAAATATTGACTGTATCCTATCATCTTCTCTTGCTTTTTCTTAAGGTTTTCTTTTCTGACATCCAACCAATGGTGATAAAAATTCCTAATATGATCTATCAGTAGTCATTGATGTTATACTTTGCATATAAAACCTGACTTTCCCCACTTATTTTTCCTTATATAGGGAATCTTTTTAAATATTTTGCAGCTACACAAAAAAAACCCCAAATAAAAGTACTATCATAAATTCCAATGGGACTTCCTATGAGATTTCTATATCTCTGAAGTTCAAAAATTAAAATAAAATATGACTAGAGAAAGTTCAATTTTCATTTTGCCTCCAAAAGTCAGAAAACCATATGTTTCACTGCAAATGAACATTTTTTCTGATAGAAAGGGTCATAGTAAGGGCACTTCCATCTCAAAATGAGAGTTTAGAAATTCATTGAAAACCTATATATTAACAGTAAGCCAAACCATATGAATTTTCTTTGAAGATCTAGTCTGATCTTCAAGCTCTGAATCTAGAGTTTGTTTGCAATTACTTTCTGCATTATTTGAAATTAAAGTCATCTAACACCTGTAAATGAAAATTCAATGTATCATTTTATTGCTTGCTCAAAAAACAATTTCAAGATAATTTTTCAGTGCAGCATCAAGTATTATGGCAGGTGAATTCTAGTAATACTGTGTGTTCACACTGTTCCTAAGTGTTTCTTTAAACCTTTTGAGAACAATTAGTTTAATCAAGTTCTCAAAAAAGAGCATCATGTACATCCTTGTAAGTAAATCCAGATTGACACCTCTGGAGATACCTATTGTTGGAAATAAAACACTTTGAATTTAATGAGAAAGGTGCTAGAGTCTTCTCTGCCACTAATTACTCACCCTCTCCTAACCTCTTTTGGTCCAAAATTATTATACAAGTGGCTAGAACCACAGAATATTCTGAGTGGGAAGGGACCCACAAGGATCACTGAGTGCAGCTCTTACATGAATGGCCCGTGAGGGGACCAAACCCTTTGGTGACCTTGATGTTATTGGCACCATGTTCTACCCAACTGAGCCAATCTCAGGGTCACTTACTAGATAATATGCAGACCCTTCAGGACAGACACAGAAATGCACCAAACACATGCATAGTGGTAGGAAGGAAAAGCTTTACAGCTCTTCTCCACATTTTATACTGTACAAATGATTAAAATCCACTCGTGTCTAATGAATTTTTTAGGTTTTTTTCCATGGTCTTGTGTTTAAAAGGGAAGGGAAAGTGTTAGAAAATTACCAGTCTTTTTGAGCAATACTTATTAGCTCTGTTTCTGGTGAAAATCTTAATCTAGCCCTACAGAAGCCTCAAGGTGTAGTCTAGAGCAGTGGTCTTCATTCTTCCCTGGCCTGTTAGCAACACTTTGAAAACCAATATGGTGTGAAAATCACTTATGTTTTACTTGTCTCGCTGAAACAGTGGAAATGACCCCATGGGGCTGTTAGCAACATAACAGGATGGTGGTGGGAGGCCATTTTCTTAGTTTATTTTAGGGGGAAATGGTGGGATTTTTGTTGCTGTTATTATTGTGATTGGTTGGTTGTTTTGTTTCTTTGGGGTATTACTTGTTTTGGTTTTGTTTTGCTTTTCCATGTGAACCTTGGTTTTGAACACTGTTTTCATAGGAGGATGCATATCCATTAACCATGCTATTTTTTGAGAACTAAATATTTTTTGTCTTTACATACAATGTCATCAAATTTCAAAACCAATTAAACTTATGACAAAATCTTGGGCTTTTCCCTTAATTTTGCAATATTTTAGTTACTGCTTTATTTTGTAAACATTTTCAGATGGATTCTTTAATCTCTGTGGCTAAAAGAAGTCATAAAAACCATCTTTTCTGCACCTCTCATGTCTTACAGCAACTAGGCATTACATTGAGGATTACATAGAGTCAGTGCTGGTGGTTGATGCTCATCCTGTTTTTTCAGACACAGACTAAGCCTGAACTACCTTTACCATTGAAAGAGGTTACTTCTTTGGTACAAACCTACTCCACAAATATCTGGGAGCAAACTCTAACCCCTGCCTGGGAGAATATTGGGGCTGCACAAATCCAGGAAGAACCAAAGGTAATAAAAAATAAATGGCTGAGGTAACTTTGAAGCAAAGTGTCTGGAAAGCAGTGGTACACCAAGACATAATGTGAAGCTACAAAGATAGTGATCTACAAAACAGCCCATCAGCAATCTCAGACATCCAGTATCTACTGCACCATGGAACTTGAGAGACTTTCTGACATCATCATTTTGCTTTGTTTATACCCTATAACCTGATTGCTCATGAAAACTGACAGGAGCCCATGATAAGTGAATTGTCTCTTTCTTCATGGGAATAGTCAAATGAGGACTCCTCTGCAAAAGAAAAGAAAAATTCACAAGCCACAGCCTAGGACATAACCTTCCTAGGATGTAATCTTTCCTGACAGAAGAGGTTTTTGAAAGGCTATGGTCTTTCTAAAATAAACAAAAATACAAATGCCAAAGGCAAATGGCAATACTCTTATGTTACTTTGTCTTGATTCTTGTAAGACATCATTCAGTGTAAATACTTTCATTGCATGATTCTTTTAAGACTTTTTTAATTTACACCACAGATCTCTTCCTTAAATGTTAGAGAAATTTTGTGTTATATATAAACCATACTTTTATATTTTTTGATTGAGGAATTTCCTAATTTTTCAGGATAAGTACTAAAAAAATCCTTTATCTTTGATTTTATTTATTATACAAACCTGGAAACCTATTTTTGGAAATTCCAACAAATCTGGATTTTTGAATCATATTGCTCCACATATGGTATTAATTTATCTTTGTCTTGCCTTCATGAAACACAGAAACAGATGTTGGACATTTCTGGTTTTTAAAAGGCCTCTGATCTTACAAAGATTTTTTCCAGGAATAGGCAGAAATAAGTTTTTAAGCTACAGATCATTTACAAGATTGTTTCTGATGAAGTTTGTTTTGTTAACAAAATGGATTTCATCCTTTTTTCAGATATTTTGATTTCCCATTGAACTTGCACTGGAAAAAAAAAAATGTTTAAAAGTTGTCCTTTCTGTAGATCAGATTAAACCAGACATGGGATTGGAGTGCTGACCTATATTCATGAGTTTAATTGCTGTAGTGTACTTTAACTTCTTACAGATGTATGATTTAAATGGTTAACCTTTACTGGCTATCTTTACTAATGTGACCTTATCTCTTCAGATTCAGATTCTTAAAGTGGATGTTTAAAATAATCGTAGAAAGGTTACGTTTTCTTATGCCTTTTGTGTGATTTCAGAAGAGGTATTGACCAAGTCTCATCAACATACATGGATTGATTTGTGTGGTGTTGCCAAGCCAAAATAACTGTAAATCCATCTGAATCAGCCAGATGAGACTTGCATACAGCTGGTTTCTATTGAACAGGGCAGTACAAAGCAGCTGAAATTTATTGGTCAACCTGACCTAGTATTTATTAGTAATTTATGTAGTGCAAGGCACATGTTCCGTGGGTGTGTATCAGTAGATAGATACACACACCAAACTTGCCCACAGGTGCTATGCAGACCTTTTGTAACGTGGACAGAGAAAAAAAGAGATGCTTCTCGACTAACTTGAATTAGTAACATCAGGGAAGAGGACCTAACAACTTGGTTGAACACATTTTCTCATGCACAATCTGCAAGACTTACAAACAAGTGTGAGGTAGGATCATTCTGTACCCAGATAAACAGATATTGTGCATCATACAAGCATTTTACAATTGTGAACGAAATAGTTTCAGTGGGTTTTGCTCTAGATTTTTTTCCATGTATGTATGTTCAAAGTGATTATAAAAATCCATCTTGAGAAGACTTCGTTCACTAGAGATAAAAACCTTTGAAGTCTTTATACAGGATAGCTACAATAATTTTTCATATATTTATTAGCCATTAGGAAACCATGATGGTCTACTAACAGAGCTTTAAAATGTAGGGTGCTGATTGGAGATCTTGAAGGAGATTTCCCAGTTCTTCATGTCTCTTATGGTCATTCCCATAATCCTTGCATGGGACTCAAGAATGGGAAAAAATAAAAGAACTTCATAAAGTACTACAAAGATTTGTTTTTTTCCTAATCTAGTGGACTGTTTCAAATTCCAAAGCTAAATCTTGTTTTAGACTGGAGAACTGAAATTTAATACATCAAAGTGCTGAAGTATGACATCAAAACTTTCAGTCCTTTCAAGAAATTGTGACTTTACTGCTAATGATCTTCTCCTTAAATTCCAGAAAAATGTGTGAGTTTCTTAATTATATGCATATTGCTAATAATTATTAACTATTATAATTTTATTTCTTAGTAAAAAATATGCAAAGAAAGAGAGGAAGGAAAAAAAAAATAAAAGCAACCAAAACCCAAAAACTCAGAGTCTAAAGATTCCAGATATTCCTACAAGTAAAAATTCAAATAATTTTACAAAGAAACTTTACACCTATGTCATTGAGTATACACAGAGCTTTAAAAAGCATACTCATAGATCTGCTTTTCCATTCTATAGAAATGTTCTCTCACACACTAATCCAAATTATATTTTATAATATTTTTCTGGTGTTGTCAAGGATTTAATGGATTGCATATTAGTGACACTAATTTTTCAAATTTGCACTAATTTGATATTAGTGCACTATTTTAACAAATGTGATAAAAATTATTTGAATGAGGTTGAAGGAGGTCCACTGGATATTACCAACATTCATTTGATGTTTCCACCTTAAGGATGTTTGCATACTTGTAGAGCCTGTAGGTAAGCAAATGCATCAACCCTAAAACACAACTAAGTTACTATTCATTTATTAATATCAGTGGCCTGATATTCAATTTTTAGGGTTATCAGGACTCAAGAACTTACATTTAGAGCCTATACTATGACATTTATACTGAATAGTTTTCAAAAAAGGTAAATCTAAAAATTGAAAAAAAAGTCATAGCCTAGAAGATTCAAGTTTGGGATGTTTACAAAGCTTTTTGGTAAGACAGTAGTATGGCCAGAGTTTTCAGAGAATAAATTTTGAGCCTTTTACTTCCCATTTCAGTCCATAAACATCTAAAGGTTTTTTACTGAAGAAAGGTGAAAAAAATGAGTCTAAAGTTTCTATTCCATATTTTTTCTTAAAATTTTAAAATTCAGCTTTCTCCTATAGTATGCCAATAAAGTTTACTGTTCCTCAAAATAACTGTGTACAGAAGTTAGTTTTAAGAGTGATAAACAAGCACATCACAAAAGCATAATCATACAACATATTGGAATACAATGCCTGGGCTAAAGGACAGCAGTAAAGCAGTGACCAACAGTCAAATGATGAAAAACCTTACTGAATTTTTTTTAAGATTTTTTTTTCTTACTGTTCCATGGCACTATAACCATCACATCCTTTATTATTTTGAATATCTGTGCAGCAACATTTTTCTCGTAGTGCATTCTTTCTGTGTGGCTTGCTCAGAACTCAGGGATATCCAAGTCTTTTTCCTGAAAACACAAGGAAAGACATCAGACCTCCTCCACCTCCAACCACCTCCTTCTGAGGGCTTTTCAGGTGATCTGCATTCTACTTGTCCTGTTCCAGCTCGAGTGTGTGTGTCAGCTACAGCTGGTGGTCTCAGACACAGACCATTATGTATTGTTCCCAACAGTGCTCTGCTCATATGGAGCTACTTTATTTTCAGAAATAACTAAGTAGACTGCAGGTACAAGGGTCTGGCAACCCAGTTTATTTCTTTGGGGTGTAATACAGCACACTGTAGTGTGTGGGTCTAAAAGTGACCAAGGTAGTGGATGGAAATAATATTACCTCCAAAAACAACCTGGTTTTTCCTCACCCCCCCAGTATGTTATGAACTAACCAAAGGCATAAAGGGGCACACATGGACAGGAAGTTCATGATTTTTTTATTCTAGCTGGCTTTTTTCCCATTAGTCCAGATTGGGAATGCTGTTTGGATTCTCAAGGTCTTCTCTGTTAGTTTATAAAACCAACTGGTATGATTGCATCTCCATGAAACAAAGAAAACCAAGCCCCAAAGAAACAAAAATGCCCTTACACAAATTTTCAAGTCTAGTGTAAAACTGGTGTTAGAAAGAGACACTTTTGGCCAGTTGTCATTTTCAATACCTCCTGAGCATTGCATTGATGTTTTACAAGCAGATTTTAAAAAGCTATTTTCAGAAGAGAAGCCATCTTGCAGAAAGAATTAATACATGCAGAATAATTATTTTTGACCTTGAACTTTTTTACAAAATTCTCGGTGAGATGTTAGCTAGCTTGCAACTGTGTGGTGGTTTATGAAATATCCATACAAGATGTCATAGAAGGATTAAACAAGATGACAGAATCTTGTAAACATGCAGCTCATGCACAATCTGTTCAGTTCCTCTTTGCTCACCTAATGTAAGATACAGGTGCAGCCACATCAGTTGTATTTCTCTTTGTGTCTAAATAAGTTCAATTTTTTTTTGGTTTAATGCTGAATATAAACTCAGTAAAAATTATCACCTCTCTCAAAACCAAAATCTAGTTCTTGTTAGTTCCAGTTTTCCAATTGCTCTAATTTTCCAATTAAATTAGTTACTTTTCTCTTTAGTTTTAACAAAAATGAGATGCTTTAAGAGTTGATTAGCATTTCAGTTACAGAGGTTCATTGCTGCTCTACTCTCCAAGGCTCCAGATAGACCCACCTCTTATCATATTAAGAGAGTAATATGTTAATGTAAGAGCTGTGCCAACATAAAAACACAGAGCTAGTACCAGCCAGTTAAAAACTAAAAAAAAAAACCTAAAAAAAAAAAGAAAATAAAAAAGTAAAAATTAGCTCAGAGTATTGGATGGGAGGGATCGCATTACACTTAGACAGACATGCTTGTTCTTTCAATACTGTGAAGCAAATATCCAGAGACCATGTGTTTTAGGGAGTGAATGAACCCTTGCAGGTCTAAAGATTAATCTGTTTATCTCATTCAAGTATTTCCAGGGCTCATGTAGCCTCAGTGACTATGTCTATATGAGCAAATAAAGCAAAATGAAAGCATAGGCCTGAGCATTTGCCATCATTTGTCCCTGTTCTTGAAGTGCCAGCACACAGGATGTTATTTTCATGTCAGGTAGCACTCTCTTAGATAGTGTTAGCTCATTACCTGGGGGACAGTGTGTGTTACTGTCCATCCCTGGTAAGATATGTGGATGAGGCCACTCCCTTTTGGGTGGTAAATTTACACCCCAGTTTATACAGGGGCAGAAAAACTGAGATGTATCACTTAGCATCAGACAGAAGGAATGAAGGAAGGACTGTAAAATTTCTCTGAGATCTTTGAAGTGTAAGAACAGAGTACAAGTTCTGAGGAAAGAATAACGATGAGAGCTTTTTCCTCACTAGTGTATTTTTTCTTTTTATTTAATTTTATTTTATTTTTATTTCATATTATCATTTCAAAATATTTTATTTATTTTTAGTTATTTTTTATTTCATCTTTTAGATGAAATAGATAAATTTAAGAGCTACAACATATTTTAAACTAAGATTTACCTGCTGTAAAATAAGTATTATTAAAAGGTTAAAAATATTTAGTCATAGGCCTTGGAAAAATATTTTCCTCACTATCTAATTTGGGAATGAAATTGAGAAAGAAATATAGAACAAAGGTTATTCAGTGTTATCTACAACCATTGGTATATTCTATACATAATTGTGCCAAGTAAGATCCATTACATGGACTGGAATTTTGCACTTTCTAAATTGCACTATTTTAATCTAAATTAATTTTCAAATATTCTGCCAGATTTTGTTAATTGGATTCACAAGGTAAAGTGGGAACCACCATTTCTCTTAGGCTTGTTAGCAATGATAATCAACATAAGAAAATACAGCTTCAGGAAATAGTCTGAAAGGCAGAGTCTAAATGCCACCTTACAGAGAACTTTTGGATTGACTAGGATCTCTTCTATTGAAGCATTGTGAGGAGAATCCTATTTTGTGTCACTGGGCAATAAATCCAAATCTGAAAGTACCAAATAAACATTTCTGCTGCTTCTAGATGCATAGTGAATCCTCTGCTGAGTGGCAGCATTCAGAACTACACTCTGTAACTGCAGAAAAACCAAGAGTGTGTTTAACAAAATTCTGGCAGGGCTGCAGGGAATCACAGCTTACCCAGGGGACAGACAGCTAGGTTAGCTACCCAGGGGACAGACAGCTAGGTTAGTTACCCAGGGGACAGACAGCTAGGTTAGCTACCCAGGGGACAGATAGCTAGGTTAGGAAGAGCCCATGGCCTGGCTCCTAGGCTTCCAAAACTAAAATATCATATAATTCTCACCCTGGAATCGTTTAATAATATTTTGAGGATGATAGTTGTAACAGTGCAGTTTACCTGCTGCAAAAGGCAATAGAAGAGAGGCCACACTTTCAAAGTTTATGTGTTGGTGTGTAAATTCCTATTTTCCTTTATTAACAACCGCTGAAGGCTAATTTCTCAGCAGAAATCATAATTTTATCCATTTTTCATGCTGTGCTTTCATCAGGGCTGCATTTAGAGGTTGGAAAACCTCATCACTGAAAGAGTGGCTGCTTTGATTGTTTTTGATAGAATGCTTTAATTAGGTCACCGCAAAAATTGTGTTTTAATAACCTATGTCATTGCTGAACAGGGGCGATTTAAATTCTGCTATAAAGAGGTTTCTACAGCATCAGACATCTGCTCTAAAACTTACTGTGGCAATATAATCACTGGATTGCATGTACAAATTTGATTATCTGGAACTTCTAGAAATTATTTCCATCTGATTAACCCAGGGACCTTATCTTCAAGTATTGGTGTTGTATAGATTGACCAAAATCTTAACTAATGTTAGATATTGCAGTCTATAATCTCAAGTTAAGTGGAGGATCAAGGAACCTAATGGCAAACAGTAGTTTGAAGAAGACAGTAGTTCTAGTATTGTCTTAGAAAGTGATCATTTAATTCATGCTAAGATGGCAACAATCAAAAGATCTGAAATTTGCAAACTTCTATCCAGTTACACTTTTGAGCTGCATTTCATTTTAAGCCACCTTAGTATTAATCACTGTTAATGGTATGGGGTGTTGTTGTTTTTTTAATTGCCAAGGAAACATAAATAGTAAAATACATGGCATTTTAATGTATCCCTTTCCGATCCAGAATGATAAGACCTAAATGTGTCACACAAATTTAAAGTCAGATCACTGGGTAATGGGGTACATATGGTGATCCTAAAAGAAAAGGTTACTATGGAGAATAATTAAAAAGCCCTTTTAAAAATTATTTTTGCTGCTTAGGTATTAGTTTTAGATGTAAAGAGGGATTTACTTTTCATTACCAGATGTATTGTCACTTTAGATTCTGCAAATCTGTGGTTTGGGAGACTATCATTAAAATATGTCTTGACTGCAATATGGAAGCCTCAGCTTTGATAGGACTGTCCCATCTATATTTAAATCTTTTTCCTCTAAATGAACGAACTGTAGAAGAAAAAGGAAGACAATGAGATTAGCTATATATCTTCTATAGTGCTTTGAGAATTAAAGGAAAGGCAAATGACTTGATATTTAGTGCCCAATTTCATCCTTTTGAAGCACCTAACTGTAGTTCAGGCCAGTTAAGTATAACCTCTAGAAGAATCCAGTTCTCTGCTCTCTGTAACAGATACCTGTTTTTAACTTAAATTACTGCATCAACATTTAATAGGGGTGAATCTATGCCTCACTGCTTCAATTTTTCATCTGCTACTGACAGCCTGAGATACTGACATATGATGGTTAATTAATGCATAGGATGTATGGCAATATACATTAAAAAGTACCCAAAATTATTATTCATCATTATGGTTACTGAGGTAACTGCTGATATCATAACATACAAGAAGAAAACAGTGTTTTGTTCTGGAGAAAACTCAGTAATGTTTTTACTGCTAACTGGTGCTACAGTTATGATCTGGAACTACAAAGAGTCAGACACTGGAAGTGATCTTTTCAACCTAGACTATGATAAATTCTCAGTGCCCATAACTTCTTCAACATGTTGAGCATGTTTTCAGGGGAAACCGTTTAAAAATCCCAACTGGCAGGGCTGAAAATCTTGCACTCCTCGTTTCTCCTTTAAAATTTTGTTGTCTGGATGTTCATGATGAAAAACAGGTTGGGAGGATTATGGAGGAGAGCTCAGCTGTGGCACACAGGAAGCTGAACTGAGATGTCATGAAGTTGCTCTCTAGCACCCGAGAATGTATGAATGAGTGGACAGCTACATTTCTTTTGAACTGTTGAGACAATGGCAAAGAAATTTTTTTCCCCAAAGTAGGAGCTCATATTTTTCAAATGATTAGGGAGATGATAGTGGAAGAAATCTATTTGATTACCTTTCCTACATTTAAGTAGAAGGTGACAGAAGTGCACTACTTTCAGACCAAGACTGAATGGTTCTAGATTTTCAATCAGATATAAGTTTCTCTCACAAAGACAAAGATAAATTAAAAAATATTTTAACCATCCTCTGTCTTAAATCTGTTCTAGAAACTAGAGAACATTTAATGCATTTTAGCAGAGAATAAATGGAAGCCTGAATACAGAGAACACATCTTCATTTGATTTTGAAATATCAAATAAATAAAACACAGAAATATCCGCATGCCCCTAAGCATACGCAAAAGAATATAAATCTATTAGTAGAGTCTTTATTTCCAAAATGATTCTGTATTCTCCCACAAACATTCAGATTTTTATAGCAGAAATCAATCAGTGACAGTCTGGTTTTATCATGGGATCATATTCTTGGTTGCTGATATTACTATATATATATATAAAATTGATTAATTTGTGATGTAGAGTATAAGTGACTATTTTTTTGGCTTTTTTGCTGGTGTGAAGACATAAGCCCCTTATAACAAGTATGAAAAATAGAGTTCCATCAGCATGAAACAGGTCCTGTGATGTAGCTGAATTTTAATTAAATTTGCATAACTAATGTGATACAATGGGTAAAGTTCAATACCATCCAAAGAAACTTCAGGGCCATCAAATATGCTTCACAAACAATTGATCTCTACTGTTCCATTTTGTCAGATAAATAACAATTCTTCATAAAATAAAGCAAAGATTCATAAACAAGTTGAACAGAGCCATTTTTCTGAATTGGCTTTCAAACAATTTCTTGATTTTGATCTTTAGAAATTTTGGCAGAAAAAAAATCTCAAATTACGTAAAAAAAAAAAAAAGTCTATAACTTGCTAGACCAAGTGTTTGATCAAGTTATACCAGCCTCACATTGTTAGATTCAGCCCACTGATCCTGCCTGTCCAGGTCTTTTTGCAGAGCCCTCCTACCCTCCAACGGATCAATCCTTCCCCCCACCTCATGCCAACTGCAAATTTGCTAATGGTAGACCCAGTCCCTTCATCCAGATCATCAATAAAGATATTAAACAGGTCTGGACCCAACATTGATGCCTGGGGACACTGCTGGTTACTGGCCACCCTCTGGATACAGCACCATTCACCAGCACTCCTTGGGCCCAGCCATCCAGCCAGCTCTTATTCCAGTGAAGGCTTCAACTGTCCAAGCCATGGCTGCCAGTTTTCCCAGGAGAATCTGTGTCAAAGAGGAGACAGTGTCAAAGGCTTAGCTGATGTCCAGGTAGACACATCCACAGCCTTTTCCTCATCCACCAGGCAGGTAACAAGTGAATCTTAATGATCACATTTTCTATTCCTTATGTTGCTATTCTAAGGAAAAAAAAAAAAAAGAACAGAATAAAAAGTAGAAGATATTATAGCATTTAAAGTTATCTTTTCTGCATAAGCCAGGCAGATCAGGATTATTTGGTTTGTCCAACTGTAAAGAAAAGTAATTCACAGATTAGCAGAAAAACTGAAAAGAGAAAGTTTCTCATGTCCTGACTCATTATTAAACAGGCTGATAAGTACCAAATAAATCATAACTGAATACATCATAGAAGAAAAAAAAAACAATATATCTTGAAGAAGTTGGGTCTTTAAAAATAAGAACAGAGGGAAAAAATTGCCTATGTTTGCTGCTCTAGAGTAGAACAAGGAAATGTAGAAACAGTGTTTTGACAAGGTCTCAGAAAATAGAATTTTTTCTGTTGGCTAGAGCCACTGAATAATATACAGATATAAAACATTGGTGTATACTGGATATCTGTGAACCATGTATATATAACATGCTGTATGTGGATTCCAGGACACATCCCCTGTATTTTATGCTGAAATCCAAGCCTGCACCACCTGATTTCCATGCATGACTTTTGTGACAATGAACTGTATTTTTAGGGTCACAGTCTGAGTGAAAGGCTGTACCCCCATATTTGCAGACACCCTGAGGAAAGATCAATCCATTCAATGCCTTTCTTCTATTTTAATTGTTTTTTCCTAAAATACAGTAGTAATAGTAAATAATAATGACAATCATGGTAATAAAAAAGGAAAAAAATCTGAAGACATGTACAATACAATTCCTCACAACCTGGTGACCAATGCCAGACCTCCCTTCCCAAGCCCAGACTGGTCACCCTTCTCAGTGATTCCCCTCAGTTTATATACTGGGCATGGAGTCCTATGGTGTGGAATATCCCTTTGGTCAGTTCAGGTCACCCATCCCAGCTATGCTTGCCCACAGCTTCTTTTGTGAACCTCCTCATTGGCAGAACATAAGGGGAAAAAAAACATCCTTGACTTAGGATAAAGATGGCTTAGCAAAAACAACACTATTACCATTCAGAATCCAAAACACAGCACTGCAGCAGCTGCTGGGGAGAAGTTACCTCTGCCCTAGGTGAAATCAGGACAAAGTTTGTCTTTAATAAAATTGAAAACCCCAACACAGGTTATTCAGTTATTTTCCCATCAAAATTAAATATAAATTAAGGTTTTAAGACTTGTGCAAATATCCATCTCTACTTGCACAGATTTCCTTTTCTCTGATCTGCACAGCCCACCCCTGAAATGAGATGGAGCCCAGGGGCCAGGCTGTGGGTGGAGGCTCTGGGTGAGGCTTGTCAGGGCCATTAGTGCTCATTAGCACCTGCAGGTACTCCCAGTCACCTTCTTTTTCATAATAATTGTGCCTCCAGCTGCAAAAAGAGCAAGAAAAATCACTAAAAATTATATATATTTTATAAAAAATAAAGTATTACAGGAAAATATTGTGCTGGCTTTGTTTCAGGCTGCAGGAACGTGGGCAAAATTTGACAGGTAGTGGCTGACCATCTGATTTTTTTCTTATATGGGAATACTGATTTGGTTAAGAGAGCTTCATCTGCCACACAGCAGATGAATGAAGACAAAATCTGATCAGTTTGACTAGTATGGAAGCATTATACTGAATTTTGTCTGTCGTTTTCCTAGAAATGAATATGTGATCATGGGGAATCAGGTGCCCCTTATTTTGCTGGATTTTTCTTAAGGTAATAAAATAATTCAGCACTCTTCTTTTTTTCCTCTGGAAGTAAACGTATTGATGAACCACTTCAAACAATGCTAATCAACAGTGTGAGAAGCCTGCAAGATAGAACATTGACAGGCAAGGTACTATTACTAATTTATTTGTCTCTTTATGGTTCAGTTAGAGGAATATCTTAGGGAGTGCAGCACATGTCAGTGTTGTCAGATGTTACACCGTAGCTGTCACAGTTTTGACTGATGTACAAGCACTACCTGCTCATGTTTGCCCTTCCTTTCTGTGGAGTGCACACAGGTAAGACAGCTTGTTGGTAATTTTTTATTTAATGCTTTCAGTATCTGCAGCTGCTCTTTTGTTCAAAGTTCTGACAATGAGAGATTCCACCCACCAAGATTCCCAAGATTTCCTCTGCAAGGGCTTCATCACGTAAACAAGGTTTTCCTCTGGGATTAGAATATGACTCGCATTTTTTTCTGATGCCTAGTGATCTTGGCTGTAACTGTTTATGTTTTAATTTATTAGGAAATACCAAAATAAATGAAATCACAAAAATTAAGGGTGCAGATGGTTTTGCACTGCTCAAGAAAAGGTTATTTTCTTTTCAAAAGTTTTTTCTGAAATAGACATATCCTAAACCTCACCTTACACAGTCAAGTACGTCCTAATTTGAAGAATTCTATGCAAAAAATGACTGCAACTATGTGTCCAAGGAGGTCTGACATTCACAGATTTTAATCCTCTCTTGGACACAATTGCTAGATCAAAAATGAGGCATTACTGTTCAGAGTGCATAACCAGATGAAGCCTTTAAACATGGCAAACATTTATTTCTTAATATAATAGAGCAAGAATGAAGAACAAGAATGTTTGTGAAAGAAGGGTTCAAAAATAATTTTAGTTTGGGAAGTCAAATAAGCTTTGTGAATGACAGTTCAAGTTGTGGTGTAGGTGTTCCAGGAAACAAAAATGTTGCTCCTCAATGCAGAAGTGAAACCTTTTCAAAATGTAGAAAGTCATTCCAGACACTACAGAAACTACAGAAAAATTTCAGCCTACTGTCTTAAGGCTATTTCTCCAGTACAGTCCAGCCAGTGAATCCTAGGAATTAAATGAAATATCCATCTCTTGAAAAATGTTTTAAAATATTTTTCTCTAATTATGGTGTTTAATTTGGAACAGAAATTCCCTTTTGCTGTATTTGTTCATGTCTTTCCCCCTCCCCATCTTTTCATCTGAGCAACTGGTTCCACTCTTAGGTTAGCAAAGGCCAATGAAGCAGAGAACAGATGGGCAGCATTTCTCATTGATCACTCATTTACTTATTGAAAAGTTACAAATGGTGGTGTTGTGCAAAATCAATTTTATTTATTTACCTCCAAGAGATTTGAAAATTAGTGTGTAACCTAACTTTTGGAAATAGTTGTCTGGGTTTTTACATTTTTGTTTAGTTAGGGGCTTTTGGGATTTTTAATTTTTTTTTTTTTTAACTCTGTAATACTGGTTTTGTTATTCTGAGACTATATTTGTCTCACCAGGAGCCACTTTTCACTCAAAGGAATGTGGTTTGGCCACATCTCTTCAAGGAATCCTAGAATCTCTGTGGTTTCTATGAACTGTAATGTTTTCAGGATATCTGCTGTGAAAATCATGCATCCACGAGAATTGAAGCTCTCTGGCAATCCCTGGAGGTAAGCAAGTCTGCATTTTCAAGTGTGAATAGGAACAGTGATGAAAACATGGGCATTTTTGTAACACATGTATGCAGCTCTATTGAAAAATTTATCCAGTCTCTGGGCTGCTTCTAATAGCAATGTAGAATGAAAATGTGATTGGAAACATTCACAAATGAATATATTAATAAAGAATGAATTGGACTACTGGCAAAATTTGGAAACACAGAAGAAGAAAAGACCAAGTTTTACCCAGAGTTATAGTTCTTGCAACTCAGATTGGATTTTTTTAATGCTAGCTCAATAATCTTAATTTAGTCTTAATTCACAAGTATATACTTAGCAGTCTGAATTTTCTTCCCTACGGTATGAAAGGCAGAGTAACAGTATTACAATGTTTGAGGCAGAATTTGGTCTTGATGTCTTTCATTCCTTTCAGAAACTTTATAGACTTTTATTTCTTGAAACTTAGGTAAGGCCCTGATTTTAATCTCTCACTAAGGCCAGCAGTGCCTTCACTGCACCTTTGTTCTACAGCAGTGCCTCAAAAAGTGCTGACATTTCACTAAAGGAAATGCAGCATAAGGATATGTTTACAGTTAAGCACAAAGTCACATATATTTGTGGAAGGAATGAATCTAGTATGTGCTGAAGTGCTTTGTTGAAATAAGGCCAGCGCAGTAAATGTATGTAAAGATTACAGAATGTAGGAGAAACTCCTCACCACACAGAAACTGAAGCAACTTTCCTAAGCAAAACGCAGCTTTACTGCAGGATTTGATGGTAAAAACATAAACTGAGAAGCCATTCTTGGCAAATCTGAGTGAGCTTTATGTGTGTGTATCTCTTTTGGTGTCTTTGCTGTTGTAAGCTGCTAAATACATACTGGTGTTCAGCTGAGTTGAAATTTAGAGTGGCATATTTTGAAGGACCTTAGTAAAGATGTTTTACTCTTTTAAATAACCTTTTATGAACAATCATGACGAATGCAAAATTTTAAGATAAAAACCTCATATTTCAAAATTAATTTTTCACATTGAAAAGGAAATATTAAAAAGTTTTCCTTAAGCCATTGTTATTACTCTCATTAAATGTATTTTTTGTAATATTACTAGGAGATCCTGACTACGAATAATTTTAGAATGAAACAGTGTCACAGAAGCAAGACTCTACTCAAGAAAAAAAGACCATAGACAATGATACATACTGAAACAGGGCTTCTCCATTAAGAATTATTATAAGTGACTTTGTTACATCATTGTACCCCCATTGCTTAGGTAAGAAACAGTCATGTTAAATCTTTGTTGACAAAATGAAATTACAGAAGAGCTGCCCATGCATTATAATGTTCTGTGAAGTAAAATATTTCATATCCAATTTTTTTTTTCATAATGCTCAAGAGAAAGTTTTAATGATAAACATTTTCACTGGAAGTTGTTGGACTACTTTCATTTAGTCATAATTAAATATTAGCTGAAAGCTAATGTTAATATTGGCAGGAGGAAGGTTATTTCTGTGGAGGAGGAGCAGTCCTGTAGTCTGTCAGTAAGGTGTGTCTCAAGATAAAGGCTAGCAAAATTTTCCAAGAATGGTGATAAAACAGGTGAAAGCCTGACTGTGGCAACTGAAGTCCAATTGTTCTCAGTTTCCAATTGATCAGAAAGATTTCAGGTAGATTTCCCACCATGTTGTAGGGCACAAAACTTTTTGTCTGGCTATTCAGAGTGATTTCTATTATTGCTGGCATATTGATATCCACTTTAAAGGCTAAGATCAATTTTAATGGCATCAATAATGAAAAAATAGAGAATTCAAGATAAGGCTAACATAATAGACTATCCTTTATTTGTAAAGCTCTTACTAGATATGTTTTATGAAGGACTTCTTCACAGCAGCACATTCATATCAGTTCAAGGATATAATTAATAATGACAATAATAATAATAGTAATAATAATAATAGTATTGAGGCCACTGTAGGGGAAAATCCTGCTAATTCTAGTGCATGTAGCTTTCTCTGAGCCCCTTCCTGCCTTACATATAGGCATCTTTCTATTAAGATAAGGAGACTGTGAGCTCAGATCTTTGTTCTAAACCAGCAGCTGCTGTGATTAGTGTGGGTTTTGCATATCAACATCATCCTGTATTAGAGGTATTTTTTTTTATAATTCTTTTGGTATATGCTCATTGGGAATATGCCCCTTGATTCCTTTTCCAAGAACATACCATGGCCAGGGCTGCCAGGAGTGCCACAGGCAAGGCAGCCACAGAGCTAGCAAATTCTGAGGAGAACTGCATTAAGGCAATTCTCTCCCACTGGCACCAGGAAGGTAGAATTCAGAGAAGGCCATCTAAAATAATCAAAGCATTGAGAAATGAGATCTGTAAGCAATGTTAAGAGAGATAAACATACATGCTTTTCAGAAGAACTGGCTGAGTGGGAGGACAGGGAACATGAAAGCAATTTTACATAAAAACAGAGTGTAAAAATAGATATTCTAAAAGGAAAAAAATCTTGATTTAATTAACTGTAGCTCACAACAAAGGAAGGAAGAGTCCAAAGCCTGCAGATCTACACAGGTGGTGCTATTAAAAGTAGAATTTCTTCACTGCAGACAGTATGGAAAATAATAATATATTATAAAACACAAAATAAAACCAAAAATACACTTTATCGACATAGATATAAACCAAACACAGACACACATATATAAGATAGATATATAAAAAGTCATATTGTGGATTCTCAGGATTGCATTTTTTATTGTGTTTGGCATTGTACCAAATGAATTTCTCTAAAAATATTTTACTGTTTGTCTTCTCTTATTTCTGTTTACATAAATACTTGTATTTCTTTATCATTACTGAATATTCTACAGGTTTCTTTTTCTATTCTGTTAGAATGGATTATGAGAAATAAAAAACTTTAAAATTGGTTAAAACTCATATAGTGTTTGAACATATTAATACAGTATGTGTAATAAACATTCAGTAATATTATTAATATAGAATGATAAAGCCTCTATAGCTTAAACTCTGGGATTAACCTATCATTTTGCATTTTGAGAGCTTTTTTTCTGCTACATTTCATGGGGTTTGATGCCATCTTAATATGTCAGATTATCATTTGACCAGTCACTGATTTTCAATTGATACAGCTTTTATTAAAAGATGAAAAGGCAGTTCTTATAAATACTATTTGTATGTGTTAGGTTACCTTTTACAATGTTTTATATTGTTCATACTTAAATTGTAGAATAAGTCTGTCAGTTAAAAATTGAAACCAATTTTTTTTTAGTTTGTTTATTTTCAAATTGTGATTGCATGTGATTTTTATGACATTGATTCAGCTAACGAGCTATTGAACATTATCTGTGAAATTTCAGCATCAGTGGAAAACAGGTTCAGCTCTTTTTTTTTCACATTACAATGAACAAAAATTTTATCTCCTTAAGAGAGGTCCAAAATCTTTACTCTCTCTGAGTATCTCCCAATGGTATCTGAAACATAGCTAGCACTCCCTATATGGAGATTAAATAAAATAAAATTTATCCTCAGATTAATATCAGTTGGGGATTCCAAGGCCCCCTTCAGGATCAATAAGCAACAGTCAAGAAACTACCTTCTGTGTATTAAAATTAGAAATGTAAAGAGATGTAAATACCTATCAAAGAAATTTGGTGTTTTATGTAAGTAAAACTATATAAATCACATATAAGAATATCCATGGAATTTTTAGAAATATTTGCTTGGCCTGCTTCTAATATTTTAGTTGTTGTTGCCTTAAAGAATTTGAATTGGTTTAGAAAAAAATATCCAAAGTTGGTTCTTTATGTAAATTTCTGGCTGGAAGAGAGTACAAAGTAGTGACAGCATTATTTGTCAATGTCCTCCAGTGATTGTTAGCAATGCATTCTTGCACATATTGTTTCAGACAAAAAAATTAGTATTTTGCATTAGCAGAGGATAATTAGGCAATAAGATACAAAAGAGAGTAGGGTTATCATGAGATAAACACACACATGGGGTGTTATGAGGCACAGCCAAGTATCTGCAATCCCTCCAGGGTATGATTATCTCGTGATAACCGCACACCCTGGAGTTGCCTTATTGCTATTATAAAATATCTTTATTATAGGAAGAAATGCACATTTTTGTGCTGAAAGAAGACGAAGGTGGCAATTTAGAATGCTGAACAGCAGTTTCAGCTGAGCTGTGTGGTTTACATAGATTAATCTATCCCATTGGAATGTTTCCTCAGCCAAAAAAATGTTCCCTAAATCCAAGCAGTCATAATCTGTAGTGATGTGCAGCTATTTGGAGTATTTGACAAATTCCCTCCTTGGTTCTTATGCTGTTCACTTGACTGCAACATATGCACACAACAATATGAAGAGATGGAGGGGTGTGAACAGGACAGTTGAACATTCTGAATATTTAGAATATTTCTAAAGTCTGGATTCTTCTATTTAATATTTAGAATATTTCTAAAGTCTGGATTCTTCTATTTTGCTTTCATGCAAACTCTGTGTAAACTCTGGAAAGCTTCAAAGAGTTGAATAATGCATCTAAAGCTAATTGAAAACTATTGGGAGACAGAAGTCACAAAGTACAAACAATAGCAATATAGCTTTAAAAGCTGGGAAACTGATGAGCCAGGGAGAAGTGAGAAGCCCTTTCCAAGTGGAATGGTTGTTTTTCTACCAGGCATAGAGAGGTGATGCCAGAAGGGGAAAAGACAGCTGGATAAATACACACTTTGGCTTCTTTGTATGAAATTGGAGTTTAACCCCTATCATCAGTGGATAAAGGCCATGAGAATACTTGGTACCAGTCCTGTGCCTAATAGCTTTGTCCATGTGAATGGCCTCTCTGAATTTACAGTCTTGCTTCCTCTCTTTGTAGGTACCATTTGGGAGTGAAAACAACTTGGTCAGGCTCAAGGTCAGTGTTGACTGTTCTGACAACATGCTCAAAAGAAAAAAATCTTGTCCCCAAATCTGCATTTCAACAAGTGATAGGTTCGTTCTATGTCCTGTTAGTCATAGATTCTTCATGAACAATTATGCCTAAGGATTAATTTCCATTCTGCCATTTAATTATTTATGAAAATCATCATCGTATTCTAATGCAACAGAAAGAACTTCAGGGAGCATTCTGTTTCTGTAAGTTTGTATTATTGAACAAATTTTAGGAAGAAATAAGCATTGAAATAGCTCATAAATTGTGTGTTAAAACATAATCAATATTTGTATTCATGTTTGGGCATAAAAACACACAAAGAAAGCCTTGTAGAATTTATTTCTTCTTAGAAACTTGTACTTTGCCTTCAAAACATGTCAGCTTTAATTTAAGATTGGTGTTTAATATGGAATATGGAGATCAATGCAATTGATTTGATTGAATAAAAAAGTCCTTGAAAGGATATATGGTGCACATTTTTAAATGCAACAAGCCCAATAATTGGTTTAAATGTAAAAAAAAATTGTATCTAGAGATATCTATCCCAGCCAGGGGTGATGTTTTATTGGTTTTTGCATTTTACTAACTGATGTGCTTTCATGTAAAATCAATACTGTGCAGTCAAATGTATTTTGCTTTGTTGTGTACTATGTTCAGTTAGCTAAAATATAATTTTAAACATGGCATAACTAACCTTTATTTTACAGTAAACCTTTTGTGCAGAAATGAAGGGAAAATGTAAAAAGACACTTTTAGCTTCCTAAATATTCTATGGAGTGCCTTGCATAATGTATAGATTTTTCATGTGCTTCTGCAGCATTTTACTTTGCTAACTCTCAGCCTTTTTAATTAAGTCCCTAGCCATTCCTCTGCAAGTAATTGCCATCTGTGGAATATTAGACACCATTTCAAGTGATGTGCAAATACCTGCTTAGCAGAGCTATGTAAAACTGGGCATCACACTTTCTACCTGTACTGAAAATGAAAATGCACTTGCATTCAATTTTTTTAACCTATCATAAAGAGAAAATCTATTTCTCCATTTAGTCAATGTTGACACTTTTAATACAACTGAAAAGCAGCTTTTTCAGAAAAAGCCTACAACCCATACAATTTCTTTTTTTTTTTTTTTTTTTTTAATTATTATGTCTTCCTCATGACTGGGGAGAGCTGAAGTCCAAAAGGGAATCTGACATATCTCACTTTATTAAGTTACCTAAATTATCAGGGAAATTCCACTGCCACTACAGAGAATGTCAGCGAAGGCAGAATGTTATACAAGAGAATTCTAATGGATACAATTCTTCAGTTCAACAGGATACAGTCAATACAATTAGTTCAAAATGGCCATTAAACATCTGCTGTTTTCTTAAAGTTTGTACCTCTCTCATCATTAAAGAAAACAGATTATTTGAAAAAGCTGTTAGCATCCAAAGGAGAAATTTATTTCAAAGATTTATTTCAATGTGGTTTCATGATGTACAGATTGAAGAAGCCTTTGAAGAAAATGGATTTTCATATGTACTGTTCTAAGGAAGCAGAATTTTATGTCTTTTTGTCCTCAAACTCCAAATTACAGTGCTCTGTCCAGTTTTTATTTTCCCTACTGCAGGATGATGAATAGAGATAAACTATTTTTCCTTGTCTTTCCTCTCTCTTAGTGGTCTTGAGGAGGTAGGTAAAGTTGTGTGGATTGCTTTGCAAAGCTGTAATTATTGTAGAGACCCACATTTCCACATTAAAAAAAAAAAAAAAAAAGGTGTTTTCTGCACCATGAAGTTTGCATACAGAAAATTGGTATTTCTAAGTACTTCTTCCAACCCTTCAATTCTGAAATACTCAAAAGGTTTTTTTTAAAAAAAGTAATAGACAGAGAAAGTAAATATACACAGTGCTTATTGAATTCAACAGAGCAGAGAATTTTTTCCGAACTAGCGATTTCATAGACCAGTTTTACACTTTTTAGTCATGCCTTAAAACAATTGAGCACATGCCATAAACATCGAGTTGCTGGAAAATGAAGAGTCATGAACCATTCAGAACCCAACTGAACTAATATGTTGGAATGTTATGGCTTCAGAATGTGTGAAGTGAATTCTAAAGCCACTGTGGTCAAGCACTTTTTGAAAGATATTTGCATAAAGACATACATTCTTTCAAACAAAAGATTACCAGGACATGGAACGTTGGTTTTTAGAGAGACTTCGCTAAAGAAAGAGAAACGGGCTTGAATCTGTTTAAATCAAACCTTTGGCAATATTTAGGACTATTTGGATGGGGATATATTATTATGCAATTCATTATGGTTGAAATGCTACATGTCTGTTACTGCCATCATAGACAAAAAATATTTTTCCCTCCTGTCCTGGCTAAAAAGTAACAAACAGAGAAGCTGACTAGGAAACTTAGATTGATGAGGACAATGGTAACTAGAGAGAAGAATATTTGAATAGATGTTATGAGAAAAAGAAAGCATTGAAAATTACACCACTTGCCTTAAAAAAAACCCTATTCAAAGTGTTACAGAATAGTATTCAAATGGAAGGAAGATGTCCCCAGAGCAAGAAGACTTCTGGTGTAAATTCTTAAAACTAGCAAGGGCAATGAAATTTGTAAAAGTCTATGGAAAAACTAAGAACTTCCTTTTGGCTGAGGTTCATCAAGCTACAAGTTTGTCCAGTCCCTGTTGTAATGGGGTCTTATTTGGGGTAGGGGACAAGGCTTAAGGCAAAATTATAATCCATCTAATAATAATATTAATAGTGTGTTATGTGAGGCCCATGGCATAACTTTCATATATCATAATGTCACAATTACAAAACCACAAAAAAAAAAAATCCATTTAAAAATCCTTCCATCTGAAATTGTTGAGATTCTTTAATTATTGCACCCATTCATTGCCAATTATACCAGGAAAGGGATGCCATGCTGAGGAATATCTTTTACTACCCTCACATGCTATCAGCTGCTGGTACTGCAGCCTTCACCTCTCCCTCAGTGGTGTCATTCAACAGCTCAGGAAATATACTGTTCAGAAGAGAGACATTTCATGTATGCTCTTGCTCAAAACAGTGGCACCTTCAACAATGACCTAACTGGTTAACTTTGGTCAAAGTTTTGTACCTTTACAGAGTAAGAAGTCGGCTAAAGCTAAAGGCCAAGAAACACAACTAGTCATATTTACTGTCCTAAAAAACCTGCTGGCTGGTGGATTAACTCACAGTTCATTCCTGGAATCTGAAAAAAGCCCATGAAATGAGATTTTTCTTCACTAACAATAAAGCCAGGACAGCCCCAGTGACTGAAAACTCTCATGGTGGTAAATTTTGCATTCACCACATCTTCCACCAACTGAAGCTCCATTTCCTACTCATGTAAGTGTAGGTACTATGGAAGAGATTTCAGTTAAAAGAAAGAATTCCTTCAGATGCTTACACTGGGTGTTTTTTTTGGGGGGGATAATTGATTGAAAGAAAATTCTTGAATTCTAATTAGAAATATCTAGAAAAGTTTCTAAAGCATGTGCATGTGAAGGAATATTTGCAATTACAATGAAAATAAGACATTTAAAAGTGAGGCTCTCATCTTTTGAACAATTTCTTTCTGTTTTTCTTTTTCTTCAGAGAGTAAAACTAGAAATCTCCTAAACCACTGAGTGGAGCCCAGTCTCCAGGGACTGTATTATTTAGCTCTTTCAGAAATGCAAAGACCTTCCCAGAAGTTCTCTCCCATGTTCTTCCATTGGAAAATAGACCCAGAAGTTCTGACAGCTGGAAAGCTTATCTGATTTTCTCCTCTAAATGGATTTTGGCATCAGTGAATGTTCTTTAAATGCATCATATCTTTAAATGGGTCTTTTCCATCACTTGCATGTATTTTGTGATTTTTTTGTAGGCAGTAACCATATCTCCTTTCAACCTCAAAAGCCATGCTTGAACAACTGCTCTCAAAAGACAAGGCTTTCCATTTCTTTGATAATCTTTGTTTGACAAGTATCTTGCAATGCAGAATTATATGAATTATCTAGGTTTTAATGAAAATTAAGTCTAGTGCATTTCTTTTATCTGTGAGGCATGATACCTTTTTGTCTTGTTAGGTTATAGTTTTGGTAAACCCACACTGCATTTCAACCTTCTTACAACTTATATCTAAATTTTTAGCTTTCTTTCATAAAGTCTTCCCTTCCTCATGTCACAATTAAATAGTATCACACTTTTTTGTTTTCTTCTAAAAATACCACCCTTTTAATTTCATGTAGAAGTTCTTTCAGAAATCTGAGAGGGAGATGATCCTTTTCTCAGCAGATAAACACATTGAGCTCCAGGGAGAGCAGCCCACAAGCTCATGAGCGATGATGCATGATGTTTTTTGGTACAAACCTACTGCACACAGAAAAATCTGACCCAGTCAGGATACAGCCTCTGATCAATAAAACAGTATTAACAGTGAGAGTTTTTGTTTCCACATCAGATACATCAGAGTTTGATGCCACTAGCATGCTTACATAGGAATATGTTAAAGAGAAGGAATAATGACAGGAAAAAGTATTTCATAATGTGTGAGTTTGAACCATAGACCTGACACCCAAAAATGCAAGTTGTGCCTCTTCCTTATACTGAACTTATCAAATGTACAATGATTCAGGAATTGTTCAGAAATAATTTAGTCCATTCATTTATACTAAAGGGCTTTTGTGCTATGATATATGAAAGATAATTATTAATTTCCTGAACAAACACCATCAACTTTCCACTTTCATCTTCTTACTTTTAAAAGTAGAAAAAATGCAAGCAGGCACTGACTGGGCTAGAAGACTATGATGCTAAAATGGCCTTTATTTTCTTCTCATATACTTCTGCATATTTGTATTCTTGGGTATAATTGTGCAGTTGTTTTGCAGAGTTGAAGAATTTGTCATTTTAAAAAAAGGAAATAGTTACCTCTGTAATGGCTCATTGATCAAGCCAGTGGAATGGATGGATTCCTCAGCAGGGACTGTTGATCCAAGGAGGAGAGTTTCCTTTGCTTCTCGTTCTGTAGCCAGAAAAAAAGGCCACTAGTTTATATTCAGATCTCAGTGGAAATATTGCTAAGAAACTTGAGAAAGACATAAAAGTTTGTAAATCAGGTTTTAAAATGTAAAAACACAGCTTTCAGTTGTAATAATTTCCTGTATATCCCTGGCAAAATGTTGGTTTCAATGGTGATGCATCAGGGAGAAATTCAGTGTAGAAGGAAAAAGAAGTTGGACAGCAGTGCTTTCATAACCATTGAAATATAGTCTGACTCAATAAAACAGGGAAGACTGCTGTGCTTCACAACCCAGGTCACCCAGGTGATTAGGTCTTCATCTCTTCATATCATCTATCTGTACATTCCTTTAATGATTGTTTTTTTCTAATACACCTAAAATGAAGAGATTTTCATGGACTTTGATGTCTTTATTACAGTATCTTTAGCTGAAACTAGAGAAACTCATCTGTAATTCTTAAAACTATACAATTGCAAATCACAGTTACCAGAAAATTAATTTCAAACAAACCTAGAGATAGCAACTTTGATAGCAAAGGAGTTTATGGGGTATGTTTTCTACCTAATAAGTTATTTTATATTTTATTTATATATGGTTTTCAACAGTTACCATGTGTTTATGTATTCAGTATTAAAAAATTAATATTTCAAACATTTTGCTGTATATCAAATGCTAAATTCCCAATTAATAAATGTAATTGTCAAAGGTAATAAACAAATGGCATAGGTGACTTGACTCAAAATAAAAATAGCTCTGATGATATAATATTCTAAATGTTTCTTTAGAATAGCTATCTTGAGGATACATCTGTAATGGTGGTTTTTTTAGAAAGAATGGACAGAACAGAAACATGCAAGAAAGCTGCTTTAGGTACATGTATATTTGACTATATAAAGCTCCAGTCATAATTAGGATGGGATTTTCCAGTTACACCAACAGACAAAAGACAGAATGTTACACAGCAGTTGGCCATTTTTTAGTTTTGAAACTTTCCTTCCCTGCAGCCGTGAGCTGTAATGCGTTCTGATGAATATAGCTAAATGAGTTGCTTCTTGCCACAATTAAAGGGGACAAAACCCCCTCATTGCCACCACTGAAGCAGCAAAATTAGTGACAGAATTGACAGAAAATGAAACCTTTCGTCAACATCTCTTCTTATCTTCTTTAATGTAGATATTTGCAGTAACATTGATTGTATGAAGAACACCATTTTCTTGATTTGTGGTCTAGACTAGATATTGCTACACCTGGGACTCCTAAGATTGATCTACATCTGATTTAGATCAAGCAGATCCCCTGTAGTGCTTTGCCTGGTCTTATTACCTCTGCTGCTAGATGGCCTGCCTTCTTGCTCAGGGAAGATTTCTTTTCTCTTTTCCCATCTGGATTGCATGCTAGAAGTTGAGAGTGGGCAGGAAAGGTCCAGGTTTCAGCTCCAAACCTTTGCCATGCTTGTCCCTGCATTGTCTCTGCAGCTATTCACAGCCAATGGCTCTAACAGCCTGGATGTCATTGCTCTGGTACAGAGCAGCCCCTCAGCAGTGGTTCAGCTCAGCTGCTGATTGCTCTGTCACACACTGTCTTGATTCCCTCACTATGTGTCAAGACACTGCTGCAGAATGAATGCTCTAATTCACAATGAAAGTTACAATCACAAGACAAAATGGAAATGATAATTTGCTACCGACAGATCCCCAAACTGGCATTGACTGAGCAGAATTTCCCCCGCCTCCTTTCTTCAGCTGTCTCCTTTTTGTTACAAGGACAAACTTTGGCGTACCCAGTCACTGTTATTTACAAATTACCTGTGGCTGATACAACAACAAGGCAGAAGGCAGAAGCCACTTCCCATTTGGCATTTGAGTGATTGTAACAAAGAAAATGTTGGTGTTTGAATGCTGCCTCTATCAATGTCACAAACATGACAGTCATTTTTAGACCAGAATACAGAAATAAAAATTTTTAGAAAGACCTGTTAATATTAGTTTGAATTTTAGAAGGCTAAATGAATACACTAACGTATTTTGAAGGTGCCAATATGATAATGCTCTGATCTTTTTTGTGACTTGCACAAAAAACAATTGCGATTTCATTCAGTTTTCCCATAGCCCACAGTAATCCACAGAGGCATAAGGGATTGTCTTTTGGAAACCCACCCATTTTGATTTAAAGATTCCAAGTGACAAAAAAGATTACTGTATCACTTGAAAAATTGTTGCAATAGTTAATTGTCCTCACCCTAAAAAATTACCTTTTATTTCCAGGTTGGGCTTTACTAGCTTCTACCTATCAATAGACATTATGCTTCTGTCTGCAAGATGACACAATGCTCTAAAACAAGTTATTCTGTAGATAATAACAGACCACAGAAAGTTTTGTTTTCCTTTAACTTCTGTGACTATTCCAAAAAGCAATTTTCCTAATAGAATGATGAAAGGAAAAGGTGACTTGTGACCAAATACAATAAAATAAATTGTATTTCAGACTGCTACTTCTAAAAATGTGCTTACTAAAGAAACAGCTCAAATAGTTATCCAGCCAGCAACTCCAATCTTAACCTAAGTTTGGGAGTAAATTATTTTTTTTAACATCTTGCTAAATTATTTCCTTCAATATTATATGACCTTCATTTACATGTTTGTCTACAAGTTGTTCAATAAACTCAAGTTGCTCAGAACTCAAGTTTAATTTAGTATTATGTGCAGAAAAAAAAGACTTGACATATTAGTTTGGGCTTGGGTTTTTTAACTAGCAACAACTAATCAGTTTGCAGATAGAGAATATGAAATAAATATTTTCATTGGTTTCACTTGATGATTTTTAACTAAAGGTTTTGTATTCCCAAAACATAACATCTTTAAATATTGTTTATTTTTTTTTGTAGTGGAGGGAAGTAAAGTGGTATAGTGCTGGTATCTTTTGTGCAGTGTCTTGTTAAGAGAATGTCTGATCTAGGACAGTTCCAAGACGATAAATCAAAAATGGTTTCCAAATGTATTCTTTGGTTTTATCCTCCACAAAGAAAATCCAATTCATTTGATAAAGTAAGAAGTAGTGTCAAATGTATAAGTAAATCTGTTTGAGACTAAACCTTTTCTTTCTGTCTGTAGATTTTAAATATGATGGGTTTCAGCAATATATGTTTAATTTCTCCACTTCTACTTATAATAGGATTGTTGAAGAATAATGTTTATCAGCTAAAAGACTTGAAAGCATAAAACCAATTGACCTACACCCATAGTTGTAAAACTTATATGCATTCATCAGCCCTGAGTCTTCTTTCTAGGTAGCAAGGTCTAACTTTGCATTCTAAAAATTTCCCCTTAAATATGCTGCAAGGTTCACTAAATTTTCTCCCTTCTATTTAATATAGTGTCAGTACTGGTCAGCTCACCTTGCAGTTGATATTTACTACAGTGAGTAATATGATGTCACTTAGCCCCTCCAAATGGTCTTTGTTATACCATGAAGAAAGTTCTGGTAGGATCTGTATTAATATTTGTGTGTAAAAAGAAACTCTGAGGGGCTGTATGGATCAGGAGGATTTTGTGGATGAAAATAGAACATCCATATTGAGAATAAATCTCCTGCTGATGTACACATCAATTACAATTGGATCAGAGAGCAAGATATGTCCTAATGTAAACCTTATCTGGAATACAAATTACACATAAAGGAAACTTTATTAGTGAAATGGCAAAGTTCTTTCTTTTTTTTAAGTATCAGTACACTATTTATCTTGCATTTTTAAATTCTTTTCAATGTTTAATAAAAGCAGTAAGAAGCTTTTATGCAAATAAAGCAGAAGATGACCTGTAGCTGTTGTCCTAAATGACAGTGAATTTTATAGTGTAAAAGCTTGAATTTAATTACCTTTTCTATGTTGCATTTTTTTAAACAGTTAGTTGGTCTATAGTAGTATCCAAATCTCTGACCAAACATGCTGCTGACAAATGGACAAACATCTTATTTGAGAATGAAAGAGGGATTTGGCTCTTTTTCAGAGCAGGGCAGGACTGTGAACTCTGTGATATGCTTAAGATTTGTACAGAGAAAAGCCTTTACAAATAAGGGTAGTGTTTTTTTAGGTCTAAGATCTCCCTGTTAGTCTGTGCTTTGGAGGTATTTTGCAGATTAGGTGGTCATGGTTCTGTTCTGCACATTGTGGTGGGAAACCCCTCTGCAATCTCCTTAGCTGCTGTGTACCAGCTGCTGCTGCCTGCTGTGAGTGAGCAGTTCCCATGTGCTTCCTCCTCCTGCTGAGCTATCAGTCTCCAGTCATGAAAGCAGATTCACTTCTTAGCAGATATATCACATTAATTTCTGTTGCTCAGCTGAGTCATTATGTAATGTAATGGTTGGCCCTTAATAAATCAGTTTGATTTCTTCCATATATTCACATTTTAATTCAATTTCCAGCAATTCCATCTAGATCAGTATACCAAACACATGCATGAAGCTCAAAGAGTCTAAAGCCACATGATGTCATAAATTTTCAAAATCAAGAGATGAACCTACCCATAGCAAAACAATTAGACAAGAACAATAGTACATGACACAAACTTTTAAAAGGTTTGTGTAATGAAATTGTACTGATTCACAGTAAAGCCAATGCTTGTGCTTTCAGAAGTAAACAGTATGTAGCTGTGCAATTAATTTGTGAAAAAATGTTCCATTTTAATGTACAGCAATCAAAATAATATATACACGTGTAGTTTTACATATACAGAATATTTATTACAAAAGCAAATGGTCATTTATACATAAGACAACCACAGTTGTGGGTTTTTGTAGTACAGACTCTGCCACAACATAAGCAAGCATTACAGGCCAGAGAGAGTAATTCAAAGTGAGAGCTCCCTACTTTGTGAATAAATCAAGGACTTCAGTTCAGATAGAACTATTCAGCCAGGCTCAAAGGAGAGAAGGCACAAGGGATAAATCACACAGTAGGCTGCTGTATCTTGGCTTCTCAAAATTTTCACAAACAGAAAACACTACAATTGCCATTCAAGGCAGCACACCATTCAATGCCAGAATTGTCACATAAAGTCATGTTTTGCTTCATTTACTGCCAGATGCCATTGCTCCCAAATGATGTCTTCCAAGAGACGATGCCTGGCATTCTGGATCTTTGCTGTTCCACTGCAGCACAGAGTACAAGGCACAGAATCTCTCAGCTCTAGAAAAAATAATGTCTCATAACAATCAGGCAAAACCTTTAGAATTAGCTTCAATGAATAAATTTTAACAAAAATATTACTGCTTAACATTCTAATTGGCCATTACAACTCAAAACTTCAGCTTCCATATTTTGTTGGATGCAACAAAGCATTTAAAAATTTTTTTTTTCTCTTAGACAAAGAAAATTTCAACTTCTTTTGAAGAAGTGGACTTTGGACTTCTTTTGGGATTGCCATTATATTTAATTTTGAGGGGTTTTTAAAATATTTTTAATATAGAAAGGTATTTTCCTGAAATAATTTAAATTATATAAGTTTTCTCTCCTTCTTTTCTTCATATATGAAATTTAGAGAGGTCAGTTTCATGAACAAAAGTCCTGACAGTAAATTTTACAAAGTTCTCTTACTGGGTGTTTTTGGTAGAAACAAAATATTGTATAAAATAGTCAGAACTGGGAGAGCCTCTAAATTTCTTCTCAGAAAGAACTCATCATTTTAATAGGTTCTTAGTTACATTTTGAACTGGTTAGAATTGTCCAGCAGAGATTTCAATGAGTTAATATGAATTAATGTAATGTGAATTAATTCTGAACATTCTGGAAAAACCTTCATTAAATTAAATACAAGCATTCAAATAAATACCAGGGAATCTGAGGAACAGCAGTTAAGCTAACTTGGTAAAGCATTAGTCAAAAAAAACCATGAAGGAAGTAAAGACATCAGTTTGCAAAATGAATGTTTCAGGCAGATATTCATCCCTTTGATTGATTTTTACATTGTTCAGCTTCTTATGTCCTGGATAAAATTTCCAGTGAAAAAAGAATTCAGGACTCAATCTCCTCCTTCTCCAGTTCCAAGTATTTTGTCTTTTGACCTGTGTATTTATATAACACACTCAATTATCTTTTTTCCTTTTTTTAAGATCAAAAAGTATTATGAAGGAAACTTGAAGAGAGAGTTCTGGAGTACAATTATGAAGTCTGACATATTGCTAATATTCATGACACAGGTCCCTTCCATCAATAATCCTAGTCCTTCTGAAGTTAATATGTGTACTGTATTTTAGAAGATATTTTCAAATTTATCATCTTCTTATTGTTATGCTTTTGTTTATAAACTATATCTCTGTTTCCTTAACTTTTTATAGCCTAATTCTAGAAGGGCTTTAAAGTGTGTCCAAAGACTACATTATTGTGACAATCATTTTTCATATTTTCTGTTTAATTTATAATACATTTCCTATTTTTTTGATAAATAGCTTGCCAAATTTTTTTTTGGAAACTATTCTGCGCATTTGGCAGGAATTCATATATTTTGAAAGAATTTTTATCAGAGATAGATAACTTTGATATACAGGTAACTTCTATTATCTAGGATATACATTTCTCTTGGTTGAAGAGAAATGCTTGCACATCCCTATCCAATGTTTATACAATATCATCTGAAATTATGGTTTCTGTTTATATTCAAGCTGCCAATCAAACATGATTCCACAGACAACAGTAATTAGCTGTGTTACCCAATTAGAAAAGAGAGGAAAATATCTTGTTGGCACTCACAGTATTCCTTGACAGACAGCTTGAATACAACTTGTATTTCGAAATGGTTTGTGTTGGGAAAAAAACATTTTCAATAACTAATGAAGTACTGCAGAAATTTACTTTTTTAAAGTTGAAAAGTTAGTAAAAAAGGATTTAAAATATCCATTGTCAATCAGTTTTTGCAATCTGAATGCATACATGGTATTTTTACCATTATATTAACATTCTTGTCCATCTGTGACTTTACATTTTTGCTGCTTTTGGCTGGGATAGAGTTAATTTCCTTCACGGTAGCTAGTGTGGGGCTGTATTTTGGATTTGTTCTGAACACAGAGTTGATATGTAAAGATTTGTCACTGCTGAGCAGGGCTTGCACAGAGCCAAGGCCTTTTCTGTTTCTCACACTGCCAGGCAGGTGAGGGGGCTGGGGGTGCATGGGAGGCTGGGAGGAGACACAGCTGGCACAGGTGACCCCAACTGACCAAAGGGACATTCCACAGCGTATGGCATCATGCTCAGTGCATCAGGTGAGGGGAAGAAGGAGGAAGGGGGGACATTTGGAGTGATGGTGTTTGCAACAATCACCCCTGGTGGGTCCCTGCTCTCCTGGGGATGGCTGAACACCTGCCTGCCCACGGGAAGTGGTGAATGAATTCCTTGTGTTGCTGTGCAGGTGTGAACAGCTTTTGCTCTCCCTACTGAAAAGCCTGCATCGCAGCCCATGGGTTTTCTGGCTTTTACCCTCCTGACTCTCTGAGGTACTTGATGCTCAGTGACTGGCTGGGGTTAAACCATGACAAGAGTAATGGAAAACTCTCTGCATATCCCAGAAGACCCTTTCTTAGAAATTGAAATTTTTGGCTTTTTCAAATGTTACATGTATGAGATTCTGGGACAAACTTGATTCAAATAAAAAGAAATGGCCAATTAATATGCTGGCAGAATCTAATCTAAATATCTGTGGAGGATTTTTTTAATGGTTTATTGTTATGAGACTCTTAGCCACAAGGAATTTAAATATAAGTATTTTGTAAAATTAAATTATTCATTCTTTTTCTGATTTTGAATGAAATACTTTTACCATAAAAAAAAAACAACAAACCCTTCAAAATTAAAACCAGAATGCTGAAAAAATAGAAGGCTTTTTATGTTTTAAAATGTCTTGTTAACAATTTTTGAGAATTTGAGAAAAATTAGGAACTTGTATTTTCCATCAATACCAACAGTATTGAGTCATTTAGGAGAATTGCTTGTGCACTGTTTTTTGGTGGAGACATCACAAGGGATCTCACTCTATTCCTTTTTATCCTGAGGGTTCCATTAAGATTTTCTTAGGCTCACTGGAAATGTAGCATGATATTTAATTTTCAACATATGAATCCTCATTTTAAACATATGAATAATCTAAAAGCATATATAGGTCACACAGATGCAAAACCTATTGTGGACACTTTCTTCCCTATTAAAAATAATTGCTAATGTAAGGTTTAAACTTAGGATGCACTTACCAGAAGGCTCTCAGTAAAGCTTAACTGAGTTGCCTAAGCATGTGAATGTAGACTTCAGTTTAAAGTGACTTTGAATCCTGCAGAGAAACAAGGTGGTCTTACTGCTGAAAAGCTTCAAAAGGATTTTGGATTTCAGGGAGTGTATTCACACAGAACAGTAAAGCACTTTACATAACAAGCTTTACATTCACACCTTTCAGCTATTTTGGTTTTAACTTTCCCAAGTTCCCCAGGTTGACATGCCCCAAATTCATGCATCTCTGTCTAAGGTGTAAGTCTGTTGCTGGTTTTACAATGTGCTTTGACAAATCATGAAGAGACCAAATCTTCTTTAACAAATTCTTTAAGATTCTTATTTTAAAACCAGGTTTGAACCAGGAATTCAAACCTATCCAAATCACTGATATTTTGATTTTCTTAGCACTTCCTTGTTAGAAGTATTATCCTTTGTCATAATTGTTATAATTAGGGGCAAGATTTGGATTTTTTTTCAAAGGAAAAAACTGCTGCAACATTTTACTTATTGCTTGGACAATGCACTATTAATTCCAATGAAGTCATTTTGACATTAAAATGTATTTGCACTGAAGGGCAAACACCACCTCCATATGCATCCAGACTGCATTACAATCTAATCCATCACATTATACATTTATAGGTGTCTACCATTGCTGGATTGCTAAAACACTCAGCCATAAAAAAAAATGTCCATATGAAAAGCTGGTTTAAATTTCATGCATTTTTACTTACAAAGTGTCTGGTTAGATGAGCATGAGCTTCTGTGAAAGAAATCCTTTTGAAACATGAATATGTAAGAAGCTATGAAAATTACATGAACAGCAGTTTCTCTATTACCTTTTCTGTATTCTTTGCTGCTAGGTGAGTTTTAGACTCAACTAATTTGCAAATATCATTAAAATTCTTTTCAAAGTTTTATGGCATCTTATATTAGTAAATAAGAACACTTTCTTTTTGATGTAAAAACATGTGCATAGCTGATTTCCCAGATGAGGAAAAAGATGGCTCAGTGGACAATAAAGCATCAGCTGTGAACTTACTGTACATACTAAAATTATTCATCCTGGGGTATATTTTCAAAAGCAATGTGAATGGATGCATACCCACAGCTTTGATTATTTGTTAATGGGATTTCTATGAGTGCCTTCCATTCATGCTCTAGAAAATTATCCCCTACCTGTCTGTCATAAAAATCTGCTTTATTTCCTTATTTATTTGTTTATTTCCTAATATGAAAAGTAACACCTTAGAGAGCTCGATAGAATGGCTTGGGTTGGAATGTCTCAAACATCAAAGATAATCTACCTCAAACCTCTCTGCCATGGCAAGGGACACCTTCCAGTAGAACACATTGCTCAGAACCCCATTCAACCTGGCCTTATATGTTGAAATATTTCCCAGCGAGAAAAAATAATCCTGAACTAGGTTTTTCAGCCTTTGCAGATGATTTTGCAGTAATATTTTCCATTTCCTGTAATTAGAATTAGTACCACTAACAAAATAATGAGTGACTGAAAAAATAAGACATGACAGATAAGACATTATATATAAAGGAATGTTTAAAAAATAATACTATTATTTATATAAGTCTGGGATTTTTAAAAAACAATACTATGAAAAAAAAGTCCCAATATAGTATAAATGTGGTATAATGTGATCTAGTGGTGCAAAAAAATAATATTTCTAATTTTAAACATAGGACTTGTGAAAGATAATGCACATATACCTGTCTTAGGATGCTAATCTGTCCCAAAAAGCTTATATAAAAGTATATTAAATTCAATATTGTTCTTTATTAATAGACATACTGTGAAGTTTCACTTTACAGAGTGTATCTGGGTTCTACAGAGGCATTGTTTGTTCATGAGATAAAAAAAATGCAGATTCAATACTGCTTCAACATGGACAACATTCTTAATGCTGAGGTCCTTCACAGAAAAGGACAAGCTCTAGTTGCTAAAATGCCTAAGAAAGTTTCCACTTGGGGAGAATTAGCTTTTCCTTTTTTAATTCCCTGTTGATCTCCCTTTCTTTCATTCTTCTCCTCAAAAAGGCTAAGAATTTAGATCACAAAACCAGCTGAGGTCTATAGCCATACAGAGCTGTGCACGGCAAGTTCTTGTAGAGATGTTGCCCCTGCTTGTCAGCCTCCCAGCTGCTCCCAGGGCATGAACATCACAACTGATATGTTAGGAAAGCCCAGGCAAAAGAATAATGAGCTGTTTGGCAGCTTCTGGTTTTGTGGGACAGAATTATGGAAGAGTCTAACTAGTGTTTCTATTAAGCTTCTCTTCCTCCTTCCCTCAGTGTGGCAAAACCTTACTCCCCAAAGAGCAGGAATGTCAGGGAGACAGCACCTCTCCCTGCAATTATAGCTTTCATTCTTTATGCATGATCACTGTGGGAAAAGTGTTGGGAATTACAGTATATATATTCCAAACAATTGAATTTCTAATTACAAACTACTGATAAGGTCATAATGATGAAGAAAGATAAAGTCAGAACACTGGTAATGCATTTGAATTATAGCCAGCAGTGTACCATTTTTAAATGTCATATATTTGGCCTTTTTGCTTTCCATATCTCTCTAATGTGTTTAAGATTTCAGAGATTTTATCAGATGTCTAGATTTTAGTAATTAGATTATTTGGACTAATTTTTGTATTATTCAGGACATTCAAAATCATGTTTTGATAAGTTCCAGAAGTTCTTCACTTTGCCTGGGTAGAGCAGGGTTTCTGCATAACAATGTAATCCAAACCTTAGACATCTTTTAGACTCCTTTATCAGCTCTTTTGGGAGCTTTTTTGCAAGCATTTGAGGATGAAATGTCTTTGAATATTGGAGAAACCCATGATAAGATGAGTTGCAAAAACTTAGCCAAAGATGCATACTTAAAAGATGAACAGCAAGGGAAGATGAAAGGGAGGGTATATGTCATACAGTGTTCTTGGGAACAAGAACAAAGAAAAAACCCATGAAAAACCCATGGTCCATGCTTATTCTGGACCACAGGACAAGTAATTGGGAAAAACTAGTGTGGGCACAAAACACTCAAAAATTCATTTTTGGATCTGTTTTGAACAGAAATTATTGACATATACTGATTGAAGTAACAAAGTATGTTGTCACATTTATTTTGCCAAATTGTTGAAAACTGCTGAAAGATTTTCTGTAACTTAAAAGCAAGTATCCTCCAATGTGTATTTATATTTCTTCATGTCATGTAACCCAGTAAAACCTAATGGTAGATTCTTTTTTTTAGAACTGTTTTTGAGAAGGTAGCAGCAGTGAGAAAAAGTGCATAGTAATTTAACTTAAAGCATGTGACCTTTCCTTTTCTAAGACAGAACAGGGAAATTATTTTCGGGGATGGTATGTGTATAGCTTCAAGTGAATGTCTTGGTACATATTAAAAGATGTAAACTTGTACAGAGCAGAAGAAATTCTGTTCAGCTCAGTCAGCCAAAATACAGCAGACTGAACAGGAAAGCACTAATATTTTTTAGATGCGTAATGTTCTTACAAATGGCCCATGCTGTGCTAATAAAACTATTGTGACTAGGAGCTTTTGCAGTGAGAACTGACAGATGAAGCAGAGTTAAGTACTTTTTCAGACAAGCTACTACAGTAAATCATTAAAGCACACAAACAATCATCCTTCATCAGCCTGGGATTTGTTTTATAGCAATTGCAAATCGAAAACAATGTAAACAAACAAATCGACAACTAATGAACATTCCCCCACTGCTCACTGTAAATAGATCTACAACTTTAGAAGAACACTTTATCCAACACATTGTCAACTGATTGTAAACACATCTACAACTCATAAACAACTCATTACCCAGTACGTTGTCACCTCATTGCAATTAAAGTTGAATGCTAACTGTACTGCATTTCCTTGAACTGAATCAATTCAGAAGCATGGAAGAAAATGTCTACATGTATTAGTCCAATAAGTTTCAGGACTTTTACGAATATCTTCACAGTGCAATTGGAGTTTCTTTTGCAGTTTTTAATGAAAAATTGAACAAAATTGCATCACTTCCTATTCTAGCTTACATGTAGATTTATTCAGTTAGACTTCCAATTTACATATAACAGTTTCTACGGAAATTTTTTAAATGAGAAAATTATTCCCCCAAAGGTTGTAAAACTCACAAATTTCCTTGGAATTGTCCTGCACAAACTATATTTGACAGTCTTTTTTTTTTATTATTATTCATTATTTACTGGCTTACTTATTTACTAGATACCACTAGAAATTTCTACATTATTTTTAAAGCATGATAGGTATCTATTGGATGTGATTGCTAATGAATGAACTTCAGCACCTCTTAAAAATTGTTTTGCTACTGAAAAATCATTACCTTGAAGAAAACATAAGAAGTTTTATGTGTGGTGAACATAAATCTGAAGATGAAGACATCAGAGTTTCAGAGCACACTTCACATACATTAGACTGCTGATTGGGCCATAGCTTATGAGAACTGGAAGTATCTGAAATTGCTTCCACAAACTCTTCTTCTGGGCTTCATGTACACAATCTGCTGCTGCTTTACAAATATGTCCTCTGGGGCAAGAGTTGTCTTTTTTATCCATATTTACATAGTGCTTAGTACAAAACAGTCTAATGCTTTACAGAGCTGCAGTGCTACAGACATTAATGAATACTTGTAGTAGACAGATGCATTTAGTAATGGATCACCACATGATTATATTCATATTTTAAGAATAATTCAGTTTCTCTCACAAAAGATTTCTACCAAGTTTCTAATTTGTTTTAGAATTGCTGCTTTTTGGCTACGTGATGGATTGTGGTGCCAAGATTGGAAAGACTGGCTTACAGTGCTGTCACACACGGGATCACAAGCATGATCTTCTCCATCATTTCACAAATAAGATTTTTTAAAATGTCATTTTGCAGAATGGATATTAATTATCACTATCTTCTATTTTACACTGCTCTTGAGCTCTCTTATATGTATTGATCTCACATGTCACACTGGCATTCAAGTAGCTTGCAGTACACACATTGTTCGATGAGTGTAGCATGCTAGAAACAGATCAAACTGGCTTAAGGAGAAAAGACACTCTACATACAGAATATGGTACTTCTCACTGTCCTTTCTTCAGCACCTCTTTAGACAGTGGCTTCAGCCAGTTTTGGAGATATCCACAACCCCTGTCTTTTTGCAGAAAGGAAAACATCAACAGTTGCAATGGGCACCAATAGCATCTGCGTATACCAACACAGGCATCTGTCTCACAGTTTGTAATGTTGAGGATTTCTGCTTGAAATGTTACTTGTATTTGACATTATGCTTTCCAAATGGTGTCTCAAAGATCCTCACTTTTGGGGAAGGAGGTCAGCTGGAGTAATAAAGTGGTAAAAGCATTTTATGTGTTCAAGTTTTGATTACCTCCTTCCTCCATTGGCCATAGCAGGCAAATGTTATGCTGATGTGACAGAGCTATGGTGAGAGAAAATGATACAGCTATGGTGAGAGAAAATTATACAGCTATGGTGAGAGAAAGGAATCAGTACTTAATTATTATATTTCTAGAGCTCTCACCAATTAGAAAGCACAGTCCGACAATTAAGAAAGTTTAAAAGGACTCAAAGTTTGACTGTTTCATTTGTGTCTAACTGAGATAGGAAGTAAAATTCTAGGAAGTTAATGATGGAATGGTCAATTATTTATTGTCAATATTTATTACAAATATGAGCTCACTTTTCAGCAGAGTGAGTACATTATGGAATTTCTGGGTTAGCACTGAGAGCTGTAAAGACCTTTCTCATCCCTTTTTGATGTTTTCCCCACTCATATGTGAACTATGCAAATGTAAACATGTAACTTTTTCTCCCTAATCAGGCCTTGTGTAGTCCTTATGAACTCTGAAAGGTATTTCTTAAATATAAAAAGTTAAACTGATAAAATGTGCAACTGAAAAAGAAAGAAAAAATGTCAAAGGGTCCAATAAATATTTGCATTTGAATTTGGAAAGATGCTGTGTCTCATGTTGGTGTATCATTAAGCAAAGTATTGTCTAGTCCAATGGTTGTGAGACAGAAACCTGTCTTTTAGGACATCTCAGAACTACAGTTTTCTTTTAAAATAGAAAAAAAATGGAAAGTTACTTTTGCAATGCTCTATTTCTTAAATATATATATCATAAAATGTTGAAACAGTACCTAAGGATATAATGTTGTCTCCAAGACATAAGTCTGAGAACAGGTCATATTTCTTTTAATAGTTTTAATTTAACTCGCTGATCAGTTGTGGTCTGGATGAGGGAATTTCGTAGTTGTTTTTTATAGAACATAAGACTAGATTTTTCACAGTGGTTAATTCTGACCCTGACTGATAATAGGTCATATTGTGCCTAGAAAACAGCAAGAAACTTATAGTCAAATAAATGAAAGAGCCTGGGAAAAGTAAAAAGAATTAAAAAAAAAAAAAAAGAGTTGTTTAACTACATTGAACCAAGAAACTGCTTTACAAATAAAGAGTTTTATTTTAAGAGTCATAATTTAATCACTATAACTTTTCATTTATTCTTATGTTTACTTATGTGTCATTGGATGCAGATAACCTATGCTACTGAAAATTATTTCCACCAAAATATTGTAATGTATCTTTTGTTCTACATTTTAAAACAGACTGACAAAGGAGAGGAAAGAAACCAGAATTATAATGTGCCTTTGTAAATGTAAAAAGCTTAATAAATCACAGAAGTGAATTTCTTATTCTTCTCAGATAGGAATTAAATTTTCACATAACTGGTTTTTATTACTCTATTTTCTTTTCTTTGTAGGGCTGAGCAACCCACTGGAAGGAAATCAGTAACTTATTTTAAAATTGTACAAGTCTTTAAATATATTTTTGATTTTACTTTTTGAGTTCTATGTCCAGAAAAAAAAACCAAAAAAAACAGTGGGTTCTGGTTTTCTGGGTTTTTTTTAAATTTTGATCATGAGCATTTTTTGGAAAAATTGAGAGAAACATAATTCAACCACCAAAATATTTATAAACCTATATACAGTAAAACCAAATCCACATGAACTCAAAGTTACTCTTACTTTAGCACCTAATATTTACCAAACTCTTACTAGGACCATAAAAGCTTGCTTCTCGTTGCTGATAACTATTTTAAAGTTTTGAATCAAGTGCAGTACTTTTCATCACTAATTGTTGGCACAGGATTTTCTCAAATATTTTAACAAAAATCCCAGAAAAAAGTCCTTAGATTAAAACCTGTATACGCCACAAGTTTTACTGTATCTATTAAGTATAATTTTGTTTCCTAGATAGAAGGTCTAAGACAAAACCAGAAATCCTTACAACAAGTGATCTCTATTTTCCTTAACACATCTCTAAATCATCTCTGTTGTTCTTGGCAAAATATTTGTATCCATTTCCTCTGATACCATCAGAGACATTAATTTATCTTGAATGTGGCATCTACATTATATTTTGAAGGATCACAATTCAAAGACTGTACTGGTATTTAGCAGATATTTACCTTCTTTTTTTCCACTTACGTGAACTAAAAGACAAATATTTCTCTGATCTTTAATAGATGTAAAAATTTAAAGTCACTGATTTTTTTGTATAGAAAAAAATATCGTGACAATTTTATAAGGAACTAAGTTTATGCGGGATTGTATCAACAGATACAGAGCTATTGAAGATAAAATAAGTCTCCCATAACAGGGAATACTTTCCTGAGATGGATTCTCAGTGATGCACATGATGCCATGTAGCTTTTATGTCAAGGTTGAATACCTTCCTAAAAGATTTCAAAAGAAATGTTAGATTTGATCCAGAAATTACTGTGTGTCATATGAGTGACATTGTTTTAGACAAGAAATTACAGCTGAAGACCAAGATGTGCCTTCTGATTAAAGTCTTTGAGAATAAGCAATTTTCACTTTCTCATACATCAGCAACAATACTGAATGTTGTTGACCAAGAAGGCAGTACAAGGCAGTCGAGAGTTCAGATATTCCCTAGTCAGACAGCTGCACTCAGCTTCTTCAGGATCTTGAGCAGGTGCAGCAGATGGCCTCTTTATTGAAAGGTGTAAGGAAATGGTAGGTGACAGCAATCACCACGTAACACTGAAATTTGTATTTGCTGCACATGAAAAAAAGTCAGGCCTGAAAATCAGCTTTATTCTTGCTCCAGTAGGCTTACGTCCCTGTGTGCTGTCCATGTAGTCAAATTCTGAATTGTCTTTATTTTCATCTGAAGTAAATGCTAAGGAAGGAAAGCAAAATCTCCTTAAGAGTGGAGCAGGTTTTCTTTCCTACTAATCTGTATCTGTTTGTCTTACAATAAAAGCCAGTGTTGTCAGAGAAGCTACAGTGTATAGAAAAATATATTACTTTGCTTACATGGATTCACATTTAGTTTATCACCCATTTGGTCCAACTTGTATGCCATAGATCAGGCCCTGACGTTGTAAACTCTCTCCTGCAGAACTGCCTGTGAATAGCAAATAAAAACAATCCAGCTGTGATGGACATATTGTTATAACTGCTGCCAGTGAAAATGCGTAGATGACAGTTCTGCATACACTGCTTAGCTACCCCAAACAAGAGAAGGAACTGAGGAGACTATCCCAGTACTTTATTACTGCCAAGAAGTTATTAAAAAAATATTCCCAAGAAATATTTACCTCCATCATTCTTCATAAAATTTCAATGTTTTCTCTCCCTTCCCAATATTTTTTGCAGCGCAAATTACCTTTATCTCACTTCTTGCCCTTAAATAACTTGTACAGTGGGGAGCAGTTTCCCCAGCTCAGTTCATGAGCTTCAATATCTTCAACAGTGGATTGCTTTTGTTTGCCCATGAAATTAGGGCCAGAAAGGTGAAGTGTGGTGTTTTTGTTAGAATGGCAAGTTCTTATTCAATATCTACATTATTTATGTTTTTTCCCTTCAAAAGATTGAGAAAGAAAGTTAGTGAGATTTTCAACACTAAAAGATAATTCTGAAAAATACCATGGTTCAAAGTGTTGCAAATTTATGAACTTTTCAGGAATAGTGTTGACCACCAAAAAGCTTTGTTTCCTCCTGGAGACAGTGGCTTACTATTAGAGACAGAGAAAGTCCCTCAAAACGCTATTAAAATGAGAATAATTTAATATGTCTTTCCAATAGGTCTGAAAAAAAACTACAGAGTACAATTCCCCAAAACCACTGACTTTTAGTTTCAAACTTTCATTATGGTCTATTACAAAAGGCATTCCTAAGAGTTACTAATGTTTGAGTGTGTCTTAATACAAATCTCATTGCTGCTTTTCTGCACTGTTCACATGACCTGAATTTCTCTCATTTTCACCACTGTGTGTTTTCAGCATTTTGCAAGTCAAAGGAGCAATTCAGAACCCAACAAATAAGCCGATAGTATTTGCAGCTCATTGAAACGGGAATAAATGTCTAGATAAATATTAGATACTTGCATAGATAAGGATTCAATTCATCGTGAGGAACAAAATGTTTGAGCCAAACACTCAGGGAGTACCAGTGCTGTGGTGTGGGGTCCCAGTCAATGGTCATGGCTGCAGGGCTCCCTGCATAAAACTAGTGATGTTAAATTAGGGATGCATCCATGCTGACAGCAGGCACAAAAGGATTGAAGAGCAGACCAGTTACTGCTCAAAGAACCAAGAAGAAGCTAATAAAAATGCAGGAATAATTTAAGTTTTCTTGTAACCAGAAAACCTGGGAAATTTGTTTGCTTATAAGTAAAACACCACAGAAAGACATTAAATTTTGCAAGAAAATCCTAATTCCAGGATTTCAAATAGCGTTGAACCGAAAACCCTGCATGTAAGCTGTTAGTCATACAACTGCTTTTTCCTTTAAGGTAAAAAAAAACCACAAAAAACCAACAAAAACAAAAACAAAAACAAAAACAAAAACACCAAAACAAAACAAAAAACCAAAACAAAAAAAAAACTCAGCAAAAAAAAAGAAACCAACATAAACAAAAACCAACAAACCCAAAATCAAAACAAACAAAACAAACAAACAATGCAACCAATGAACCAAAAATAACCTAGAGCCTACTTTTTCTCTTAGTTTTATTTTGTGATGTTTTAAATTTTCCTGCCATGAACTTGATTTTGTATCTGTTATTATAATCTCATATTTATCCTTGAAGATATGCAACTTCTGTTTCCTCAATTTTTGTTACAAGCGCTCATAGCATCTGTCAGAAGTGAGGTTTCATATTTTAACTTGAAGATTTTGCCTGCAATGTCCTTTTGAGCATGTATTTGGCACTGTTTTGTAATTTAACCTGTTCTAAATTCTTGTCTTCATTTATCACTAATATAATAATGGAGCCAAGAAACTAGCTATTTCCCATTGCAATTGTTTGGACTCATTTTGCAAGCAAGGACATGAGATAAGAATTTGTAGTATCTTTTTGCCCCAAATAGGGATTCTTTCAGTTGGTGTTCAAGAGCCCTATCTGCAAACATAGCCTGTTATCTATTTGAGGCTTGCCAAATATTTGATCTTTCAAGTATTCTGAGTGAAATCCTGACCCATTGAAACTAATGGCTTAATTCCCTGAATTAAAATTTCACACTTTTTTTTTTTTATTTCACAGTCAGAGGTTTTAAGCCATCTAAATTATGTCATAACAATGACTTTGTTGCATCAGTATTAAATTCCTTATGAATTATGCTTTGCTTTCTTGCCACATAGTAGACTTAATTCTGTTTTATACAGGTATAATTTAAGTTTTTTACAGGTTTTTAGTAACTGGGAGAGAAATACAGATTAACAGATTAGAAGAGATGATTCAGGGGCAAAATTACTGCAATGCTAAAATTCCTTTCAGAATAGTTGGAAAAAGCAAGTAGGTGAAGGGAGAGGGATAATTTAACACTAATCATTTTACTTATTTGTGAAGAGCTCTACAGTAATGAGACCACACTGAAAAGGTATCTCAAATATATTTTAACTGAGATTTGGAGTCCAATAACAAAAGGTGAACACAGTGCTTGTATTCTCTGATTTCCATGTTACCTACTCAGGGTAAATTGCATTCATATGACAGTGTTCCTTGTTCCTTGTGTCTGAAGACTCAACACTAAAAAAACCCCAGCAAACATTGTGCTTTGAAATTTCAGATCAGACAACTGAAACAAAAGGCAGAAAATTGCAGCTCTATGTGTAATAAGTAAACCTCTTGTTATATGCTGCTATAGCAAATATAAAACATTTTCATTTCCTTTGTATAGGAAATTCAATAGGACCTGAAAAAGGGGTCAACCAAGTACTGTGACTCCCACTATAAAATGTGAGTGGTGCTAATATTCCTTTTTCAACTCTCATGTGATTGCAAAGAACCAAACAGATAAAATATAGCTTTCATAAAACTGGAGGTTTGGTGGAGAATTAGCATGAGAGTTGTGCAGGCGACTTGCAAACGGAAGGCTGGCCAAGAGCTCAGATTTATGCTATGAAATAGAAATGCTTTTCTCCTGAGGTTTTCTTGAAAATATCACTGCATGTGGTCATGTTGGTTTACTGGCATATTTTCCTGAGTTTTTTTTTCAAAGTGAAGGGAGGGGGAGGAGGAGAGGGGAGAAGCCTGTTCCTTTAAGAGAAACATAACTATCAGGGCAGTGGGGAAAGCATATAAAAATGCATATTATAAATATCACAAATGGGAATTTAAAACATTATAACATATTCAAATTTGGACTGAGGAATTGTTAAGAAAATATGGGATATATTGTCAGACCAGCATTGAAATTTTATTTTTTACGGAGTGTTTATAGTGTCACGTATTTTATTTCCATAGATTTCAGCTGTTACATACCAACATTAGAAAATTCTAAGGCCCAAAATTCAAGTGTAGTTTTACAAAGATTTTTCTTGCCTACTTAACTGGGATTCAGTCTGAATTCAGACACAGGTATTTTAGTAGTCAAACTACATTATTCGTGGTATGCTTGGTACAATTGTAGTAACTCAGAAACAAGAGATCCCGGATGGAAAGCTTACAAGCAGTACAAGCCTATAAGCAATTCAAACGGAATTTAATTACACAAAGGGTAGCTGAATTATGGAACACATTGCTGAAGGCAGCAATAGATGCAAGAATTATAAATCAGTTCAAGAAAGAGCTCAGAGAAAGGAAATCAAAAAGTAAAACAAATCAGTTCCTTTAAAAACATCACAGGGTTAAATGGGGCAAGCCACAGTGGACTCAACAGTCAAGCCCTTTTTCTTTAAATGTTCCTGTGTTTCCTAAGAAAGAAACTAAATAATCACTCCATTGATTTCCATAATGGCTGTAGTTCCAAGTACCAGAAATACATGAGTGTGTCTTTTGTGCTTTACCTGTGCTTACAGAATTTTTTTGCATTTCCTTTTATTTCAAACTTCATTTACACTTGCACTGTTTTACATGACTCTGGCAGTATAAAGCAGCCATGAAGTAACTGTAAATATGATTTATGCTCCCTTTACACTAGCAAAGTGATGTATAGTATCCTTAGGGAATGTGGAATCATGCCCAGTGCCCGTGAAACAGACACATAAACTCTGTTTAATTTTATTTAACAAGCACATTTCTATTTTATGGGGGTTTTTTTATATCATTTTAAGACTCATATTCATTTCTTCTCCTTAAAGTAGACTGACAGAACTGAATTCAGTGTTCTCAGCGCATTAATATTTCATTAATTCTATATATATTAAAAAAATGACGTTTTATACCTACACATCGAAACAAACCACTACCAATAGATCTCTGTTAATTTTTCTCTTCTGTAATATTTGCAGTCTTAGGAATATTAAACATAGAAAGAGTGCACAAGTGAAGTAATGATTACTCAGGATGATTTTGATGCCATCATTTTTATATCAAATGAGCATTTCAGGAATGGTTACTTTAGAATTGATTGAGTACCTCACCAAATCCTTTATATAATTGAAGTGTTGATCTTAAGGTTGATTAAACAGAAACAAAGAATTAAAAATCTGCCCTATAAGGAAGATAATTAACGAAGTAGAATCTCTTGGAAACAATATGTTCTCCTAATTTGAACTTCCAACGATTTTATGGAAAAAATGGTAAAAAATTAGGCAGATGTATTTTTCTGCAGGTGTTTGCCCACTTTTATGAATGCTGTCTGGAGGAGACATTGTGGCTGAAAACAATATTAATTGATTCTCTGGGCCTTAGTGACACGTATTTTTTTCAGTTCTTTGAAAATCAACACAGAAAGAAGCCTTTGTGAGGGGTTGCAGCAATATTGCCTCATGTCCATTTTTAAATGCACTACACTGATGCCTGAACTCTTAAATAAAAAATGGAATCAGGTGCTTGAAAAGTTAAAACTTTAGGGTTTTTTCCCCAATGATTTAAAATTACTTCCATAAAGATTTAAGATGCTGACACTACAATGACTGGAATATCCATTACGTGCTTAGTAACCTTGTACAGCACATTTGAGATGTTATTATCATCAGTAGTGATCCCTGCAGTTTCTCTGGCATTCAGAAACTGGGGCGCTCAGTGACTCAGAAATACAGGTTTTTGAACCTTTCCAGATACAGAATATGTCCCTATACATGTCTGCAATGTAACTGAAAATACAGAAGTATTTTCAGAAGTGAAAAAATGTATTTAGGAGTAGCTCTTTAGAAACCGGGTGAATTCTGCTATAGAGCATCAAACTGTAGAAATCAAATGTAATTTTTCTGATTTCTTTAGTTTAAAATGCTTTTTATTACCATTTGATTTAATTTCATTGTACTGAAATAAAAATCTAGGGTTTGTTTTTTGGGGTTTCATTTGTTTGTTTTTTTAATATGGCAATTATTGACTCCAAAAAGGAAATTGTTTGATCAAAACAAACAAAATCTTGATTTGTATTAAAGTTAGAATGGAAGACCAGATTTAGAGTGCTTGTTTATAACAGCAATATTTTGCTTTACAACAGTGAATGTGGGTTTTTTAACAGCAAAGAGAGATAAAGGACTATCAAAAACAAAGAAGAATAAATAAAAGTAAAGAAACTGCTGATGCAGCCATAGATGAGAAACAGCTTTATTTTTAGACTCATGCATGGCAGACAAAGAAATCTATATGAGCTTCTCCCTATATCTTCCCTCCCAGAACCTATGTGTAAAAAAGAGAAACTTAAATGTAATTTTTTGGGCATTATTTTACACAAGCATTTTTTTCATTCTCTCCTATTGGTATACTACTTCTCACTTTCCCTGCCCTTGCCAAAACTTCATGCATGCCTCCTAAGCACAGCATTGTGATGTTTTGACTGCCATTGCTTTGTGATCTTAAATGGTCCCTCAACCCTTTTGTCAATATTTATTGATGGGATCCACAGGCACTCTGAGTGATCCCACTCTTGAGGGGCATAAACCAATGGCAAGCTGGGAAGGAAAGAAAAGGGGGGCCTGCTCCAGGCAAGAACTGATTAGGAAATATCAGAAAGCTCAGGAGCCATTGACATAATGTCAAACATTTCAAATCCTTGATTGTTTCTCTGGCTAATGCCATGCTAAACAGAATCATTATCACTCCCTAAAGTGGAAATGGATGCATATATGCACGACACATGCATGTACACTCACCTCCACGAACACACAAGAGTCTGCAGGGAAATTAAGCAATGCCAATGGAACCATGTACAGAGAAAGTTCTCGGATAAATTAACAGTGCAATTACATTACATGACATGCCACAAGATGGATGAGGAAAACTTGGCTATATTACGGTCTGTTTTCAAATTGCAATTTATTTGAGGGTTTTAATGGATGCCTTATTAAAACATCTCAGCATTGGTCAGGTTTCAGCGCGTGTCAGAGTAGCCCATGATTGATGACACCCTCTGCTGCTTCCCTTGCACATTTGCAGGGAATTTAAGCAAAGAGGGAATGAACAGAAGCTCGGATTCATATTGATCGTGTGAAGGTGCACTGCCTGAGAGCACAGTCTAATAACATTCTCTTAGCTGAACTGCCTCACATGAAGGCATTTATTACAAGAGCTAAAATGTTATATTGTTCGGGATAAAAGAACATTGTACAAACAAAAGAGTAGGCAACAAACAAGGGAGAGAAGGAGAGAAAAAGAGAAAGAAAGAAATACTAATGTGTAACTTTAAGCAATGAAGTGCTATTATCTCCTAAGACACATTTCAGACAGCTAAAAAAATGGTGAATCTGAGCATTTTCTATGTGTAGATATGAAAGAATATTCTGAGGATAAACTACAGACAAGTTCCTTTTTTTTTTTTTCTTTAATCCATCTCATTTAGATGAGATCCTGTAATTAAATTGGTAGCAATGAGGGTGGAGGTCAGAGCTAAACACAATTAGGATTTCGAACATCAGAATGGATAGCTTGACATTAATCATTTGACCATCCAATGTCTTTCTTCATCACTTTAAGTACTATATACTGTAGTTAATCGATCTGACCATCACCCATTTTATAAGCGAAAAGCACTTGTATCTAACCAGTGTAAATCTTAAAGAGCCCCCCACACTTTTAGAGGGCAGCTTCTTGATAGATTTGGACTAGACTTGCATAATATAAGAAATACTTCCTCTTGTGCTGTGAGATTTGCAAGCTACCTGACTGAAAAAGAGGAAATTTACATGATTTCAAACTGCAAAAGCATTTCTGGCTTTTACCTCCCAAAACACCCTTTTAAAGAAATCCATGTAAGTAGTTCATCACATCAGCAATGTTTGGTTAACTGATACTATTTTTTCTTCATTGTAAATGGAGTCAAGCTGAAGGTAAAATGAGATAATCAACTACAGATGAGGTAGAGTAGAAATACCCTTGCCCCTAGGTATCTGAAAACACAACACTGATTACAAATAAAAATTCAGGTTGGGCATTAAAGTCCAATTCTTTCAGATGCTGAGTACTTTTCAGTACCACTACTGTAGCTGTGTTCTATTTACTTTGTTTTTCTGGTGGCCTGCAGGAAGCACTCAGTATCATCTATGATCAGATCTCCAAAACACTCCCCACATATCTATGCTTGAGGCTTGGTTAAGCACTGTCTCATATGTCAGCACTGCCTCTGGCTGTTTGCAACTCTAATACCATTCCAGTTTCAATTCCAGGTCTAAAAGATTATTTGTTTGACCTGCCTTGTTCGTCATTATCTGAGCTGCTAATTTTATTATTTTGTTAGCACCCTGGGCTGCATGGTCTAAAGCAACACTATAAAAGTGTAGTTTGATTATATTGGAATCATTCAGCATCACAGAGCAAACAAAATGCAGCACTCCCACCCACACTGCTATGGTAGCAAGGAAGAGGGAGTAAAGAAGAGGGGGAAGGGAGGATAAAAGCTGTAAGAAGGATAAATAACAGTAAAAAAAGCCATTGTGGTTGAAGACCTTTACAAATTCTCTCAGGCTAGAATTGGACAAATTTTCTGCAAGCCTATCTGAATTACTTGGTACTCGAAATATTTTTATAACAAATAGTGGTAAAAAAAATGCTAAAACAATCAGAACTTGTGAAGTTTTTCTGCCTAGAAACAATGAATGAAATCTCTAAGTCTCTAGTTATAAAAATTAACTTTTATAGAAATCATAAAAATTTGACTAGGATTTAGAAACCTTTGGTCAGTGCATCAGGTCTCAGATTGAAATTAGACAAGCCATTGTGCTTCTACTATTCAATGTTACCACTTATTTCTGTCATAATTTTACCACATTTTTCCATCTGTTTTTTAAACATCACCATCTGAATAAGCATTTAAGACTTTCAAAATACAACTTACTTTTGTAAGTTTACTTTAAATATAGACAGTGTCCTTTAATATTCCCCCTATTTAACATTAGTTATACTGTTGAAACATTGAATCAGAATAATTACTGTATTCTTCTCAGTTTCTTTCTGAAGGTTTTTTTCTTCTCTTCACCCCCATGTTTTATTTTCTAAATAACTGACAAAGTTAACTAGAACTTCTAAAAGGAAAAGGGCTAAATTTTAATTCTTTATTTTTGTAGTCCATGCTACTCTTGATACTGCAAACCTGATGGTTGTTTCACTGTTGCAGAAGCATTAAAATGGCTTCCTCATATTGCAGGCGTTTTATGGCATAAGAAAAAAGCTTTCTGAAACAGAAGAGTTCATATACTTCAACCAGAAAATTTACCCTTGTGATTAGTCTGCTGTGACTCTTTCAGATCAGTACACGTAACACCTGAGCAAGCCATCTATAGGTAAGCTAGCCAAGTCATAAACTTGATCATGAGCCTTAAAACAATTCTGTATTGAAAACAACAGTTATCAAATATTTTCTAGGTACTATAATTCAATTTCAACTTTATTTATGTAGATGAAACATAGTAAAGATTTAATGTTAATAAACATTGATTTTCTAATTAATAAGAATTGAAAATCTCATACTAAGTGTACCTTAGAAGATGCAGCTCACATAGTTCCAATTCATGCAAGTCATACTATTCTCAGTTTCTTGATTATAAGCAGTAACTATGTCCATTATAGCTAAGATAAATAAACAGATATTTTCTGGCTGTTTAGTGCACAAATGCAACCTCCTAACCCTCACCATCAAAAGGTCAAAAGCTGCAAAACCTAGTCCATTAACCTCTGTAAATGGTTGTGATATTAAAAACTGACTCTCAATATCCAAGGGTCATGATCTAGTGCAATAACTATCAGCAATAAAGAATTATGACTATAGTACATTATCCATCTATAAAATGGCCATTTATGACACCAGCACATGGGCTATCTGTAACAGGACTGAACCACCCCTTTCTAAGAATCATTGCACATTTTCAGCTATGGGGTTATAATACAACCTGTTAAAACTTATTAAGTTCTGAAGCAGAGATCAGAACTACTATCTGTATATTAGGAGAAACAACAAAAACTCTCAGGCTAATACAGCTTAGTAGAAAACATCCATTTAAAGTATCGTTCTCAGTCTGATTTCCAAACTGCGACACAGAAATTTCAGATTTAGCTAGGTATCACCTCACCACAATAGAGCCATAGATAGGTGGAAGTCTATCAAGATGCAGAGGGGCTCTTTCATTAAAAGGGTCAGCTAATTTGTTCTAGCAAACTTTTCTGGTAGTTAAATAGAGTGTTAGCACTCCAAGCAAAGCAAGGCTTTTGCAAAAGTGGCTGAGAAAAAAACAAGTGGGTCTGAAAAAAATAGTACAGATGATACAGCAAAATAAATTTTAGTGGTATCAACATAATTTTGATCACAAAAAGTCCATTTCCAGGGAAAGAAGGTAGAGGGTGACTGACAATTTAAGAAATATGATAAATAAATGCAAAAAAAAGTCATGAATTTTTTTTAACTTAAAAAACTATTGTCAGAACAGGGCAAAAATGAGTATCTTTCCTATAAGACATGCATATACCTATAAGTATAGATGGATAGACGACTTCCTTCATTTGCATGACATCTGTTTAAATTGCTGAGATGTCTTGTATGTCGAAACTTAGACTAGTGAGTTATTTAATCAATCACTAAAACTCTGAGACATTAGCTTGGAAGACCTGCAAAAACCTGACCCACTCTCTCTCTTAGAAAGCAGCTGGTCTTAATAATTAAAATGGAAAAAATCCATCCATCTTAATTTGCAAAGAAGTCACCCAGACAGACAGAACTTCAGCACCCTATTGTAGTGTCACAGGATGTCTGAAAGGGCTATCGAGAAAGTAGAAAATATCCATTATTTTAATTTTGACAACAGTATACAGAGAAGCCTTTTATTTGTAATCAGTTGTGAGAGGTTATCAAAGCTAAAAGCAAATAACATACCAATATTGTTTACTCTTTTTCTTTTTGTTGGATTCAATGAAATCCCGCCATGGAGTCAATAACTGATTTTCAGGAATGTAATTAAATATACCCATATTGTCTTGCTTTTTCATTTTCTAGTCACAGAAGAATAAGGAAAAACCTGTGAATGAAAATATGATATGGATTTTAAAAAGATTGCTGAAGCCCATTTTTTCCCCTGCAATTTTTAGTGGTAATGAAGTCTCTGCTAGAATAATGCTTATGTGCTCTTAACTGCTTCCACCCATGAACCTGTCATTTGTTTTCTCCCTTTATTAAACAAAAGAAACATGTAGAATTAAGCAGGACTAGGTTCAGGATGACACTGGGCATCGGAACTGAAAAGTAGAGTATCTATTCAAAAACTGGTTGAGATGAAAATTTTTTATGGTGCTTAGTCTCCATAGAACCTAACTGGCCAATGTTGCTTGCCAAGCATAGAGGAGAGTTCCAAGGGGGTGCCTGAGCCTTACACTGGAGACACTGAGATACTGTGAATCCAAACAGGTGGCATAGAGGCTATGTTTCAGGATACAGCCTTCCCCATGCAAATACTCTGTGTAAATGAGATTGCATGAACAGCAGCTGCCTTTGCAGATGACTGCCCAGTGTAGAACCTGAAGGCAAAGGTTGCTGGAGTGTGCATCTTATGGCAGTGGAGGCCAGTTTATATTCTGTTCTCATCCTTTGTACAGAAAGGGAAAGAGTGGAGCATCTAGCATATTGAGTGGCTACAGAGCAGCTACAAAGACATTATGTTATTAGCAAGATTCAATACCGTGCACTTTACCATCTGAACACCTCTTTTTTTAATGGCTTAGCAGCTGGCAAGCTCTGGAGGATACTTTAGAGCATTTTTTCTCCCTGTGCAACAGCTTCCTGCCAGTCTGGCCCAGCCTATGGTCAGGGTACCACATCTCCTTCATTAAGGAATGCTAAAACACCATGTCAGAAACCTTCTTCTACCACTGTGATTAATGAAAATGTTAAATCATAAGTTTGTTTCAGATGTTGTCTTCTTTCCCAGAGCTGGGTCTTAGTAAACCATTAGCTTTTGTCCTAATTCAAGGACAAGAAAGGCATATGTAAATACAGTGACATGAAACACATACACAGGGTGCACAAGCAAACTTCATTTGGGCATTATCCACAGTACATGTAGTAGGTTATCTTGGAAGTCAGTACATTTATAATATGTTTTTCTGTGAAATACATGCTCATTTTCCCTGAATCATGCATTTTTGTGACTTCCTAATTTTCTTAGCACTACTGAAATGTGGGGAAACTAATCTCTTTTATTCTAAAACATCTGGGTACAAAATATTATAAGCAATATCTGTAAATGATTAAACTATAAGAAACAGATTTTCCTTGAATAATTTTCATTTATAGTTATAAATTATTAATGGAATAACTAGAAGGTTTTGTTCATTGCTTATTACCACTTTTGCAGGTAAAAACATAAAGTCCTTTGTATGATCTTCCAAAAGTAACAAGTGCTCAGTTGTTTAAGTTATGTGAGTTAAGTTTCTTACTGATGATAAGTTGCATGGTTCCACAGGAGAGAACATCTTCATTCTCATGGAATAGTTTTAGCAACAAGTAGAAATAATATGAGATAGTTGTCCTGGCCTAAACAGATCCTGACATTCTTGTGTCAGTGGATAATTAGGGTGTATGTTTTCAAAATATATTCACATTGTTGGATTTATCTATAAAAGTACATTCCAGTAATAAATTTACTTGCAGCTAATTAAATTGTACACATAGAAATACAAGTATAAAGGAGTTCATGCTTTGGATTCACTCCAAATATTTGTAGGAAGAGCTTCCTAGTTTATTAAATTAATCAAAATGACCACATCATGACTAGCTAGCATACTTCACTTGTCATGTGAATTATTTACTGAAAAGGCAGATATTTGTCTTCGTCCAGATAATTTGCATCATGTGACTCTGTACACTCTTCTCAGCAGTAAGGTCAGGACTTATCCTGACCTTTTCCTCTCTTTCTTTATTTAGGTGAAGAGATTATTTTTTTTTTTGCTAATACTGCAAATTAGGAATAGTAATTCTCTAAAGATAACTGAAGAAATGGAAACAGATTAGAACATCATCATCACCAAAAACCACTTAATATTTAGTTAAAATATGATTTGACAGGTGAAGCATTGCTGTATAATGGACCTTCAGCTAGTTATAATATTTATAATGACCAGACATATTCCATGCCACATTCTGTCAAGAAAGCTCTTCACATTGTCTCCCAAAATGGCAAGGTTAGCCAATTCTTTCAGGAGGCACAATTTTTCTGAGACTTACACACTCAGACATGGTGCAAGCAACAGAACTGAGCCCCCTAAGGGGTTAAACGCAGGTCTGTAAGCTGCATAAATCTAGACGCTTTAAGCAAAATGCCAAATTTCAAATTAAATCCATGAAGCTACTATCCCAATTGCTGAAAACGTTTAATTGAATTTAGAAAATAAATTATTTCCACTGTAGAGAGCTAAATGCATTAAAAGAACCCAAACATTCAAGTATGAAATGTAACTGAACAGAAAAAACACAATATGATCCTTCAATTCAAAAAAATGCATACACCTCAGCAAAATCTATTGCAATTATAAATGCAGTATATATTGTTAACGCTCATTGTTAATAGTTTTAAGCTCTAATTTGGCAAGGTCAAAGTTTCACTTGAACTAAGTTGTTTGATGTACTGTTGGACTCTTTTGTTAGGTTTTTGCAAAGCTGAGTGTAAAATGTTCAGCTGAGATATCAGTATTATAATTCTAAAGTTAGTAAGGCCTGCATGGCTCAAATCTTATGCACTTTCTGGTTTTTAACCTGTTTTTAGTGTAGAAATAGTAAATGACCAAAAATAGTACCATAAAACATATTACCATAGTAGGTAAAACAGAAATTATTAGGTGTGTTATGGTCGGGTTTTTGTTTGTTTGTTTGTTTGTTTGTTTTTTTAATGACTGAACTCTGACTTTCCCCTCTGAGCAGGCAGTTTCAGGCATTTGGTTGCATTACATATCATATATATCCTGTGGCTCACAGAAAGAATTTTTATTCTGTTTAGACCTGTACAAAACTGGGAGAAAAATATGCTTTGTGACCTTATGGGAACTCGATACCTGACTAAGCAGGAATATATATATTAAATCTTATCCTTGATCATAGGTACTTGTGCAAAATAACTGTTTCAAGATTCTTCTTCCTTCACACAAAGTCTAGATATGAAAGAGACTTTAGAAAAAATGCTAGGATCTTGCTCAGGGGAAAATTGCTGTAATATACCACAGAAGAAGTACTCCAGAAACTTGTTATATCCCTAAAAAAACTCTCTTTTCAACTCCTGTCTTGTAATCTGTAAGTTGAACATTGCACTTTCTATTTTATTTTATTTGGATGTACCAAGAGTATCTTGAGCTTTTATGTGTCTCTTTATTTTATTGATCCTCTCTGTACTCTTAAAAATAATGGGCTTTTAGAATCCCAGAGCAACTAAAATTTATCTTTCTTACTTTCTTGCTCATTCCTTTTTAAAACACACACATTTAATGGATAACCTTTTATATATTCAGAAATTATCAGGCAATTGCTAACATCAAAAAAACCCCAGTCCTGTCTAATTACTTTTTTAGAGAAAGGGTACATACACAGTTATACACTCCCTGTTGTTTGCCTGCTACCAGCTACCATTCAATATTTTTCTTATATCTTTGTTGGCATAACTCTGTGAGATATGTATGTCCTCCCTGTGCTGGTGAATTAAAAGTCCACTTTCAGTGAGTAAGATTAATTATCCGTTTAACCAAACCTAGATTCATTCTCTTATTGGGGCAGGAAAGAGTGGAGAGTGGGATACTGGAAAGATGCAGGTGGGAAAAGAAAGGGGCAGAGTGCCAGCTAGGCTGCAGTATTCAGTTACATGTGAAATGATTTGTAATTCTGAGTAATCACTTAGGACAAGCCCTTGCACCATTTTATCTATACATGACTCTAGGCCAAAGTCAATACTCATAGTAAAATAATGAGATGAAGCTAACTGAGCCCCTTTATTAATGCTCCAAGGAGCAAATCCGATGCTTAAGCTTCTCCCATGGAAAGTATCCACTTCTTCCTAAAATGAACGAGTAGGTCATGATGGCCAGTAGTAACTAGGGTTCTTACCTCCAAAAAAACATGGGAAATTTCCTTTCTTATTTGTGCACCATGCCATGCTTTGCCCAGCTGTACATGAAGTCATATAAATTTTGCATTATGTGCAGACTCATTAGAGAAACCTCTATTTTTTTTCTTAATAGTTTTCCCTGACTTGGAGAGATGGAAAAGAAAACCCACATAATGAAAGTCCAATAAGCCAGAAGGAAAAAAACCCAGTACACTGCTTGAGATGTATGGTTTTATTCTTACTACTATCAACAACATGAAGAAATTCAACTACCCAAGGAACTCCTTGGCAAGGAGTGTTCCCTCACAGTTGTTTTGGTTTTTTGGGGTTTTTTTGAAGTGTAGTGTTCTGGTTTTGGCCAAGTCTTAATTTTTTGCAGGTGCCCTGAGGGGATGGAGCCCGGAGCCACGTGGTATGGCCAAGACCCTAATGTTATTTAAAACCATCTCATGTCATTGTAGTGACAGGGACACTTGCTTCAGAAAAGAAAGGTGTCTCTTTCCAGTGGAGCAAGAGTGGCAGACTAGTGGGGTACTTCTGATCCTGACCAGAGGGAGCAGTTTGTGTGTGATTGGGTTGGGCTCCATCCTCTCTATTTTGTACACTTTTGTTATTAATATTGTTGCTGTTACTGTTTGTTTTCTTATCTCATTTCTTTTTTTTCCAGTAAATTGCTCTTATCTCAGCCTGTGATGTTTGCCTTTGGTGTCCCCAGTTATCCTCTCCAGCCACCAGTGGGGGAGGAAAAGCAAATCAGCAGCATGTGGTTTTGGAGTCTTGGGACAGGGGTCACTAAATTGCAGAGTATGGTTCCTAAACCATGTCATGTAGCTGTATTACCCCAGGAAGCTTTTCATACTGCAGCAACCAGCAATTAATTACAGCACCATAAATAAACATTCTTTGTCCTTGCTTCATTCCTCTGTGGGTGCTCATGATGAATCCTAGTCGTCAAGTGATCTCTTGCCCTGGAACATCCAGTTGCTTATCCAGTTTTGTAATTTGAGATTCCCCCATTCTGCTACAGCTTTCTATGTAGTCTTTAGTGTTTCACATCCTCATAAGTCTATAATTTTACAGCAACAGTCATTGGAATATCCCAATCTCAACATACGTTAGCATATGTCAAGTGTTATGTGATTGCTCCATAAATATAACAGGACCACAAAACTTTGAACCATTGTATTACATAAAATCAAAGTCTTTGAATAGAATATTGGATTTTAGTCCCTTTAAGCATTTTTTTTCAAGTCACCATAAGAGAATCAGTGAACTAAATTCTTTGGTATTTAAATCTTAAAAGCAGATCTGAAAATCTTGCTTGCTTTCAAGAGCAAGAAGCAGTGTAACACAAGCTGATGCGAGATCAGCTTACGGATGCAAGATGGCATTCCAGATTCAAACACAAAACTGCCACCACAGCACAACACTTTGAGCTTCACAAACTCAGATGAATCTAAAGCTTTTAAAAATGTTTCAAGTATCCTAATTAAAAGCAAATGTCTGATTTCTCGCAGTATGTCAACAATTTTGAATAAGAGACTGAAACTCATGATAAGCCTCAGTTTACTCCTTCCATTCCTAAAAAAGGAAAGGTTACAATTAGGAACCATAAATTTTGCATGAAACTGATAGAATCTCTGGTGATTTCTTTCTGCTGGTCCAGGAGGAGTCTTACAGTTCAGAAGGATAAATAAATTTTATTTAAAAAAATATTTGTTTTAACTAATAAGTATTTCTCAAAAGTCTATTGTCTTTAGCAAAAAGAGGTAAAATTAATTATTTTGTGAAAGGAATGTTTCCTGTTAATTTCAACACTGTTGCATTTCACAGTTATTTCCTTTTATTTTAATTTAAAACATTTTGCTCAATCAATTAAAAGTCTTGACATGATTTTTATCTTTGAATGCTGTGTAATATAGTAGGTTTGATGCACAGGCATTAATTGTATTTGCAGATCAAACCCAAATTAGTTTAAATATATGTAAGCAAATTTTTTTATTTGCAAAAATAATTAAATAACTTACTGTCCTGCACCAACTTGTTCTAGCTGTGCCCCAGCTACGAGTATAACCATTTGTATCAGCTTTTCTGGATGATCCTCCTTGTGATGTTATGTTTCCCCATGGTGGCTGAACATGATCCAGTGTGTGCCCAGGTGGTCAAGAAGGCCAATGGCATCCTGGTCTGTATCAGGAAGGGTGTGGCCAGCAGGACCAGGGCAGTGATTGTCCCTGTGTACTTGGCACTGGTGAGGTCACACCTTGAATCTTGTGTTCAGATTCGGGCCCCTCAATTCAGGAAGGGTTTTGAGATGCTGCAGTTCACAGAAGGGCCACGGAGCTGGGGAAGGGTTTGGAGCACAAGTCTGACGAGGAGCAGCTGAGGGAGCTGAGGGGGTTTAGCCTGTAGTAAAGGAGACTCAGGGGAGACCTTATCGCTCTCTACAACAGCACGAAAGGAGGTTGACAAGACGAAATGGCCTCAGATTACACCAGGGGAAGTTTAGATTGGCTCTTAGACAAAATTTATTAATCTAAAGTGTGGTCAGGCATTGGAACAGGCAGCCCAGGGACATGCTGGAATCACCATCCCTGGAAGTGTTTAAAAGACATGTGGATATGGCACTTGGTTCAGCGGTGAACACAATGGTGCTGGGTTAGCAGTTGTTCTCAATGGTATTAGAGCGCTTTGCCAACCTTCACAATTCTATGATTCTATCATTCCTGCTCCTCATGTGGCACTGGTGAGGATCATATTTCTGTACAGCAACATCACTAATTTTTGATCTAGATTCCTTCTGTAGAATCATTATCTGTGCTGAAGAGGCCATTTTGTAAAGGATTTAAAAGTATATACAGATTAGAGAGGATCCAGTAAATCCAAGAGCAACAACTAATTCCGTAATTTGAATTTCAGAGAGTGAGGTAAAGAATTCTGATGGATACAACTTGTTCTGTAATTCAGAGATAGTCTACTTCAATTCTAATCAAATGTCTGCTTAATTAATTGGAAAGAAAAATTAATCTGCACCTTTTTTTTGTGTCATTGCAAATTATAGAAGATTTTCATAATGTTATTTCATAGTGTAATAGTATGGAACAAAAAAAAGGGTGGACTGTTCTGACAAACCTGATATACTCAGTAAATACACTGCAACTTTAGAAAAAAAAAAAAAAGCATTGTTTAAAACTTACCCATCTTTTCTTTATCTTGCTAATAGGAAGAAGACATGAAAGCAGAACAGAACAACATGTTTTGTGTAAGTTGGAGAGAACCAGGTTTACAGGACAGAAGCAAACATGTATCACAAAAATTTATCATGAAGCTTAAAAAATCCCCACAAAAATAAACTGTGAAGTCTTGCATGACTTGCAGGGGAAACCACAATCTTTTAATTGAGTTCTCTCCCAAAGAAGAAGCAGTGCTTGATAAGACTTTAAAGAAGTTTTTAGGCCCTAATACACAGGTAAAACACTAAAAATCAGATTAAAAGTTTGCACTTTAGACATGGCAAATCTATTTCTACTTTGAAACCAGAAATTTACCAACAAAATGCCTTTCTATCTATTTATTTTGGGAAATCTTTTTTTTTTTCCCCAAGTGTGAAATACATAACTCCCTGGATAGCTTCTATTGAGAAATAAAAGAGTAGTTTGATTATTAGTATCTCTGGGGAGGAGTTAGTAAAAAATAATACTGTCTTAAAATATTTTATTTCCTAAACTAAAATGACTGAGTAGTTGACTGGAAAATTACGGTTAACTTCAGGAAGCTATTGATATAGACCTGGCTTTAAAAAGCCTATTTGCAAAAGGCCTACTAACCATGAAGGGGAGCACTGTCCTTCAACAAATGGGTTAAAACCCACAGAATGGCATAATCCAGGCCCTAAAAATTCATCTCATTTTCGTCTTCTTCCTGGTAAAACACTTAGAAACAACACTGTCTTGGTGTGAAAACATCTATGTGGGGCAAATGCATTTAGGTCATGCAGAAAACAGTATGTTGCCATAGCTATCATTAGTGTAATACACTTCACAGCAAGTCCTACTGTGAGCTAAATTCAGACCCAGTGGGTGCTGCACTATTGACTTCAATGAAGCTGCACCTGCTTATGCCCAATCTGAATCAGGCCTGGTGTCTACAATAGAATAGTATTTCAATCACTGCCATTCACTGAACACTATTTCAACAGCCTCTCTGCGTGAATCCTGCTATAAAGTATCTGATGTGCAGTAGATGGCTATTCCATCCCACCCTGTTTGCCCTGCCCTCCATCGCTCCCCAGAGCACACCTCTTTGGGGCAGAGAGACACAAAGTTTGGTTGCTTCAGAGAGAGTGCCAAGGGCACACATTGCCTTTATTTCAGTGTACAGTACCCGTTTGTCAAAATGTCAAGTAGTTCATAATCGTAGCTTTGCGAGAAAAACCTGTTGCCTACATATTTCTCTGTATACTTTTTAATTGCTAGAGTTCATTAGAAGCGTTAAATGTCTTTCTAGCTAAGAACAATTAAATGGCGTTTAAAGATGTCACTAAAGGTGTGACTAAAGGATGTTTCTCTACTTGCTCGGTAAGTTGTCCCATCACTGACACATTCCTCTCATTGTATTTGATACCTGTAGCTACATTTCTGAGTATTTCCTTCTTCCTGGTTGTACTTTCTAACTTCTATATCTTAGTCACTCTCTAGTCCTGCTTCATCTTACTCTGTACCTCATCTCCACTTCTGAATGTGTTTTTTCATCTTACCCTTCAAAAGCTTATGGTGGATTTTTTTTCCTGTTTTCCTAGAGGTATGAAAGAAAATCTTTATCAAAACAAGATTTTATTTCATTTTGAGCTGGCTTCCTTAAAATACTGACAGAACATAGGCACACATAAAGGAAAAAATGTAGAATCCCCTTTCTTAACACATAAGTGGAAAGCTCCAACACTTCCTGATGGGCATAAGATTCTCCCAAAGGAGAAGGACAGCAAAAATGTGGACCATGCCTATACAAATCCTCATGAGTTGACTGCCACCATGGTGCCATATGGTAAATTCTGTGTTCCTCCTTCCTGAGAGATGAGGAAGTGTGCCTCCCTTAATAAGCTCTGTACAGGCTGTCTGACCTTGCAGTCTCCTTGACCTGGCACAACAGTTGTGGTAACATTTGCCAAATACGTGAATCCAGTCCAGCATAGCAGAGATGGAGAAAAGAACGGGAGGGAGCAGCTGAGTTGCAGCCTACACGGAACCTTCTGGATCAAACTTTGTTCCGAGATGCAGGAAAAGGATAATTTGTGTCTGAGAAAGACTCTAAGCTTTGTTCTTCTGCTTCCTAGGAATCAATTGCTAGCATTGAGAAGACAGAAATCTTGCTCTCTTCCAGCCACACAGGTCTTAAAAGGTAAGCATAAGTTAGCTCCCTGAATTCACATGATATCTTTCTGAGAACTTGATTGCTGTGAATGCTCTGCCCATGCCTCAGGAGCAGTACTTAATAACCCAGAAATCGCCAAAATAACTCAGCCTAGTAGCAGACATTGTTACCTTGCTTGTGTTACTGGCTGATCTATGTTAAGGGGTCGTATTTTTAAAAGAGCATAAAGATATGAATGCATGTCGCTACTGTGTGATTTTTGGAAACTACACTTTTCTGCATCTGAAAAACAAGAAAAGTATTTATTCTTCTGTAGGGATTTTTAAATGAGTTTTTGATGTTTTTAAAATACTTTTAGGAGTCTTCTGCCATTTTTAGGAAAAGTTTGTAGAGCTCTTGTGCCAGAACATTACTCCTTTTCTGGAGGCTGCACATATTCTCTCTCAGCTACTATCCTCTGAAACCTGGTCTTTTAACTGGGTTAAAAGCATTTGTAGTACAGAATATGAGGAACAAATACAATGACCTTGAGACTTTTTTCTCCTTGGAGCTACATGTCTCAGCTATGTCTTTTTGGGGAGTATTTTGTTTCCATAAAGCTGAAATCTAAAAAAATTGAGAAGTGTTTGAAAGAAAGCCAGTGCTTGATGGCAGTTTAGTTGCCGACAGTGAGGTGAACTTCTGTTAAAATTGCACATTGGAGATTATCAGCTAAAGACTGGTTGTCAGAGGCTGTCATCATAGTATGACATCACAGTAATTCTGAGTCTTACATTGGATTTGCTTTTTCTGAACAATTTGTTTCCTACAGCAGAATACTGCTGCATTGCAAGTTATGGGAGGAAAAATATAATTCAGTGGATTGCTTTCTTGTGAGGCTATAACTTTAAAGGAAATGTAACTAAAAGCTGCAGGATCTTTCAGATACGATTACTTGTGTAAGTCTGACAGTTCTAATGTTACTCAGCAGACATTCTGAATTTGAAATATTCAGGGATATGGTTATTTATATTTTAAGCTGGTTTATCTCTGCATGGTCACCTTGGCAACATAGAAGGATGGAAAGAATGCATAAAAAGACTCCGCTTCTCAATAAATGTTTATCATGCAATTGCTTGCCTTTACAACTTGGTACAATACTTTGCTAAATCCAGACTGGGGGGCAATGTTGTTTAACTTAGCTGCAAATGTACAAAGCATCCTACTATTATTTCTTATATGAGCAATGAAAGAAATAGCACAACCGAAACATCAAGATGAGCACAATATATTGAGCACAAATACAGTATTTCATAAAATCATAGAATTATCAAGGTTGGAAAAGACATTTAAAGATCATCAAGTCCAACCATCAGCCAGCACTAACTACCACTGTAACCCCTAAACCACTAGACCATCACCCAGAGCCAGATCTAGACAACTCTAAAACACCTCCAGGGATGGTGACTCCACCTCCCTGAGCAGCCTATTCCAAAGTCTGACTACATCAACAGGGAAATTTTTTTCTAATATCTAGTCTGAATCTCCTACCTCAAAGCCATTTTCTCTGGTCCTCTCACTGCATGCACAACAGAAAAGACTGGGCCCATTTCACTAGAACTTCCTCTCTGGTGGTTGTAGTGAGCGATGAAATCTCCCCTGAGCCTCCTTGAGACTGAACAAACCCAGCTCCCTCAGCTGTTCCTCAAAAGACATGTTCTCTAGACCTCTCCTGAGCCTTGCTGCCCTTCACTGGATACACTCCAGTCCTTCAATGCCCTTTTTAAAGTGAGGGGCCCAAAACTGAAATGTGGTACTCAGGGTGTGGCCTCACCAGTGCTGAGTGCAGAGGGATGGTCGCTTCCCTAGTCCTGCTGGCCACACCATTGCTGGTACAGGCCAAGATGCCACTGGCCTTCTTGGCCACCTGGGCCCAGTGCTGGTCCCACTGAGCCTGCTGTGGACCAGCACCCCCAGGCCCCTTTCTGCTGGACAGCCACTCCTGCCCCAGCCTGTAGTGCTGCCTGGGAGCCAAGTGCAGGACCTGGCACTTTGCTTTAGTGAACCTCATGCTGCTGTCCTTAGCCCACTGACTGAGTCTGTCCACACCCTCTGTAGAGCCTTCCTTCACTTTAGAGATCAACACTCCCACCCATCTTAGCATCACTGTAAATCTACTGAGGGTGCCCTCAATCCCTACATCCAGATCATCAATAAAGATGTTAAACAGGACCAGATCCAATTAAAATTCTGTAGTAAAAAATTATACTACAGTTTTAAGTACCAATAAAGTTGTCTACTAGGTATTACAGACAAAGGTTTTGCAATATTTGGATATTTGCTTTTATTTTCAGTACTGGGACTTTTCTCACTTAAAAAAAAATTATTAATGGTAGTCTGGAAACTATTAACTTTGAAAGGAACAGTTTAAGATGTTTGATCCTCTTTTGATGAAGTGTGAATACTAGACCTCTTTCCAGAGGTGTAATGGGGATTCTTCTCTGAAGGGAGAGAAGGGAGGGAGTGAGAAGGGAAGAAGTCTCTGTAACTTTGTTTAAGATTAATTGTTTCCAGTGATCAGTTTAATTAGCTGTTAGTAAATGTTACTCTTCACATTTCCATTTTACACTAATGTCAATACTGTACAGTCTCTGTCAAAAATGTCAGATGTGAATCTCAGTGTTATTCAATGGACCTACCTTTTCTTTTAATAAAACACAGTACAAATAAATGCAAACATCCAGAGGAGGCTTAGTGTATAAACCGGGTACTAGTACCAGGTCATTCCAGAAAACAAACAAAACCCAAACCCATACCTTCACAGCGAGTTCTTACTGGAGGAAGGTTTCAAATCACTCAGGTGTGATGAGTTTGATCCAGCACTTGAGAGTTCTAGGGCTGATATTAGCATATCAAAATATAGCCTACCAAATTAGTCTCTAAAAGTTTATATTTCATATAGAAAAGACAAGGGGAAAAAAAGAATCAAGACAGACAAAGGGAAGACTACTTTCTTAGACTACACAAGAGATTAATGATTGAGTATGTAATATAACACAAGCCTTCTGCTTTCTGTGTTAGTGACTCATTAGCTCTTTCATGAAGTCAAATATCCTAGGTTACAGCCTATGACAAATATTATGGATCAGTTTAGGAAGAATTTTCCTTCACCTTGATCAGTTTCTTTTGTATTTTAATATGTGGAGATATGGAGAATCAGATCCAGAGTTTTGAATTGGTTCAGCTCATAGTATCTATAAAAGTACAAGAAATCTTTGGGTTTACCATATCATTTTAGTCGTTTTCTGAACGGAACACAAAATGAATGCGGAACTGGGACACCTCCACATCCCTCAAGTTTCTCTCATGCTAAGAAAATCTAGTTCTAAATTTTCAATAAAATTTTAGGCTGCTTTAAAATAAGAGGATATTTATTTTACAGGACTTTATATTCTCCTACTAGTCCTTGCAGGATTGAAAATGAATGATGGACAATGATGCTAAAAATTCTTTTGGTGGAACAATTATCCCTTTTTTTGTCATATACCAGTTCATGAAGCATACATCCTTTTCTGTCAGTGTTTTGGGTATCAGATTTAAAAATTAAAGTTTGCTCTGTATATGAAAGGTGCATCTGAGGCATTCTTGAGCTGAATTTTGTTAACAGTTCTGTAGCAATACCCTGTGACAAAGTTACCTTTTTTAACTTGAAGAGTAAAAAAAATCTGTGAATCATCATTTCCAGTGGAGCTGGCTACAAAAGTTTCCCAGGATTAAAACTTATGGAATCAGGACTTTGCCAGCAGAATTCTGTTGGTCTAATATATAAATGCTGTTATCTCTTGACATGGAAATTTTGCATATGTTTTTTATATACAGATAGATATACACACACATTTATACAAACATATTACACACATGATATATGTTATTTTTGATTAATTGCCTGCTGGATCTATTTGAAAATACAGAAGAATATCCAATGGGTTTTTTTCTGTATACATACCAGACATACTATTTTAATTTTAGTCATGTGGATTCTAAAGAGAAATGTGCTTCTAGGTTTACCCTAGCCTCTCTGGTGACAAATAATATAAGCTCCCAAATGTGTTTTGACCTTCATAGGCTAAAGGCCAAACCTTCAAAGAAGGGCTTCTAAAAATCTTCCAAAGGAGGCAGTTTACCACAGTGCCACAACTCATAGTTCAGGTCCGTTTGAACACCTTTGACAGCAGATGATAGCTAAACAAAACCAGAGTATGAAAAAGATCCCTGTAAAAGATCCTTTTAGGCTACTCTTTTAAGAAAAATAAAGGAAATGCTTTAAAATAACTTCCTTCACACAATCAGATCAAGTTAATCTGTATAAATTTAGAAATTCCATCTTTGATTCAGCCTACTCCCCTTCCCCCCCAAAACAATACCAGGGCAAAATAATCAGTGGTGCTTCTACTTGTGAAGCTTGGTAACATTGGAGAAGTTCCAAGTTCAATCACACAATGCATGTTTTTCAGGCACTACCATGGAGTTGCAGTACAAAGGGGCAAAACTGATGGCAGAAGACACAAAAGCACCATCTATTCCTTAGGATTCTGCCTCTGAATTAACTGCAAGGTGATGTTGTTTCCTAGCACTGTGGAGTGAATGGACTAAACTCACATTATTCAAAAATTTTATTCTAATTGGGCTTGGGAGTGAGAAGCCTAAATATGATGAGGTGCTAACAGTTAAGGTGCTAATATTAGGAGTACCCTCAAGACTTTACAGTCTACAGATAAGTATGTGCCTGGAATGGATATTGTAAATCATCTACTTCAACCATGTTCTACCAAAAGGTTTGGGTACCAGACACCTATTCAAAAATACATTAAGCTAGGAAAGGGAATTCCCATTATTCATCTGAAGAACCAGAAATAAAATGTGACTTCTGAACTACATTTGAACCTCTGAAAGTAAGCTTAATGTCTCAGACACAAAAAAATATTTGCTGGTTTTACTATTATATGCTAATAACTAAATTCTGACAAACAAAAATCAAATGCTTGGCTAGAACTTCCAAAAGTTTTAGAAAGCAAAAGACATTCACTAATAAAGAATCATTCTTTTAATACTGTTTGGAAATTGTAGAAAGGGATGTATTACCACTAAGGCAACAATTTCTTATTCTCATATTCATGAAAATTGGACCAGTAACATCTGGAAGATCTTTTGGTTCTTTCTGATAAGTACCTAATAGTCTCAAGGACTCTAGTGTTTGTAAAATTGAGTTTGACAGAGAGACATCTTGCAAGAACAGATTTTACATGGAATTACATAATTCCTACTGTCAGTTAGAATGGCTTTTTTTTCATAATTCTCCAATCTATTTAGTGCCAGAAAAGTTATTGAACTAAAACAATTAGACAATTTAAAATTTGTTAAACCTTAAGAAATTATTCAATAACACATGTTTTTAGACTTGTTTGATTTAGTTTCCAATTATTTAGGAAAAAACATTAAAAAATGTGTTTTCTTCGATCTTAGTAACCAAAGAAAATTTTATCCAATCTTTTGTATGTACCAGGGAGAAACCAGCATAATCTGTAAGCATATTAGGGACTTTTTAAAGTTTTTATTTAGTTGGACAATGAGGTATGTTTAATTTGAATTTTGCAGTAATCCTTCTGCAGAACATTTTCTTGATGGTGAAAGAAGGATTATAGGGAGGATGAGAGCTTGGAGATAAAATAGTGGAGGTTTGTATCTATGTTTGATATTCACAGTCACCTGTAGAAATGTCTTCTACCTTTACTGAATGTTTATTTCGTAACTATGCACCCCAGGTCTACCATCTGTGTTCACAGTTTAAAAATACAAACTCTTTCTAGGCTGGACTGGATTTCAGCCCATTAGAAACTACAATTTTTTGTAAGCCTCAGTGTTCTGCATCTGCCAGAAACAATCAGAAGAAAGCTTGAGCATTTTCAAATGACAAAACTGCCTACTTAGCAGTGGGAATGAACTTAAGTTCTGTTATGGAAGTTCAGGAACAGTGCACTGACACCTGAGACCATTGCAAAAGCCAGCTCAAGACTTCTGTTGGACATTGAATAGCTTTGTGCTAGCAGGTCATTAAGAGATTGTTTGGGAAAGAGGTGATTTGCACACAGCCAAATGAAATGAACATCCTGTTCATTGCTTGCAGCGATTAAAATGAACTTTTGTCCCTCCATCTATGCCAATTTTCTCAAAGGAGCAAGGACTCTTTGTGTATAACAACCACTGGTTTATTTTTAAAATGCAAGCAGGAAATGTAAACAGAATCCTAGGCTTACTGTTAAGCTGCGGCCGTAGTTTATTGGCTGAAGAATCAATCCTGAAGGATGCTGAACCTTCTGGCACTAGTCCAGACCAGCACTTCAGCACATGTCAACTTTAACACAAGCGGCCTAGTCCTATGATTAGAGTTAAGCATGTGTTTATGTGTTTTCCTGGCCTTCAGCCAGGGTGCTCAGCACATTTCAGGATCAGGTTTTCAAAAAGACGTGGCAGTATCTGAACTTCAAAGTGAAGTGTGACCTATTGATCTTAAATCACTTTCCACACATGCTAGATAGTAATACAGACTAGCCAGCTCAGGCCATATCCTCCTCACACCTTCCTTTGTCTCATGTGTTCAAGAGAAAGAAAAATGATTAAACATACTGCACTTTTTTCTGCCCACATTGCATGTCTTGACTCTCATGAAATAACATTCAGAATAAAAATGTGGTGATCAGGTGTGATGACCCATCGTGTTAAGTGGAAAGAAGCACTTACATCAGGCTAAACCCTGGTTTCTCTGAAACCTTTATGGTGAAATCTGCAGGTTTGAGCACAGACAGAATGTTACGACCTGTCAGTCCTCCTACACTGAAGGTTGCTTTGAATGTCAGAGTTCAGGTTTGTAGATAATTTTGGATTTTTTTTTTTTTTTCTAGGTCAGTGGAATAGCACTACTGTATTATTATTATTGGTATTACAGAATATAAGAGGCACTTCCAGGATTAGCAGGAAGGGTAAATCCTAATATCTGAAAGCAAAACCATAGTAGTTAAGGTCAATTCTTAAAATTTTCCTGGGGTTTGATGCAGGAATATATTCCATTTTCCAGCAAACATTCATTTTAGGTTACAGCTTTTCAAGACCATTTTTCTGAGTCTAATTACCTTTCAATGTATTCGAGATACAGAGAGAATATAAAAATAGGTTATATAGGATAACAATAGGCTATCTTATCTGAATATTGGCTATGATTTAATCTCTTAAGCCTGGATAAAGTTTTAGTTTTACCTGGAGCCCACTATACTAAAAAACACAGTTTTCATGGTTTTCCTCCAGTTCTACTTTCCCTCTGAAGGCATTCCTAAACCCTAGACTAGCGTTACATTCAACAGCTAAATAACGTCCAAAAATAAAAACGACAAGAACAGCATTTCCAGACATAGACATTCATTTCTTAATACACATTGCCACCTGGGGATACCTGAAGACACAGTATTTGCAATGAAATTTAACATGTTAACTCAAAAATTCATAGTAGTTTCTAAAGATTATTACATTGCTAGCTCCAAGACATCCTTGATGTATATTATTACTGAAATTTTTGACATTTAAAATTTTTACAGAAATTATGCACTTCTTAATGAAGGTAGTAAACATAATGAACAGCAGGTAAATTAACTGAGCTAATTAGAAGAAAAACATTATAAATTTATTTTGCATTTATTCACTAACTTATTTGTAGGTATATCTGTATTTATAACAAACAGACAAACTCATCTCTGCTAGCCACATGGAAATATTTAAGGATCGCTAAAATATAAATCTTTATTTGAGGAAAATATTCCAACATTGTTGACAGAGTTTGAGCAAGTAGCTCTGTAAATTGCTATGAGATCCTTATGTCAGAAAAGGCTACTGAAAATTAAAGAGCTGCTGACACCTCATGGCAAACTTTAAAAACCATTCTCAGCTCACACATCTCTACTATTCTATCATTTTGTCTACATTTGTTTAAAAAACATGTATTGATTTAGTGGTTTTGCAGTAGCATATGGGTCAAAATAAATTTGATAACAGTTCCAAGGAAGCACTGTTCATTCAGTTTAGTAAAAAAAGCCCTAGTAGAAATGAACTCTTAAGAAGAGTACAGATAAAAGGCTGGCTATTCCCTCAATTGATCTACACTAGTCATTAATAGAGAGGTGTTGCTGGTACAATACATACTTATGTTCCCTTCAGTATTACAGTCCTCTCATTTGGGAGTTATTATCTCAGCTGTTTCAAATCACACAAAGCTGACATTCCATGTAAAAAGTTGTCAGCAAGTTACACTTTTTAATGGTTCAAAGCTGCTGAAAAGTTTCAAAGCTGTGGAACACAAAACAAAAAAGTATTTTTGCAATGCTTCTGATGTTTTCTCTCCTCCTACACCACACCATTTTTTTTTTTTTTTTTTGTGCAGTGTAGTATCTTGTGTTCCCTCAGAGGATATTTCCTGACAGCAACACCTTTCAATCTGCCAAGGGCTAAATGCATGCTGGAATATAAGACAAAAATTCAAAATAAGAAAAAAAAATCCCAAAGAAGAAATTTAAATGCAGGAAAATTGACTCTTTCAGCTCAAACAGCAGCTGAGAGTTTGAAAGGGCCATTTTTCAAAACAAAGTCTTCAACAATCAATCTGGGAGGCATAAAATAATTCCTGAATTATCCTGGAAATTCATTATTTTCTTTCTTCATTAACACATACCTGAGAAGTCAGCAGATATCCCTGTGGTTGCTTCGGATTTCTACACCTGCAAAAGCATTATGACCAGTCAGATCTGTAATGGCTGTAAAAATGCATTCTGTACACCACCAAGCCAACACCTGTTTTACCCTTACCATGGGTACAGCTGCAGGTATCAGCATATATAGGGCATTTATTCCTTTCCATAAAATTATCTCACTATTTCCTTATACACTGTCTTTTCCTAAGGCGTCTGTCTCTTTGGCAAACCAATTCTGAATGAATCCTACCTGCAAAATTCAGGTAAAATACATGGAACAAATGCATTAGATACAACCAAACTTTTGGAAAATAACGGAATTTGTTGGAAAAAGTTTAAGTGGGATGCTGTATGTATTTCTTAGTATAAATTAGTTTAGCTTATCCTGATGTAATAAGTTGTTACATCAGGAAAGGTTTCTGAGAATTAAGGAGCTGCTGAATTCAAATGTATTTCAGATAAATCAGTCTAATTGTGAAATATATATATAAAGAATACGTATCTAGAATATGTAGAACACAGTTTGTACATACTGCATGATAGTCCAGCTTGGGATTTCCTTGGGAGAAATCCAGGAGCTGTTAACATCCTCTTGGATGTAATATGAATAAGAGACATCTATGGCAAGCACCATACTATGTCAATTCCAAGAGGATCCAGGATTTAATTCAAAGTTCCACAGCACCAACTTTTCTGTTTTATCACCTGAACATGTTGAACATCTCCATTTCTTTTACAGTAATTTAAGTGGAGTAACCAACAAGGTCATCTTTCACAAGCCGAGAAGGGATTAGTCTGTACAGGAAAAGTACTTGCCAATGTGTTGCAGCATTTGGTAAAGTCAGCTCAATTTTACAAGTTTAAAAAATTTTCATTTTGCTACTCAGAATGATGTCAATAAAAAAAAAATTCCCTTATTCCTTATTAGTGTTTTACTGTGAGAGTCTTCATTTGCTCCAGAGAGCTCAACTGTGCATGGCCTTTGACAAGCTTAAATTACTTTCTTACTGGTTAACTTTAGGAGCTGTTTCTGCTCAATAAAATCAGATGCAGAAATTGTTGCCTCTTAGATGTATGTTTAATCTTTGGAAGACTCAACTCTTTACAGAACTACTGCATAAATCTTTGATCTCTAAGGCTGTCAAAGTTTGGGGATTTTGTTTTGCCTCTCACATTTTTACCACATAATTTTACCACCATAATTTTTACCACATTAAAGGTATCTCTGTTTAAGCTTACAATACTGTCCTCATGGACTTTAGCAACATTTCCTTCCTGTATTCAGGAATGCTTTCTCAGCCAATGCATGAGTTGGCTTTTGTTGACAGACTTCACAGGAGATTAAAGCTTAGACCCTAGATAATTGCCATTACTCTTTAATATAAATTTCTATAATTTCTGAGTTAATCTAAAATATCTAGGTCTGTTGGTGGTCCTTATATAAACTCTATTTGTAGCTATAATTTAAATAATCAAACTCCTACATAATTTCCTCCAGTTTTGAATCTGACAAACTATGCCATGTAGGAAAGGCTCCTTTGCAGAGATTGCAGTCTCAGAAGAACAGATGACCTGATTAGCAGCAAAGCCCTAGTGCTCCTTACATTCACAAATGCTGTGATATGTCCCAGAGGGTGTTTTTTACCTGCACTGTATTTCCCAGCTTCAGTAGCTTCCTAGCCTGTAGAACACATGAGCTATGGAATTTCCAATTATTTCCTACTTTTCCTTTTAAAAAAATACACTACTGGCCTGCATTAAATTTTACAGGAGTTCATTGTCTTTGGAAGAAAAGTCAAATAACCACAGCTTTTCAGTACAAGGATAATAATTTTCAATTGTTTGTCTACCATAAAAGTCACTTATAAAAGATTTTAAGGTATGCTTGAAATGTGTCATGTGAAAAGGCTTGCCATCTCCTGTTGCTTTCACCATATTAATGCATTTGCCAGACATTATTAATCCTGGCACTAGGAAGTTAGAGGTAAACCAATGCTAAACTGTTCCAGTAATGGATACAAGAAGTATATTTCACCTTCCAATCTGAATATTAGAGCACTCCTTGTCTCCTGTTTGTGGTGGTGGATAACATACTATGGATAAAAACAAAGTTAAATGAAGCAACAGATATACTATTAGCAGAAAACTTGTGTGTACACTGGAGAGTATTAACCCCTTCTTTCCAGACTGTTCAATTTTCTTCACAGGAATTCTGATTACAAAGCAATAAAAATACTGTAGAATTACTTCATAATGTTAGGAGGGTTTTGCTAAAATACATGTTAATGTCATCCATAGCTCTTAAGTATTTTTTCCTTAGCTCCACATATATGCCACTAATATTTTAGGCAGCTGTTGAAACTACTGGTATAAGATGAATTTTTGATAATATTGTAAAATATCCAACTTGACTGTAAGGATTAAATAATATCCAACATGATCGCAAGGGCTTGATTATGTACAAAATAGATATAATTGGTGACCACACTGTCCAGCCAAAACTGCTTGTTTTCATATTACTGAACTCCCACAGACAAAAAATTTTTGATAGAGATTCAGAACAAAAAAAATATTTCCAAGAATTCTTCTATAAATAATCTACAGATCACACTCATTATCAAAATTTTTGGAATGAAAAATACTAGGTACTCAATTAAATAGACAGCAGTGAGACAACAGAAAATTTAGCTGACATTCATTCCTGGAAGTTTGGAACTTCCAAAAGCCATCATTCTACAACGCATTTCAATTTTAAGTCTCCAGAGTCCCTATTACAAAGTCAAAATTAATAAAAAGAAAATAAAGGAAGCTATAATGTTGTTTAAAAAAACATGTGAAATTTAACACAAAAGCTGTTGAAATAACATTACTGTCCGACATAAACCTAAAAATACAGGGGAATTCCAAACTAGGGCAGATGCAATAACCTTAAGGCAACCCCGTTGTGCCTACCAATTGCATACATATGGTATGTAAAGTAACCCGCTGTTCTGAGACCCTCTGCTAGAGGACCATATGTGCTGCAATTGGTAAAGCACAGAGGAGCTGCCTGAGGAGTGCTTTGTCACTGCTTATACTAACTTTCTTCTTGGGTCACATCCACACCTTCATTACACCATAACCTCTTTGATTCCACATTGCTGTTTTCTCCCTCAATTTGCATTTATTCTGCTAATTTCAGTTTTATTTGGTTTGATCATTAAGACAAAAATCTTGTCAGTGAGATTTTCCTGCTGAATACTATTTGACAAAATAATTGCATTAGTTCTGTCTCTTAATTATAAGAATTTTCACCTCAATCAGTTTCTTATGTCTTCTAAAAAAAAACCAACTGCATATATCTTGCTTTGGTCCTGTCATCTCAGTGACAGTTTCACCCAAATTCAGAGATGTTTGTTTGGATCCTCCAAATTTCTTGATAAGTCTGAATATAAATTTCTATTTGTTCTACCCGATTTAGCAAAAATGCACTCTCTGGTACACAACAGATTTTAGTTGAAATATTTTACCATATTATACTTTTGTACTTTTCACCACTTTGACTATTCTCTAGGTAACTTAGTGCAGATTAACATCATCCATTTTCCTGTAAGCAGCAACATAGACAAGATGTATCTTTTACTCCATTAAGTATTGATATTTATAATTTATTATTAAAGAGGCTACATTCCTTTTCCCACCATTTTAAATGCCTTTTGAAAATAGTTTAATAGGTTTAACGTAATACCTTAGAAAGAAAATGCTATCCTCCTGGGGCACTACACATGCCTACAAGGTCTAACCAGCTTAGGAAATAAGTCCAGGTACAATACAGCATAAAACAACAAAAAAAACCTAATTAATAAATAATATACATGAAGTGTGCATATGGTAAAATGCACACAAAATCCATAAAAAAACTGTGGGATAGCAGATGGCAGAACATCAAGTTCAAGGTATATAGATATTTTTGTGATTCTGGGTTACATTATCATGCATAAAAGTCATTAAAAGGAACAAAAAGCGCAAGAAATCAGTGCTCTGGAATTCTGATTTATTATCTATCTTCCAAAAGTCCCTCACTGAGTTTTGAGTGCTTATTTCAGCACTCACTGCAGGATGGAGATTGTACAAAGGTGGTTTTGTTTTTCTGTAGTCCCAGGACTTTCCTAGTGCTGGATCAGTCAGGTTGGAAATGGAAGCAGCCTCAGGCACTTTGCTTTAGGCTGCTCTAATTTAAGACAGTTACCAAAGGTCTCTGGGGGCCAATTTATGGGTAAGGTGTCAACTAGAAGTATGAGCTGTATAGCCTCCCCTCATGGAGTGGTGCAGAACTCTTGCAGTGCCTCCTCATGAGGGAAAGTTTCCTTTTTCTTGGTGGGATCCTAAATGTTAATCAGGTCTGCATGTGCACACTTCAAGGGAGTACTGGATCTCATCCAACTGTGTCCCGCCCAAGAATGCAACCTGGACATTTTAGTAATCAAAACTAAGAACTGCAATTGTATAAAACCATAGGATTTTTTCCAGGTCAGGAAAAGGACATGGAATGTGTTCAGTCTCTTTCAGATAGCATTTCATAGTCGTTTTTATTTTAGGAATAAAAGTGTGGTGGGACATACTGATCTCCAGCTACTTCATGCATATTTATGCGACTAAATGGACCTGTTACCATGTTCCAGAGAAGGCCGATTACAAACAGGAGTCTCTTGAACTTCTACAATAAGAAATTACAAGGAAAAACAGTTTTCTCTGATTTTACATTATTTTAAGACTCCTTTACATTATTTTAAGACACTCTTCTCACTCCAGTCATCCCCTCTTTTGCTCATATAAATTCATAGGGGCTACAAAGAGAAGAGGGATAGTCAGATTTTTAGGATTAAATCTAATAAAGGCCATATCAGATGAAGCCAGGGTCAGAATCATGTCTAATAATAAATGGAGCATCTAAACAATGTAGTATTTGGTTTTTTTCTTTCTTTGTGAGTAAATGTTTTTAATAGTTGATGATTGTGCCTTTAGTAACAACATTTTGATCGTTCAATATGATAGGGTTGAATTGAACTCAATATATAAATCATTACACAGAAATGAGCATCTCAGAAACTTTGGTTCAGTTTCCTTGTGAGATTGAAAAGGATGAAGAATTCCTGGCCAGGTGCAAGCTGCTAAGATCCCATTGATATATGTTGAATTAAAGTAGACCTTATGACAAGGAATGGTTTTAAAAAACATAATATCCTTTATGAAATGCTTGGTTCTTACCCTTGTTACCCCTGAAGTAAGTTTGAAATTAATTTAGATTCTTTTAAGAATGCCTTTCTACTCCTCTGTCTACTTTTGAAGGCCTGTTGTAGACTACATCATCAAAGAATTAATTTTTAGCTTTGGAAGCTAACTCACACAGGGTAAGATTTGAGATGTTTTAGTTTTGTGTGTGCCATTATATGCATGAAGTGGGTAACAATATCTGGGAGCAATAACCTTATGTTGCTCGTAATCTCAGGTATGAAGATATGCTAATCATGGATTAGCTTCTTAATTTCTTTAAAAATATCCATATCTGATGATAAAGTACTGTAGACTGTAACCTGACAGGCATTGTGCTAGACAAGATGCGCTTTTTAGTCAACTTCCTTTTTATTTTCTAACGTTTCTCCTTTCACTCTTGTGGCCTATAGCTGTGCAAGTGGATAAGTGGCTCTTTCAGATCTGATGCCAACATCAGTCTACAAATTGGCAGATGGTGCCATGAGGCGAGGCAGTTAGTTGGCAAGCCCCCCACCCCCTGCCCTGCAACCAATTTAGCTTCTTATGTTGGCATGGATCCTGCCATCCTGAGCCAGTGCCCAAACTAGGCCTTCTAGTGTGTGACTCAATATGCTACTGCTTAGCCCTAGGACAGCTAATCATGTATTCTTTCAAAATTGATGTGAATTAATTAGGCACTGTGGGCAGGGTCTGAAGGGGAGAAAGTGCATGGTCCTACTAAGTAGAGCAAAGCAGAAACGCATTCCCTGGTAAAACAAAATGCCCTCCCCTTCTGCCAGCGGCTAAGCACTGCCATTTATTTACTCCTACATCACCTTTCTGTTGAGCAAGATCAGGTTTGATCTGCTGGGTACTCATTAAGTTGCAACATATTTGTTTTGCTAATTGGCACCAACATTCAGGATTTTTTTCCCCCTGGCAAATATAGATCTTCTTGGCAATTGTGTACCCCAAGAAAAGAAGGAAGTGGAAAGCCCAGTGCCATATAAGTGTAATTAGCTCTAACTGGAGAAACAGAAGCTGGAGTTCAGACAAGCTTGCTGGCTGAGTTATAGGGGAAACTTTACCAGGAAGTGCTGCTGTGTCAGTGGGAAAGTACTGTAGCTATGGATACTGGGTATTGCTGAAATATAATTCAGCTACATAAAGGCCTAAGCAAAATGAAACAAATCACTTCCTTTCCAAAACTTTAGATATTAAGCTCACAGCATTAGGCCAAAAACGGAAACCCTTTCAACTGACAGAGTGACAGGCTCATAAATTTCACCACAAAACCCTGCAGTGGGAAGGACTCTCTCCTAGAGCCGGGTTTCTCACCAGGGACCCTGTGTGGACAATGGCATGTTTGCTCAGGCACTGGGAGCTGGGATGCAGACACTAAAGAAGGTTTAATTCTTTCCTAGTGTCTTGGAGTTTCATTCCAACTTGCCAGCAGATGCCATATATACAACAAAAATTCAAGTAGTGGAAAAACAGAAATATTATTTTAAGGCTTTAAATACAGAGGAGGGTGAAAAATAGTCTTTTGGTTCTATTTTTTTTTTTTTGTTGTTAAAGTAAACTAATGCTTCATTGGCAATAACCCATTTCATGAACAGCAAAATTATTTTAAAGTTTCAGCTGAAATTTTCTGCTTTGAAGGTTTCAACAGTGGTGTTCACTTTGCTTAAGTTAGATTAGAAAAGCAAGTAATGACTGTTGCACAAGCAGTGCATCTGACAATGATCAAAAGTTTTTGTATGAGGCTTATAATGCTACAATTCTTGTTGTGGGCCTTGTATGAAGCAGTTTCAGGATGGTGCACAAGTAAAGTAAGAACCACCTGCGTGATTCTGCTACTTCATTCACTATGGCACCATTTTATAAGGACATACAAAATAGCAGATGGAGAAGAAAATATTTACATATTTTTTTATGCAGGAAGCATGCAGGTAAACAAAGCAAATTTGTTATTTCTTCTGGTGAGGCTCAAGGAAGGATTTTTCGCAACTTAAGCTGACTTCCAGAAAGAAAGATAAGGATTTGTATATAAATAATAATTGGAAGTATTAGGATTTGTGGGATTTTTTGGCTCAGGTGGTTTGTTGCTTTTGGGGGTGGAGAAGGGGGGATTGTGACTCCAAAAAAAGGGATTTATAGAGACTAAACAGAAAACAAGAAATACAAAAAAGCAATGTTGAACATTGGAATTATTAGCACATTTCTCCTTTTCTCTTTTCTTCTCTTTTTTTCCCTCTTTTTCTTCACTTTTATTCTTTTTCCTTCCACAAGGGAACAGCCTAATCAGCAATATGAATTTAGTTACTCACCTATGTACGCCCTCCTTTCTGCAAATCATTCACTTAAAGAGTGGGATTAAAGACCCATGGGAACAGTGTCTAACATCTTACAAAAAAAGAAGAAAAGTCACAGGAATAATCAAAGGTAAAGGTCAGGACAAGGAACATGTAGGAACATGACAAAGAACAGTAGGGAAATTAAAAAAATCTCCAACAGAAAGCTGAATCCAAAACGTAGAGGTTGTACAGGTGCCACACACATGAAGAAGTAAAATAGCAGAAGTTAAATACAAATTTAAGGGGGAGAGTGAGGGCAGAAAAGGAGAAAAATGCTATCATATAAAGGCAATGAAAAACTCATCATTAGACTTGACACTGAATTTAAGGCTAAATCATACCATGAGAGCACAGCCTAAAGCAAGGGCATACTTCAAGAATCATAATTTTATTATAGAGTACCTAGATGCAAAGGTTCAAACAGAGGGAAATAGATTAAAAGTATAAGTATACCTTCTATAAGTAATAAAAATTTCTTCAAGATGGAAATTGTCACAGCATTTGCCACAATCAAGAGGGCCACCATACAATATTAGAAGGCTTTAACCCTCACAGAGTAACACCACACCTCATCAGAAGGCATCAGGCATCTCCCCATACAGAGTAACATCATACCACTTCAGAAGGCTGCATCTGCCCTTCTTGTTCTTTAGCCCAACCTTTTATGCATGTTCATGCACTGCCCCTGTGTGCCCTCTGCTCCCTTTGGTGGTTGCTCAGTGCCCCTGGGCACTCCATGGCTCATTGCTGTCAGTGCTGCTCACCTGCTGCTCACAGCTGCACCCACTGGGGATGAGGCTGGGCCCAGCCCCACTCCCCATTACCACAAACTGTGTGCCTACAGGAAATGTTTTTAAAATATTTTATAAAACTAACTGTTAGGTTAGATGTCAAAACAGCTGTACAGTTTTGGATTTATATGCCTATCAGAGACACAAAGTTTCAGCAGTAGTTTTTGAGAGGGCAGGAAAGGAAACTTCTGGTTTTTAGAACATGTCCTATCAAGATATTTATTTTTAAAAGATTAAAAATCAGTTTTATTCAGTCATCATTGAAAAATTATCCTGTGGCATAACCTTGGCCACCCAGCCTTAACAGCTGTTGTTTGTACTGGTGGGAATGACTAAGCTGAACACACACCAGGCATTTGAAACTGCAGTTTGCACTATAGACAAAGTACCATTATCTGCAAAAGGGGAAAAACAAAGCACCCTACTTCATCAGTAATGCTGATTTCAACTGATTAACTAATTTTTAAATCTAGGATCAGAACCCATGTCCTTTTTTTTGGTCCTTTATCTTACTGTACATTGGGGTTGGTACTTAGAAATATGTCTGGCACTTTTCAAACACTGTAAGTTTACATTAACAATATGCCCACAGAAGAACAAATGCGAAGGCCAGTAAAAGCAGTAAATCAGTATTACCTTGTCATGCCAAAATGTCAATGTGCATTAATTAAGAAGCTGTTGGGGACCAGATAAACTCTAAGGTGAACCTTACAGGTTTTTTTAGCTTCAACATACTCAGAATTTATGGTGATTCATGTAGAATTGTCTGTCTAGCTCTCACATTCCTGACCTGCGTTTCCAAGTGAGAAGTGAGTTGGTAGATTGATGTGGCAAAAAGATTTTGGCATCTTAGTAGGAAGCAGAGGAATTAAAACCTATGCATTTGGAAAACAATAAGCCCGTAAAAAATAAATATTTAATGCTAGCAAGTCCAACATTTTGCCATACGTAGTTTTTATTGCCCAACACTACTCTTCAGCAGAATTACAAACAAATTGGAGTAAGTGTTTGGTCAGTAAACACAAAAGATTAAGATTTTTCTTCATTGAGCAGTTATGATTTATGCTTTATTTTGTAATTTTTTTTTTTTCTGATTATCCCTGTTATTCTGAGCTTTTCTTTCTTTGGGAGAATAGTTTTGTTGTGCTCACTGGTGACCAAAGCAAAATATATTGCTTCATAATGTCTAAGTACTTTTGATTGTTTTGCCTTTGGTTGTTTTGGTTTGGGATTTTCTTTTTTGATATTGTTACATTGCTTTTAGGAAAGACAAGGGAACATTCTGTGACTGGTCAAACAATTGTTCACTTCAAACTAAAGACTATCTGATAATGTCAGTTGTGTTGCACTGCACTTTTATGCTGGGAAGTGTTTTCCAACAGTAAAAAGGGTTTAACCGTGTTTTAAATATTTCATTAAAGGAATAAAAAATACTAAATCTTAACAGCTTTTTAAATATAATTCATAATCCAAAAGTTATTTTAATGTGTTTGCTTCAAACTAGCAGCCTGAACATAATTTATTTTCCATATATTCTTATATTTAAAATTATTTGAATCCTAGATAAATGCAATGAAGAGGTACTATTTTAATTTTAAAAAAAACCTAACAAAAAACAAGAACCAAAAAAAAAAAAAAAAACCTCACAGAAAATGGCTTAAAATATATAGACAAATTAAATATCTTTTGAATATGTATTTTACTCCTTGGTCCCAGGCAAACAATGGAACTATTAACAAGAACTCATTACTATGCTTGGCAATATTTCATATGGTATTTGACAATCCATAGGGGCTACTTCTCCTTCTCCATAAATAAGATATATAATTTAATGGGTCTCTTTTATCTTACACATCATAGCAAATCTACAAGAACATCACTTAACCTCCTCTAGCCATCTTTCACCTGCCATATTCTCACAGACATGAATAAACCAAAATTATAATACTTTAGATTTTTGTATAATGAATATGTATTTTCACATGTTAAACATTGTCCCATCCACAGCAGATTTCAGACTGTCAAATACATTAAAACTACTGATTTGAAGAATGTATAAGACTTCCAAACATCTTGGGGATATGTAAAACATTATGAAATCAAGTGACTGTGAGCTATGACCCACATACTTCAGCTGTAAATTTCCAAAGTCAAATATGTACTGGAAATGTTATGCTAATAGTTTCTTGTTCCTTCTCATGTAACTGCCTCAGCAGATCAACATGACAGGTGTCACATGCCGTGTTTTGTGAGCCACAACGCTGCCGATAGCAAGAAAATGACAACTGGGCAATTGATCACCTATTTCTTATTGATGACTATACAAAAACCCAACTGTACCACATCATTAATTCCTTCCAAACTTTCACATCAGTTAGTCTAAGAACTAATGTAAGCCCTTCTCTCTTTCTTAGGAATTTGGAAAGCATAAGGAAAGCTCCTAAGTGGGTGTAGTTTGGCATGGGTTTTAAAAATGACATTTTTACAAATGGCATCCATGTCAAGTTATATTACTTGAGAACCTGGTTCTCATTTTAAAAAATGCAGAATGCTTAGATAGATTACAGCCATTTACTTAGCTGATATTATTTCTGACATTGTGTGATTATTTGTGACTTTTTAAAAGAATCTATCCTCTTTGTTATACTAGGCAAGAAAATCATGAATGCTTTAAAAGTATGAACTTGTATAAAGCCATGAAAAGTGGAGAAAAACTGAATAGTTGTATTCTGCTTTCAAGGCAATTGTAAAGCAAGACTTTACTTGAAATCTTACCAAAAATACTTTTCCCTATGATTTCTTTTCTGCACAACCTTCAGACACACACCTGATGTTATGGATGGTTGCTCAGACAAGCCTCAAAAATCTAAATCTTGTGATTTGACTTACTGGGTAAAGTACTTGTTTTATGATTTATTGCTCTTCACTTTCAAAAAGTGACGCATTTTATGTGTGATTTCCATTGTGATAATGATGAGAAACACTGGCCAAGATGCTATGTGAATGCAGAACAAGGAAGTTGGTCTCAAGCAATAGACATCTGTACAAAATAATTTCTCTTTCCATGGCAGCTGTTCAGTATTATACAGATGCCAATTCTAAGACACTGAGAATTGTGATGATCACGTTTTGCAGGTTCTCAAAATGGACACAGCTGCTTTTAAAAGACATGGATGTTTTCAAATTATCTGTTTCCTAGTATGTTTTACAGCTCTCCCACATCTGTGCTATCCACTTAAGTTGCAAACTATTTGGTGCTGTTGTGAATGAGCACTGCATATTTGCCCAGCATGTTGGTTCTTCGATTGTCCCTTAGCACTTCTGTAGTAACCAATCAAACAGAAATTTTGGCTTAATGGTGTTACAACAGAGGAAGGTTTGTCAAGATACCGTAGGTTCAATGAACCTTGTAACATTAGTGTGTCGTAGGAATATCAAAAAGTCAGAAAATTCTCCCACCCAAATTCTCTTCCCATAACAAGACTAGCTAAACCTGTGTTACTCCTGAGACATGTGTGCCTAGTGTGCTCCTGAAAAGTTTCATTCACAGAAAAGCTGCTATCTTTCCCAGTGATATGTTCTACTTTAGGAATATTGCTCATAATACCCAATCTGACTCTCCTTTGCTGTGATTTTAGTGAATTGCTTTCCTCCAATCAACAACAGAGAGTAAATTCTTCCTTTTTCTTTTTTGCTTGCTCTGGTAGAACACACTTTCTAAATCTTGGATCATTATTTCTCTCCTCTAGATTGTCCCAAGGATTCACCCCTTTCTTGAGTGTGGTACCAAACTCACATAGTACCAATTAAAAGAAAAGAATTATTTTGTAATAATAATACCACCTAAAAGAAAAGGATTATTTTATGTGTCCAGCTTGTACTTTCTATGGCATTCCTCTTTTTAGTAGTGCCATGCTGTTCATAACACTAGCTTATCATAACTGCAAACACTAAATTTATTCCTGCAAAATGTTCTTATAACATAGCTATTTATTCTCTACTCTACTTATGAGTTAGTATTCCACCATAACTCTTCATGCTTCTAAAGACATTCACTTTAGTCCTTCTAAAGAGAACATCTCTTTGTCAAGAACATTTGATCTATAATCCTGTTTTGCTGTTTACTTCTGGTTTCTTAAGCAGCACACTCTTTCCATCAGACAAACCATTAGCCTAAGCTTCAGTGTTATCTCAGAGCTCAGGTATCACCTCTATTTTTCTTGGAAAGACATGCAATTTAATCCGTATTCCTATGTAATATTAGACACAAAGTGACTAGGTAAGCCTGAGGATTTGTGTTTTGATGAAGATATAAGTGAGGTAAAGTAGAATTAGTCAAGTTCATGGAATTAAGTCCATAAAGCCAATTCTAGTCTTTGACTCTAGAGATTTTTAGGGCACATGTTGCTGTAATCCTTAAATAAATACTGGAGTATATGTGGTCTGCCAAAATACTTCCATATTACTATGCCACCTCGGCTCCTGTACCAGTGACAGTTACAAAAAGAGGGTCAGACAAACTTGTAGTGTGACTCAGTTTTACAATTTTAACTAGGATTCTCTATGCAAATCAAACCCTACTGATTTAAATGAGATATAAATCAAACTTGTGGGCCCTAGTGAAAATGAAGACTGTATGTGAAGCAGAATCAGAAAAAGTCTCAGAGAGGATGAGACCTAAGACGATGTAAACTATTTCTTAAAATATGAAAATAATGTTAATTACATTGATGATACAGTTAATGATATATCCAAATCAGTAGCAATAAAACCTCATGCACTCTACAAAGAGGTGAAAAAATATATTCAGAAGTACCATTCATTTCACCAAGATGAGAGCTTGAACTATGGAAAGCATTTATGATATTATAAAATGAAAAGTTTTTTTCTGTTAACATTACTCTTATTGCTTCACTCATTCCTGCAGAATAGTACAAAACAAATTACAAACTACAATTTTCATCTTGATTTCACTGTGTTCTCTTGAAGTTATCTTTAACAATATTCCAGGCCTAGCTTTTAATGTTATACTGCAGATTTCTGAGGAAAAAATGGTGACATTTAATTCAGTCTGTGGAACAGAGCAGCCCAACAAAGACAAAAATTGACAGAAAACCCAAGTAAACTACTGTGTCATGTTGCAAGCCTAAATAGAGAAACTTATGCTCAAATTAAGTTCCTCTTAGCACTAGTCATATGATGACTACATCCTAGTCAGTGACATCAAGCAATGGTGACTTTTCAGATGATATAATTCAGTTCATCCTACACTTTAACAAAAACTCTATTTTAAGAACTCCAAGATTTAGTGAATATCATATTGTATGATTTATAATAGTTATAAAAATATTTTAGAGATCCTGCAAAAGACTTTTAATATCAAAGCAAACGAAGACACAAGTGAATTCCAAAATGTTTGCCATGGTCACAGGACCAAAACCAAACACTGGAAAGCTGCTGTGATGCTTGCATACCCATTTCTTGAAAGCTTAATAGGAGAGATATTGGCAGGATTTAAATTTTGTAGTGGAAGTGCAAGATCCTGAAGCTGCTATGTAAGGAAAGTTCCAGTGAGTGGCTTTCAACAAAATCAAAGACAACCTCTCAGGCCCAGTGTCATTAGTAGACTAACACAAAAGAGACTGGTCCTTGCAAAGCATTTCTCTTGCTTGAGCAATCCCACACTGAGACTGAAAAACAAACAACCTTGTCAACAAACGAAGTCCTAGTGGCAGATTTACCCATGGGCTGGGTGTGCTCTGAGTCATACTGTGGAAGGAAATACACTGTTGCCTAAAATTTGCTCTCTGTTTCTGGAGAATATTTCTCCTTGCAATGTGGCTATATTTTAATGCATTCAGTCCTGACTTGCCACTTTCCTCTTTACACGGGATTTGATGGCAATTCCTAATTTTCATGCCCTTTGATAGATTCACTGCAGGTGAAATCCCTTGTGGCTAAAAGGTCTCCTTCCCAACTTCTTGACTCCTTACTCTCACATCAGGGTGATTTGTAGAACAAGCAATAAGTACTGCCTGTACTGTATTGCTGCCTGCAGTGGGGTTTTTGAACAATATGCTCAAGTACTTCTTATTCACTGTTCTCACAAGCAAACGAACTTAAATCTCAGAGTATTATGAAGCCTTAGGAAACATAACATGCATGATATAACTGGCACTGTAGACTCACAAGTCTTTGAGCTACCTTTACTTCAAAACTTGTTCAGATAGAAGAGCAACACACAATTTTGGGCTTTTTTTATTCTAATACAGAAGGCAACCATGATAGTTGGCCTTTAATTTACCAAGATTTTCCATTTGATGCAGAAATATATTAATGTTAAAAAATAAGCTTAAAAATTTATAGCATTTTCCTCAAAATTCTGATGCCAGCCTATAGATGGTTTCAGATTTTTCTGCCCCAGTTGATTAAGGGTTTTCTAAATTTATTAAAAACATATATATATACATATATATATTTATATATGCATATATATATATATACTTAATAAAATATCCAGATGAAAACAAAAACATGAGTAAATCATTCATTAAATCTTGAACGCTATACATATATAGTAAACAGGCACCAAAATACATTCACCGAGGAACAATAAACTGTAATAGGAAAAAAATTGTAAAATATTTAATGGACATAACGAGCCATAGCCTATTGCTTCTCTAAGTGTAGCACATATATATAACTTTACAGGATGTCTTCAGTATGAACAGAAAGATTAATGGATAGTTGGATACTACATGATACTACTCTAAGTTGGAGGATTGGATGATGATCATTTAGAGAGAAGCCATGTCTCTGATAGAATAGCAGTTATTAGAGCAGGAGAAAAATGCTCAGATGAACTAAAGGATACTAGACAGAAAAGTATAAATCTGTATTTATAGTCCACTACAGTTAGCTTTCAATCTGGTTAGTTAAAAAAAAAAAAAAAGAAAAAAAAAAGAAAAAAAGAGGACTGTAAGCACAAAACTATCAACAAAATTTTCAGTTCCTAACCATCAAACTGAGTAGGATTTCATCAAATTCCCCACTTCCATATGAAAAAATAAGTTTATCTCCCTTATGGATTGACAATAAAAGATATGAACTTGCAAACAGCCTGAAACAAATAACTAATTGTGATTTGTGTTGTCCCCAACATTTCACTTAACTTTTTCACCTGACACAAAAAAGGCCATTGAAAACCACTTTGGAAAAGCGCTTTGTATGTGACACAAGGAGGAACCCGTAATGTGTCAGTCTTCAGCTCTGGGCTCTCGTGCTGTGCTTCCTGCTCTACACATATGACAGAGAACTTTGCTTTTGGCCTCTGATACACCAGGGTGGAACAGGGAGCAGGGGCTCAACATACAGCACCCATGACATCTCCTCACAAGGCCAGAGGTAAGCTAGCACTGAACTAAAAATAAGGCTAGGGCCAAGTATTAGCATGGGTTTGACATAGACATAATTGTAAGGAATTAACTGTAGAAAAAAAATTACTTTGTTTTTGTTTTGTAGAACATCAAAAGATGTAACATGAGTCATATTGCAGTAGTTAAATAGGAGGTTTTCGGTCTCTGTGCTTAGCAAACTATTTTTTACTGCAATCTAGGTTTTTATAAAATGCCTGTTGATATGCAGTTAGCTATCAAGATCCATGTGACAAGTCATAACCTAAAAGTCAAAAGGGAAATAGCCATGCAACAAAAAATATTAAATTTTTTTTACGCAGCATATACACCTGAAATCATTTGGAAAAGCAAAAATCCACTGATTTGTGCAAATAAATAGAAATGCATTTTTACTAACAGATACACTATCTTTAATTGCTCATTCTTTGTGGGCAAAATTATGCCATAACTCTAAATGTGTATCTTTATACACGTAATACATCATGCAGAGAAGTTCATGAAATGTTGTCTGCTCTTTGAAAAACTGGGCTGGGATATCTACTCAGTCTGGATTTCTCCTTTCATCTCTTCAGTTCTTTATTTTTATTTACTCCTCTGTATGCACTGTCAATAAAGGCCTTGACATTTCTAAAGAGTAAGCTAATTTTTCTAGTGTGTGTAAAGGGATACCATTTGCTAGATGATTTATTTAAAAAAACCCATAGAATGGTTTATACTACATTTTTAACTAATTTCTTAATGTAATATCCACATCCTACAATTTCAATTTATCTTCATTAGGAAAGAAATGAGAATATATAAAATTCCCCATGATTTTGTTTACTGAGGGCCTGGAATTGCAGCATGTATGAGACTTGCACATGCTGCGTCAAGGTACAATAACTGAAAAAGCAATACCCATCTTGAACATTGCCACACTGACTTATAGAATTGTGCCCTTGAGAAAAAGACTGTGAGAAAAATGGAGAGCCATGCAGTGACAAAAATGAAATAGAACTGTCATCTGGCAGTTCTTCATAGTCCATCACGTAAACTATTACAGATATAAGAAGAGCCATGGAGTGCTTGGGCAAAGGTTGTTAAACCACTACTCCAAGGTCAGGTCACTGCAGATTGCTAAGATTGTTAGTAAAAGATAAACCAGTTTTCACTATGAAACTTGACATTGCCAGTTTTCAGCCTCACCTATAATACTATATGCTTGCAGCTAGGGACACAGCTGGATAAACTAATAATACAAAAGTTTATAAGAACAGTTCTCGTTGATGTTAAGAGCATTTAATATTGAAGAAACATTGCTTTCTTATCAAATAATGTGAATGTGATTTTCATGTTATTTTACCTACGTTTTTATTTTATTAATATAGTCTGTGATAATTCTGTGCCTATCTTTTAAAAAAGAGTCTCTTTCACAGTGAGATTATTTGTTTGGAAGGTAAAAACTAAAAGGTCAGCCCAAGATGTAATTGACCCCCAATTACCAAAGTTTAGGTCCAGGTCAAGAGATTATCTTGAAAAATTAGTACCTTTTAATATTTGAGGTTTTTTATTTGCCATTTTATTTTTCAAACATTTTGGGTAACCTTGATAATGATTTTCACTTTTCTTTATAAGGATAGGGATTGGAAGCTTATTTAAACAAAGATGAAAGTTGTTTTTCTCCTGTACTCCCCTGTCTCAAAGAGCTAGTCATTTCAGTTTGTATGAGCCAATATGAGACACATGATTAAATCATGAGAGATAGCAACACAGACAATGTGCAGATGCCTCTGATCTCAGTGAAGAAGGAGAGATGCTGGTCAGCCTTTTCCTGACACAAGTAAAATTCAACAAATACAAAACAGTGATGCAGAAACTCTTGCCTTTAAGCCATACATGAATCAGAATTGCCAAATGCATACAGGGCTCTAATTTTCAGAAATCCAGTGCTCTTCTAGTTACAAATGAATCTATTGATTTTCAGCAGCTCTAAAAATTCAATCCCTTAGAATTTTACAGGGGCATTGATGGATGTTAATGTAAAGCAAAGTATTTGGTCCATTGCCACAACAGAAAATGAAGTGCTGAAAACTATGTCTGGTTAGTAAATACCTTAGCATTTTCAAAATATAGGTTAATTTAACCACTGCCCTGTCTAAACATAAATGCGCTTGTGGTTGCTTACCAGTTATTCCTGGTTTGTGCTTTGATACTCAGGCATAGTTTAAGAAACCAAAGAATAATTATGGAGGATCCTGCTCATTTTTTATCATTAAATAGAATAGGAATAAGGCATACTGCTAATCTGACTACAGAGATTGGTATGTCCCTATGTACTATACCCCCAGAGAGCAAGCATGAGATAAACAGACATGAAGAGCACCGCAGAGGCTGCTTACATGCATACAGCAAGTCTCTGCTTTCCAGTTTATTTGGGAATTTCTTTGTTGCTTTTGAGTTTGGGGCCTTGTTTCTCCAAGAGAATACAATAAAATCATTGACCAAGAATTTTGCCACACGTAGTCTGTAATGATATCATGATAAAAAGCAGAGAAGACAACTCAGCCTCTGAGAAAGCAATCTCCTCTTGATGCTGGACAACTCAGAGCTCTTCTGCTTCTACAGTGGGCATTAGCACTGGCAGTTTGATATTCAGTGCATGATATTGAACAAGGAAGTTTTTGATAGACATAGAAGTCTTCAACTTGCACTAATCCATGAACTTGCAGTGGAACCAGCTATGAATAATATATTAAAGGGTGGGTAAAATATTTTTGTTATATTCCACTTAAAGTTCTATTAAGCATTTAAGTAAATTCAAAATTACCACAATAACAATTAGGTACATTTCATTTAGTGAGGACTTTATGTCTCAGAAACAAAATGGTTTGACCATGGTATTAAAAGAAAATAACATTTCCTCCTTAACTATCTGATTATCAATGTCTATGTTATACTAGTTAAAAAAAAAAAAAAAAAAAAAAAAAGCAAGGAAAAGTAGTGAAAAGGGTACTGGACTGAGCATTCCAAGCAGATGGAATGTGTCTTTCCACCCAGGCTGAAAAAGGCATATCCACAGAGCACAGAAATTTCAGGAGCATCAGGGTCCTGGACTTTTCCTGTTGGCCAGCTCCACGAGATGACATGCAGAGGACTTTGGATGACACCACTTCTACTCTGAGGGTCTTAAATTTTCTTGTGTTGCATATAGGTAAAGCCTTATAAAATAAGGGCCTTGTTACCCTTATAAAGTCATGGGTCAGGCCTGCTACTTTGGCTAAGTAAAGGAGGACTATGGGAAAGTGACTCAGCTGAATTGGAGGTAGAAAAACAAGTTATATAACCATTACATGCTCACATTGTGGTGCATGGTGGTTGGTTGAATTATACTTGTTATATTTAAATTGAATGTAACTGATAATGGGCTAACTGTTTAAAAAAGCCTGGTTTTTGCAATAAAGCAGCTCTCCTTTGCACCTGCCTGGGAGCTCTGAGTCACTTTGTACATTCTAGCACATTACAGAATAATTTACCACGAAAGCCTATTCTGTAATCTGAAGATTATCTAAAGTTAAGAACAGCAATATTTTCATTATATTTAAAATAAAAATTACATTTACTCTGATTTATGTTGGAACCTTCCTGTTGCTGGCTCTGCTATATTTAGTATTTCTTGTATCAACACACCAGCCAAAACACAGGTCAGGGGGAAAAGATTCAACATAAGGTTTGCACATGATGCTTATTCTGGGTATGTAGACAACTATGTGCTAATTTCTGTCAGAAGTCACCCACTCGTAGTCCTGGAGTCAGTCCCTGCATGTCACATAATCTCTCATTTTATTCAAAGACTTCATTTGATTTTTAAATGTTTTGGTTTATTTTATGGCCTTTAGTTATTGCTTTTTGCTTTTTTAGTTTGTAGAAATTTTTATTTCTAAGAGTGCTTTGATAGTTTCTTTCTATTTAAAATAAAAAATCATGAGGCAAATCACTAAGCCTCCAAGGAAAACTAGGACAATATTTTCGTATTTATAGGTAGTTTCTTTGAAAAATTAAAGGTACATTCTTAAAAGAACTGGCTTACTGGTTTGAAATTTTATGACATAAATTGTCAGTAGCTTTTCAATTTATTTCCTTCATCTAGCTGGGGAAAATAGGCCTTGAACTTACACGGTTCTTTTTTCTTCCTTGAACTTTGTATTTTGGTCTTTATTAATTTAGCATGTTTATGCTGCTTCTGTATGCTGCCTATAGGTAGAAAAATTGAATATTTTCTTTACTTAAACATTTCCATGTTATTTACACAAGTAGCTTTGTCTCTGTCATATAAAAACAATCACTGTGGCTTTGCATCCTTTTATAGTTCCCCTAGCTTCACCACCTGCATAATTTCTGCCTGTATTTTGACATTTACATACCTATTTGACAGTGAGTATTTCAGTAGGGGATGAGTTCTTTGGATTACTTAAGTATGAGATTTTATCTGATCTTTTAAGGGTTTTACCAACACCCATTTCTGATGCCCTTACTCAGTTTCCTTGTATTAGGTAAAGTAAGGTACAAGGTAGTCAGGTAATGTAAGGTACAAGTCGTTCAAGCCTTCTTTATTCAATAGAGTAACCATTCCACTAATCAGGAATCCTTCTCAGTCATAATGTGTTCCATCTACTAATCATCCCCTGCACCTGCACCTTCCCAAAAAAGCAGTCATCCGATGTTGTAGTGTGTTTTTATATTTTGTAATACTTTGTAATACTTTGTAATAGTTTTTTGTATTCCTTTAGTTTTCCTAAGTAGTTTACCCCAAACTGTACCCCTTCCCTATACCTGTGTTATCATTCTCCTGGGTTGAGATCATCCCCAAACCCCCCACCCTGGCCCTCTGTCCATCATTCAGCATCCCATCCTCTCTATCCAGAACCTTCGGCTAAATCCGTCGTGTGATTAGCTGGAGGCCAAGAGTCAGCCCCCCAAGAAGTGTCCTATACGTTGCCCAAAATGTCCATTCCTTTAGATCCCATCCCTTTAGCATCCTTATTGGTCAACAAACGTTATCCACTTTTTGTTTCCACCTCCCTTTAAATGTGACCTTGGCATCCCTCCCGTTGCTCTGAGCAGGAGCCCCCTGAGGTTACAGGAGTCCCTCGGGAGCTCTGAATAAACCTTGGAATTACCCCTGCTGAGAGTCGGCCTTTTCCTCTGCCACTGTCTCCAGTGTCTCTCCTGCTGCAAAGGCACTGGCCCGGCTGCCATCAGTACCCTCGGGGCACAGAGAGTGTCCCCCCTCTGAGTGTCCTCAGAGTGTCCCCCCGCTGTCGGGCGCATCGGGGGAGCCCCCCCGTTGTCTGCCGACCCAGGGCTCGCAGGGAGACAAGAGACAATCCACAAAGAGAGCAAGAAGCCAGAACTGGATGATTCAGTTGAGCTGTTCAAGGGTTGTTATTCTCCCCATTTGCACTGTGGTATGAAGCTGGCTGCCAGTGGCTCCTTCAGTCAACATAAAGCCTAAGCTTTCCTGGAGAAACTCCAGTCCAGCCTCTTGCTATTATCCAGGTTATCTGACTCAGGGCATCAAGTGTTTAAATTTGGTTTTGTCATTGTGTTCTTCTAAGACTAGCCAGAGGATATGTTGATAGTATCTTAAGGAAAGCATTTACCCAGGCCAAAGACTAACCTTAATCTTCTTGGATCTTTCTGAGGGACAAACGAAGAGTTTAGGAGCCAACAAGTTTATTTCCTCTGGCTAAAAGCATAAAAGAAGTTTCCAAGATGTAATCACTTCTTGTCAGATACTCAAATGTCTGTGTCTGAGTTTTGCAGTGCAATATTGATTGTGCAAACACTCATGTGGTTTGTTTCTATATACCTAAATGGCAAGGGGCCAATTAAGATCTTCCCACATTTGTGTTGCAGTTTAAAATAATACAATTTATCCAAACAAGTTTTCACACTAAAAATGTAAAAACTTGGGCTATTTATTTAAGGGATGGTAAGGATGAAGGAAAAAAAAGTTTATCTTTGAAATAATTTTGCTCCTTTAGTAACATATATAATATGACCATATCTTTTTGGCACAATCAGATACTGCACAGTTAACTACATTATCTTGTTAGGACAGTTATATTCTCTCATATGACAATGACTTGCAGTATGTAGTCACTGCCTTCTGGGGAAAGGAAAAAAATCCAGCAATTACTGTGCAGTACTCGAATCTGCCTGCCAACAGCAGAACAGTGATTTGTGAGACACATCAAGAGCTTCTGGCAAGATCAATCTAGTGAGATCCCTCTGATAGAGGAATAATGAGTTGACAAAGACCAATGTTCAGTTGGGCCCAAGTCCAATAAGATTACTGTACAGCATCATCAATATTGTCTGTGTTTGGAACTGACACAATCAGAATGGAATCAATTGTATTTTCCACAGCACTGTCACACATGATTTTTAACTTTGGCTCACAACACTGCAGAGAAGCTTGCAGATGTTGGCAGATTTTTGCTAACTTATGGGATGTCATTATTAAGTAGGAACCGTGCACTACAGTAATTTGTGGTTCTGTGTGTTCCATCGTATGGTCTCTGTGTTTAGGAGGGAGGAGAAGGAGAAGATGCAGTAGCCGGAGGGATTTGTCTGTTATCATCCTCATTTTACTGTGATTGTTGAAAATACCATCTGATCCTAAAGGTGTAGATTGTTTTTCAGAGAAGGACTAATTTGGGCTGTTTAGCAAAGGGATTTTGCTCAACCATGAGCAAATGTCTCTCTTAAAAAAAAAAATATAGTGAAAATGTTTTGATTATCTGACCAAAGATTCAGGATAGAGATGACCTGATTTGTGAATAATAGTTGTTTATCCAAGGCCTTGTAATCTATGTTTAAAAAAATATTTTTTGGAAACAATTTTGTTTGGTCTTGTGACTACTAGAGTTAAACATTCTGTCACAGAAAGCTGTCATCTGTACTTGCTGAGTAATCACTCACAGTAGACATGTGTCTAGGCATTTCTGCATATAATACAGCTTAGCATACTCCACAATAGGTAATAGTACAGTAGCTTGTGAATTATTTTAAATTAGACTTTTAGTTATTTCAATTTAAATTTTTTTTGAGAAATGAAGAGACAACTAAAAGGTCAAGTTTCTTCTTCAAATATGTAGGTTTCTTCGGGTGCTAAAATCTTTCATTTTTCCCCTTTGTTCATATAATTCTCTTTATTACTTGTTTCTGTGCAGTGTGTATGCTTCTTTTTGAGAATGGGATTTTAATTTTCATGAAAAGTAAATTTGAAAGCCCGGAAGACAGAAGTCACATTTTGATTTGTAAAATACAATAAGGCAGACATCACAAGAATAATTTCCATATAAGTCTGCACAGTAGAATTTATTGATGTTCACATAAAGTTGTTTTGATACACTTTGGTGTTTGTCTAATAATAAATACTACTGCAGACAGAAGACTGGATTAGTGTTAATGAATATTGTATTTGATTTCACTGTAGTCAAGAGTTTGATTTTGAAGACAAGAGATTAATGACTTTGTATTGCACTTACTAATGTGCAATACAAAGAAGCTAAAGGACAGCAAACTATTCCAGAGATATCATTCAAGAGCAATCAAATAATAGTAAGCTTTAACCATCATCAATTTGCTCAGAACTTGAGCTGAAAATGAACTTTGGGACACCCATCATGCCAAATAATTTCTCTTGAATCTGTCTGGCTTGATAACATTACTTCTCATATCAGACACAATTTTTTTAGTGGCATTGCTTCTGTGAGTTACACTGTTTTTTATGAATATAAGAGAATTCCCTCCTGGGGAAATCCCAGATAAACATTTAGTGTCCCCAGCAAAATGAGAAATTTCCCACCCAAGAAAATAACAAAATTGGACTAAAATTCATTTATACTTAGTAGTGTGGTGTAACTTTTAATGTAAATACTTGTTTATCTGAAACCTCAGACATTCACTGGGATATGTCCAAAAGAAGAGGGAGTCAGCTGGCAATACACAGCTGTATCACTCACACGCTTTCTTACTTACCACATAATTTTTTTCTGACTTCCATTTCCCTCTTTTTACAAGGTTTAACTGAAAGATTATTTAGAGGATCAGATAGTTAAAACACACACTGTGTTTTCTGAAAAGTGTAATATAGCACATAACCTATCCAGCTAAATGTGAGCATATTTAAGAAACACATAAAAAATAACATATATAAAATATATAAAGCAAATATTATTTTAAAATAACTTGCTTTTGCTAGACCATTGCAAAAATTGTTATGCATGAGAAACAGATAAACAAACTCACTAGAAATCAGGACTAAACTCCTTTATTTCCCATCACACCAAATCTTTTCTATGTTCACTTTTTTTTGGTTAATTAAATTTTAATGCTACAGAAGTTAGTCAAAACAGAATTCACACAACTTTATATACATTGTATTATGCAACTTAATAATCATGGCATTAATATATTCTATACTTAGTGCACTCATTGATATCTGTTTATTTCTCAGCAGCTTAAATGAAGTTTTGTCACAGGAAGTTACTGAAACTTCCTGCTACAAAAAACCACCACAATTATTTCACTGAACATGGAGGTTATGCAAACTTTCAACAGATCTGAAGGAATAAATACTTCACTCATATCTATCTGACTGAAACACATGCCAAACAAGTAAACAGTAAAGTGACAAAAATAGTATCTGCCCTTTGGGAAACACTTGTGCAAAGTGCCTTGAGAGTTAGGGGTTGTTTATTTGTGTGGGGGTTTTGTTGGTTTTTTTTCCTTTTCTTCTTTATCTTGTGACCATTCCTTTTAGCCAAAGGTGTTTCAAGCCTCATGGTTGGTATTCACCCACTAGCTAGGTTATTAAAAAATAGCTCCTGTGCTACCTCAAAAGATTACTTTTGATGAGACACAAATCACCAAATGTTTAAGCAGTCCATCTAATTTAAGGGACAACTGCTCATGCTGGGGATGGTTAGGGATGTTGATATCACTTGCTGAATTGGGACCTAATTGTGATTTTAAATGACAATAATTTATTAAGTTTATTTTTTATAGACTGCACGTGGCCCTAAATAACAATAAATTTATGAATAGTGATTGCGTGCTGCAAATAACTCTTTTCTGTTGTCAGAAAATATGTGATTCATAGGAGCCTTTTCTATCATTGCCTGGACTTCAAACAATAAATAAAAATGTGCAATCATAGATATATACATTAGGTCATGCTATTCAGAGGGTTTTATTGAGAATTCAACCATACTTGGTTTTTCCTTTTTTTTTTTCCCATTCTACTATATCATAACATACCCCATTTTTGTTGTGTACAGAGAATGTCTCTTTATATTGTTATGGTGTGTGTATTCTGTATTCCCTTTTGCTGTTCAACTGTCTCTCCCTTTTCCCCCTTTTTTTTTAATGTGACACCTCTGAGCTGGTACCCATGGCAACACCCACTAGTAGGGGTGAGCCTATGAAGCTGCTGCAGCTCCCCATCACTCTGTTCTGACAATGCCAGTCATTAATCTAGCAGTGTCTGCTTACCCAGATCTCTACAGGTCCTCTTCTGGTCTTGTTTCCTTCCAGCAATTGCTGCCCTGTGCACAAAGATTCAAAAGATTACTATTAATGATTTTCCATTTGTTTAAAACAGCTCAGACTAGCAGCTCTGGCTAATCCACTCTTAATGGCACTGAATTAGAGGGCAATCACTGTGTGAAGTAGTTTCCTGAATTTCAAAATTCATCTCTGAGTTTTCTAGTACCTTAATTTTAATTATAAAATAATAGGAAAATCAAATAAAAATTACAATTACTTAGGTCTCTATTGTATTCATGAAGGTAGATTGCAACCTATAAAAATGTCCCCAAACACTTACAATGAAATTGCTTCTGTTTTTCAGTCTATAAAGAATTGTTGTTATAGGTTTTTAACTAGTGGGTGTTATGTTGTAGTTTAGCATCTTGCATGTATTTTGACTACTTCCATACAGATAGGTCTAAGCCTGACATACAAGGGAGCTCAACTTCCATTCCAGCAGAGGTCTTGACCTGTCCAGGTATGCAAAAGATACATTTCATTCTGAGATTAATCTTTGACTGAGATTTTAAATGAGGCTAAAGAGGTTATGGATACAAATCCCACTGAACTATAATAGAAATTCTCTCCCTAGATTCCTTAGGTGTTTCTGAAATTAATGCTTCAATTTTAAGAGTCGAATCCAGGATGGAAGAACTCCATTTTGCTTTCTGTGGGTAACAATTAATGCATTTAAATTCTGTGAAGTTAATCCTTGGACATTTGTCTAATGTCACACATGTCATGTAAATATAAAGTGCTTCATTCAATGAACGAAAAGTTTTTAGATAGTTTCTACCTTTTAGTGCATGTCATAATCTGTGCATGATTAGGTAGATGCAAAATTTTGGTACAAATCAATAAATTTTGCATTATTCAGGATCAGTTTGAACCATTTCCAAGGGACCATGCACATGCTTCTTTTTGCCACTATGGGATTTAGTGAGGCCCTTCTGCTGAGATGTGTGTCTGTGGTCATAACTGCTGTTGTATCCACTAAGATAAAAAATGCAGATGTGCTGAAAAGTCCTGGGAATGGCTGAGGGATTTAAACCCATACACAATCTACCAAGTATTTTAAAAAATCTGATAAATGCCATTCTAAAACATTGCTTTGCACTGGGCCTCTATTTGAACTCCAAAGACAGATTGATTTCAAACACAGTATGGAAACCTTTGTTAAATTCTTCTATTCCAACTTATCCGAAAATTTGCATCCTTGTACTGAATTGTTCTTTCAAATTGTGCAAAATATTCCAGAATATCTTTTTGTCAGCAAAAGTTTACAAAATTATTCTTTCACGTGATATTGCCAGGCAAATATGAAGGACACTTCTTCAAATTTAAGATAAGTGCCTATCTTGACAGTTTAGAGGTAGCTTCAAATCACAGAAATCTCTTTGACTTGATGATTTGGCTGGTATGATCTTCAGACTATTTTATTAAGTGACTAAGAAGTGAATGACAAAAATGAAAGTGGTATTGGGTTAAACTCATCAATCAATTTGTTGGGGGACAATTTGTTGGAACAGTAAAGACCAGAAATGTATATAATCAAAAAATAGCAGACACTGGAAAAAAATAAATCCAAGATGCATTTATTCTAAACAGAGGAGGAAATTTAAATATACCAAGTGCAGTTAAAAAATATATCTTAGTAAGTCTTAATGTTAATGTACGTTCAGTTTTTGTGTTAAAGGCAGATTTATCATTGAAATTTGGGCCAATTTTATCAGATCATTGTAAATACAATCTCCTATGCTGAAAAAAAGAAACATTTATGTGTTTTAGAAAATTATTCCACTCCTTTGTGAGCTCTGGGAATATGCAACCAGAAAAAGTGTTCAGAATTTTTTGTTATGAAAAAAGCATAATTTCACGCAAAGCAGATGTACCTGTTTTATTTTTTAATTTTTAAATAGGAAAAGGGGGATAAAAGCCTTACTGAATAATTTATTAGTTAAATATTTTTACCACTACTTGTGGTATAGATCTAGCATATGTATTATCCATTATATGTCTGCTAGATATAAGCTATTCCGTTGCTTGAATGTGCCACCTGAATTGTAATTCAAACTTCAATACCCTAGGAAGTAAAGAACCACATTTTCAACTCAACTATAGATGTGCATTTTGGGTTGACTACACATCAGATTGCTCAGTTTAGGGTAGAGATGGGAACATACAACTTTAAATTAATTTTAAAACAGTCAGAAATTTGGGAAGGACTTTTCACACTTCACATACCTGAAGCTATGAGAACCATGTCATATCATGGTTGATCCAGCAATTACACAATAGAGCTTTTCAGTGTGTTATCTCTCAGGTGATAACTGAGAGATATCACCTGAGCACTAAGATTTGTCCTGGAACAAGAGCTGGCATCTTCTTCTAGATATTGAGAATATCCAAGGCTGATATAGGACTTGAGTTAGAGCATTTTTAGCACAATTATCTAAGGTCACTTATGTTTCTGAAGGATCAAAAAAGCTGTTTCATTTATGAAATACTGACTAAAACTTTCTTAAAACTATCCCTAGCAAGTATCATGAAGGCAGATTCTGCTAAGTAATTCTATAAATATGATGGACAAATAATAAATGACAATTCTTATTTAAAGATTTTTTTTTTCTCAGTACCTGCATCAATTTAGAAAAACTGTTCCTTGCATATGGTTTTCATTTTAAAGGCAGGGAACCAATTTTTAATTTTTTTTGTAATGAAATTGAATTGGACATCCCTCATAAATCTTGTAACTTTAGTGGGCATTACTCATTCACCCAAAAGCATGGATGGATGTTTTGGAGTTTCTCAGTCATTAAAATGAAAGCAATCTCAATATTACTTTCCAAGTAGCCAGACCCTTACTCATGGTGAGCTGTGCCTTCATCTGTAATAGGTGCTATTGATTTCAGTGAAACTCTTTGATTCCTAGAGCACTGCTGAACAAAAGCCAAAGTGGTAAAGTCTGTCCCTCATCCCTTTCAACATGTTTTCATAAACACATTACAAAACCTCATCCTTAACATCTCTAATGTATATGTTTCCATTAAAATCAGTCCTTCTAAACACATGTAGATCAATGACAAATCTTTGATGGAAACACTACACCTAGAGATTTAAAATATATATATAACATTTCCAGGTTTTCTGGCTGAACAAAAAAGGATTTTGGACAAGATTAAAAGAAAATAATTTTACTCTTGTTATTAATATTGAAAGGCTCCCCTGTGAAAAGTCTACACAGACTCAGTAGTAAGGGAGCCTAGAGCCTCACAGAGTACTGGAACTTGCATAATTGAGATATTGCTGGGTCAGGATGTGTATTGCAGACCATAGTTTTGCTAGTTTACAGATTCTATAATACACAGGGTGGTAAATTATGTTCAAGAGTAACCTCAAAAACAAAGGAGGCTCTTTTTATAATAAATAACTCTTTATATTAGATGGAGACTAATTAGTTCCAAATTCTGATCAAATCGTGAGATTACATCCACATTAATACAAATTAATTTGTCATAATGAATGTTAATAGAATTAATTATAATTAGACACTGTTGCACTGGGTGAAATATTTCATAATGGTCCCTTTCACATTAGTAGTAGATTATGTGCATATTTCAAAAATATATAAAAGCAAGAATTACATTTAACATTTTTTATGGTGGAGGCATGTCAAAGAACAATGACATGAAATTTGAGTATAGTTAGTGGTCTAAAATGAACTTTTTTCTTGTTCAAAGCTAGCCTGCTAAAGTCTCTTGAGCATTTAAAACCTGTTTATTTTTTTCTAGGAGGAAAGACATCCAAATACTGTCCAAAATCTAGGATAGTTGATGTCCTCTTTGCTTCTTTTCATATACTCTGACTTACAGCCCCCCATGATGCTTGGTGCTAAATCATGATATAATGAGTACTGAATTACTTAGGCCTTTTCCAATTTCCATGGAAAATGGACTTTAATTCAAAACTATGCCTGGTTAATTAAACTTTCCATGATCTAATTTGATCTAATTATTTCTATAAATTGAGATGTAACCAGAGTTATATCCTAAGGTAGAATTAGGCTATGGTTACCCATTTTTACTCAGATGGAGGGAACAGTGATGTTCTCTCCTATTAACCCTAACCTTGCTGGCCACTTAAATCGACACAGTTCTGCAACCCAAATGGTGAAGAAGATTGTATTTTCAAAATGTTTGTTGGGGGTGGGGGATGGTTTTTTTTTAGAGATTGATTTTCCCAAATGCTTTTGAAAACTAATGTTTCTTCTTGCATTCATCTAGAATGCTAATAACACAAGAAAATATTTTATGTAGTCCAGGTGTCTTATTGACAGCTCAGTATATATTTTCTCTCTTTTTCATTTCTGTTCAGATGCACTAAATTTTTTTACCTAAATTCATTTTTCTCTAAAGATGTCTTTTTATTTAGATCTGCTCTTCTAAATCATGTACAATATGATCTGAACCACTTACATTTTTATCCCATTCTGAAAAAAGGGACAACTCCTTGCTAAGTCATTTTATTTTGCCATATCAAAACCAAAGCTTGTGTCTATTTTTCCTTGCTAGCAATAGTTTTTACCTTCTGAAAATAACTGCTGGTCCTTCTCTGTGCAGTTTCCTTGAGCAGTTCTCCTTGAGTGAACTATCATTGTTGCTCATCAAAATCTTGCCACATTCAGTCAGCTGGTGTACACATATACTGTTCCTTGCTTTTACCATAAAATATTTTTTTCTGAAATCTTTGATGTCAGAGAAGCAGAGTGCAGATGCTTGCTTTGCAAACAAACAAGGCAATCCAATGAAGTATTCAAGGCTTCTGGCTGCACTCTCCGAGTTCGTTTAGAGGTTAATAAAATCAGCTCCCTGCTATGCGTTAAAAATAAGTAATTAATTTTGGGTTATCTGTTAGAACTAGAATATTATGCCTGGAAAGTAAGGGTAGAAGGCAGTCTGCTTACTGGAAATGCCTCCTTGAGGCATGTCCTCACAGCTAATTTAGATGCCCATTTTCAGAGCAGCAGACAAACCAGACCACCTTATGTAGCTGCCAAAGCTCTCTACAGACAATGAAGAGAAAAAGAAAGGATTCTGAAAAGTTGAAGGCCGCCTGAATTTAGTTACTTTCCTGTCAGTATGCATTGGAAAGATAAGACTTCATCAGAAAATCAAGTCCACATAGGTGCAGTGTTTAGCTCTCTATTACACCATCTCAAAATGAACAGTAGGAAATCTTAGGTATGTCCATGTTTCTGCACTGCAGTCTGGTGGTTTTGGTCAGTCACTAATACACAACACAAGGCCCAGAAGGTAGCCTGACTCTTTCCTTATGCTTAAGAGTAATCTGGGGAAAGGCCAGACTTGTAGATCAAGGTCTTTGGGAATGTGTACAGGCTCTACATTATAACATTATTGGATTAAACAAGAAAACAAAAAACAATTCAGGAGTGGCTATGAGAATTTTAATTCTTTACCTATCAACAAAACTATTAAACCAAAAGTTACACTTTCCTTGTCTACTCTTCCCTAGCCCACAAGTCAAGTAATCAAGGCATGACTTTGCCAAGTATCTCAGTAAGAGATCATGAGTTATGTCCTTTACTCTAAACACTGATTTTAAGAAAAGTTGTATTGAATAGAAATAATGACATGGTCCTTCTTTAACTTGTCGATTGTTGATCATTTGTTGATGTATTTCAAATTTGTTTCATTAAAGCCAATAATAAAACCTTTTTACATTCTTAATTATAGATATATATATATTATAGTTATATACAACAATATTTTATTGTTGTACAATAGTATCATAGGGTGGGAGGGAGTGTAAGGTTCATTTTCTTTCATCATTGTCTTTTCTTTGTATCTCATCAAGTTGCTCAGCAATTCTGGTAAGGTATTTAGCATCGTCTACATACTCTGTTGTCTTGGTTTGTAACAATACTCTTTGCTAACTGGAAAAGTATTTTGTGTAGTAATTTACTAAAAATCATAGACTCATCCATTAAGATTAGTAAATAACATATATGAAGTATTAATTTTGAGTGATAATATGGTCTAATATAACAGAGGTTTTGCTGGGAGACATAACAAACACGTGTTTGACAGAGTTAAAAGTTAGAATAAAGTCTATAAAATGAATTTTGTCCATAAAAAAAAGGAAAAAAAAAAAAAGATGTTATTTGATGTGGCAATAGCAGCAACAACATAAGCTACCTGACCTTACCCTTGAAATGACCTCAACCTTGACCTGCAGGGACGCTCTCTCTAGGGATGAGAGGTATGTTATTACATGTTATTTCATTACAAGGCCCCTGCTGAGCAGCAACTGCCAAATGGACTCAATTAAGTGTTTCTTGTGATGTGGATTACTGTCTACTGGGGCGAGTTGGTACTAGCAAACATATTTCATTCTCTTAAAGTTTGACTGGATATGAAAAGCATGTGAGTTACTCATTCAGTGACACTTCAGTGAATGATTTATATCTGTTTAGAAACTCCATAAAATACAGACTTCAGTTGTGCACTGCAACCTTTTCTCCCTCCTTGTCCTTCAGCAACCAGGCCCTGTTATCACACTCAAGGATTATAGAACCAGACCCAACCTTTGTAAAAGCAACCTTCCAAAAAGAAAAATTACGTCGAACGATAGTTGAATACTGACAGACAAACTCTTGTTTAACACTGAAAATAAAGCTCAAAAATGTCACAGATGCAACTCTGTATGCTGTCTGATTTTTATCTCAGCAATGTTGTATCAGTACTGAACACATATGAGGGCTGGGTTAATTTATTGCTACTTTAAAATCAATTTTCTACATTAAAACAACTGTAATGCTGTTGGTAAAAATGGTGACAAGTGTTTCTTTTTCTCTCTCTAGGTACATATATTGTATATTTGTGAATTAAACACACACCCTCCCTCTCATTTTCACTGCGTTTTCTGTATCTAATAGTTTTCTAGAAGTTCTTTTATGAGGTATCATTTGAAACTTGTGGAAAAACACCTCATTTCAATGTGCTTCTGTCAATGTACTTTCTATCAGAGTGCCAAAAGAACATTGAGCAAATGAGCAAGCCATTGAATGGAGAAAAAACACATTTTATCAGATTTTCAAGTAACAATTTTAATCTTGTTTTATACCTCTGCATAAAATGCATTTCTTTCATAATTTATACACAGAAAAAGTAAGAAAATTGCTTCAGAATCTGTTTGTCCATCCTACCTCTGTCCACTGTATTTTTCACCAATGAAATTTGGAGGGTGAATATTTTGTATGAAACAGCTGGAAAAAAAAAAGCTAGCCCCATGGAATTCAGTGGAGGTGTCATTATTTCTAAAGAAGACTCCACTCCTTCCTTTGACTTCTCTGAAATGGGAAAAAACTAGACAGCATTGCTTTGTTCCTGAAAGTAAAGAAAGGAAACATTAAAGGAGGAAATAGACACATGTAGCCCTTTATATATCATAAAGAGTTTAAACCATAAATACAGTATAAATCAAAAGTATCTCATTAATGCATAAAACAATCTCAAGGTTGGGTGCCAAGGTGGCAGACACTTTTTGGAGGTGCTCAGCAAAAGGAAGAAGAGCAAAGGCCACAAAGAAAACATAAAAGGTTTCACAGCATGAGGGAGAGCTTTGCAATGAGATTGGCAGAGCACTCAACAGGCTGCCCAGGGAGATTGTGGAGTCTCCCTCTCTGGAGACATTCAAAATTCACCTGGATGCATTCCTGTGTAATCTGGCTTAAGTGACCCTGCCTTGCCAGGGTGTTGGGCTAAATGCTCTCCAGAGGTCCCTCCTAACCCTAAGAGTTCTCTGATTCTGTGATACCTCACCTTTCTACCATAGTTTCAGATAAAAGATATTTTGCAAGTTAATTGTTATGCACTGCTTTGCCTAGAAAAATTCCTGCCTGGATATCTTCTCATGGCTGTTAGAAAACTATTTTTTTTTCAATTGTATTAGTTTTCTACAGACACATGGAGTTTCCCTTTAAATTTTGGTGTTGTAATAAGTCATACTTTTTTTAAGTGTAGCCAGGATAAAAAAACCCACAAAACTAAAAAGAACAGAAGTTGCTTTGTGTTGTTCATTGTTTTCCCAGAAAGCAATACTCAACAAGGTGGGAATGGAACCATTTCTTTATGAATATGACTACAAGAAGAATATGACTACTTTGAACATGAACTACACAAAGTATTACTCTTCTGCTTCACAGACAGTGAAGAAAAAAATCTTGTTTTCTTTTTTAAAAAGACATCAGAACCTCAAGTGAGAAAGGACTGCACTCTACTGCTCTATTACCATCCTTTTCTGTACAATGATGTTTGGATGTTTGGATGTTTCTGCCTAATGCAAAGGAATTTTTTTCCTATGCTGATTTTTTTTTTATAAAATACAGTTAATACAACTTTCCTTTCCTTAAAGTTATAGAAAAACAGCTGGTTCTGTTCAGTTGTATTAATCTCTGAAATTTAAGTAATTTAAAAGATGTCAATGTGTCTAACTGCAAAAACTCTGGTTTTCCCTTTCCCTTTCCCTTTCCCTTTTCCTTTCCTGCCAAGGGGCTGCCACCAGTGCTGGATAGCCAGTTCCAGACAACTCAGCAGCAGACCCATCCCAGACCAAAGCTGAGCCAGTCTGTCATGCCCCTGTAAAAACCTTTTTTTAAATCACAGAAAACACAAAGTGGGAGGGAATCAGGGCACACAGAGAGAAAGAAGAGGAGAGAAAGCAATAAAGAGATTGAAATTGAAATTGAAATTGAAATTGAAATTGAAATTGAAATTGAAATTGAAATTGAAATTGAAATTGAAATTGAAATTGAAATTGAAATTGAAATTGAAATTAAAAGACAGAAAGAACTAGAAAGAAAGGAAGAACTAGAAAGAGAGTGAGAAATGAGAAACAGAAGAGAACATCAGTCAGAGATTTCTCCATGGTGGAGCAGGATCTCCCATGAAATGGCTGCAGTCTTTGGAGAACACTATGCTGCCCAGCAATCATAAAAAATATGTTGAAATCAATTGAGACTAAATTAGGTCATTAAAATGATCAGAGTATAAATAATAAAATGTAAAAAAACCTGTCTCATTACTTTGTTATATATGACTTTATTTTAAGTCTAAGTCTACCAAGAGAAGAATGATTTCATTAAAACAAAGAGGACTCATTTAGGAAAGGTGAAACATGTCTTGGAATAATGTTGGTGTTAAAGGAGAAAATGTTAGCATCAGAAAAGTTTATTTATTTTTTCATGCATCTAACTTGCTTTTTCTGAACTACACCTAGCAGCTGCTACGATTGCTGCTGTCATTATATCTGTTGTAGAAGAAGGAAGTAGATGCTTTGCCTAGGCTTGTGCAGTCTCAAACTAATCCTTTGCAAGCATGAGGACAGATTAACCCTAGTGTGCATTTTAGATATCTATGCTTGTAATCAAAACTACTTGAAAAACCAAATATGCACTCAAAAGGGAAATTAGTATAACTACTGTTAAGGGAAACAAGTGTTTAGACTCTTCACAGCTTCAGGATAACTGTTAATTAGATAATGTATTCTGAAAGCCAGAGAGAGATATTAAGATCATCTGATTTTCCCTCCTGCATAATATGGGATTTAGGACCTTCCTGAATTAATTACTGCATAAATTAAGATGAAATATATAGAAAAACATCTTACCATGGTTGAAATACTTACTGTGATAAGGATTCCTCTCAGACATTTGACAAATTCCCTGATTTGGATGACTTTTTCTTTCTAAATAAGTTCCCAAGTCATTTTATGTTAGACATTTATATAAGGTACAGGACTATGTAATTGTTTCTAATACTGCACTTGGAATTTCTAATAATCTTTGAGGTTTGTACTGTAATGCAGTAAAAATATGCATTTCATCATCTTGCATACTTGAAGATGATAAGACAAATTAAATTACTGATCAAGATTCTGGTCTGTGATTGGCCTGTTTCTTTATTAATTAGGTTATGCTGCCTTCCAAAGAGCAAATATTATCAGCTAAAATCAGAACAGGACTAAAAGAAATGCTAATTTCAGTTTTTTATCAGAATACTGACACATACTTATGCTTGCAAAACACAATACAACTGACATATTAGAGAAATATAGTGATATTCTTTAAGTCAAGATTGCTAATCCCTAGATCCAAAAACTCCCTTTAATTGACTGTATAAATGTAAAGTAATTATGTTTAAATGTGGAAAGATGAAACTCTTAACCTGATTTGCTTGTCACAAAGTGTCTTATTTATTTAGCTCTGAACTTGTAGTTAGTATTATGAATTACTCTTTTAATGAGCCTTATTTATTAAAACATTTTTGTGTTTTCAAATTTTTGTAAGTTAAATTTCTGTAACTATATATTTTTATTTTCATTTAGAAAAATACTAGCTAGGTTAAATTAAAAATATATTTATTATATTACATTCAGTGTGATACATTTCTTAAATGTCCTTAGTTAAGCTGTAAAAATAATTGTATATAAGTATGAAGTATCTCACTCTTAATTATTCTTGGGGCTTTTTTTCTTAGTATATTTGGTGGCACCTGCTGTCTGGACAGTCATGATGAGTCCGACTATAACCTGCATCTAGTTTTTTAGACACTCACTATATTTTCTCTGTGAAATTTGAAACTTAAATATTTGCTAGCTGTTGTTCAGAGAAAAGAAGACTCATTCTTTTTCTGTTAACTCCTGGAATAGTGTGGAAAAATTGAGGTTGAGCAGCTCTCACTTGTTTCAGTTTTCACTTGTCATTAGTTGCAACCTTGCAGAAAGTTACAAAATCAACAAATGAAGGGGCTTGTTTTATCTCATTGTAGAAGGATCTACAAATCATCGTGGACAAGACTGAAATCTAAATTTTCCTATACTTAAAGATTAAGTGAACTGCATAATGTGTGACCCTTAGTTGTATTTTTTGCTATATAACATTAAGTTCATAAACATAAATCAGCGTTGATAACATAACTACATTTAATGTTGTAAGGCATTATTATAGGACAGAGATATAGGAAATAAAGATTGCATTTTCCTGGAATTATATTTATAAGGAATTAAATAAGGTCTGTTAAATACCACTATTGTTTTGTCACCAGATATTCTTCCATGTTTCCATATTCAATTTAATTGAAGATATTAATTAAAGTTTGATTATTTCATTTCTTGAAATAAAGGTACTTTACTGCTGGTAATCACACATTAAGAGGTTGGTGCAAACATTAGGCTCTGTTATGATGTTGCTCACTTCAGGGAGAAAGTCAGAAAGTGCAGTGTATGACAGGTATAGGGAGCTGAGGGCAAGGCCAAGCAAAACACAAAGCAGAGAGCCCAAGTGAAAGCATGTGTGAAAGGAAACTGCTAGATACAGGCATACCTTTAAGAGAGGAGAAGTATGCAAAATATAAATAATACTGCTTTCTCCAGAAAAAGAGAAAGAGCTAGTGGAGTCCAAGAGGTAATTGGCAAACACCAAGCAGAATAAATATTGCATGTTGCATAAAACTTACAACTTCTGAGAGTTTTTAATGCACATATGCATAACACAGATGGGCCTAAAACCATGACATGGTTTTCATTAAATTTTGCAATTCCCAAAAGTTTGAAAACATATTGGTGATTTCTGAAAGCTTGAGGTTCCTGGTGATGCTCTATTTTTTTTTCCTGCTATAGTGTCTCTTTGAATGGGTAGCTGTTATTTATCAGTGTATGAATATTAAAGCAAAACTAGCAGCATCACCCCAGACTCTGCTTTCTTTACAACCCAAGTAAGCATACAGTCTGGATGGTGGATGATATTTTTTTCAGGGAATGAATGAAGGAGCATTCTTACAAGGTTCTCATTGACCTTGTTTATCAAAGGATCACCAAAAATACGTAATATATGTTTTTGGCTTTCTTTTTTTTAATATGCCCTTGCCTTCAATTATGTAGTAATTGCACACTTGTTAACAATAAAGAAAAATTGGTGTTGATAAATGCCAGCTGGAGAGGTGCTTTCCTTTGCCTAATAAAGCAATTGAGAATTAATATAGGTCATGACTCCAGCACTGAACATTTTTATTATACTCCCTAAACATTAATTTTATTTTTTTTAATGTGGACTGCCTATTTGCCACCAAAGTGGGAAAAGTTGCAACATATTGGCAACTACTTGAGTGCAATATTCTGATATGATCTGTTTCAATTTTTTGCTTCTTAAAAAATAACCATATGAAATTTATATTATAACATAGTTTATTCTAGCAGCTAGAGTTTGCAAGAATAACACAAATATGATAGATCCCCTACTCCCACAAAATACCATTGCCCTTTTGGCTGAGGAAGAGGTGGTAGCGATAGCAACACAACTTAGCAACAAATTACACCATAAATATTTAAAAAAATATATAAATTAAATCTGTCATGTAAAAAGAACTGGCTGCTATCTGTTCCTCTGTTACTTTTAAGTTGTCTTAAAACTTTGTTGAAGAAATTTCTCTTTATGATTCCTTGCATTTGATGAGTTTTTCTATGGAATCCACTCTCAGGGAATACCATGAATTTCAAGGAATCAGTGTTGTTGCATTTAGGGAGCTTTGAGAATATAAATCTACCGAGAATTGTATTCAGTCAAAAAATTATCAAAATGTCAGAAGGAGAAACATTTTGTTTCATTTTATATTTTTCTATATAGCTTTCCTGCAAGCTAAAAAAGACAACCCAGTCAGCCAATGAAAAAAGGATGAAAGCATTCCTTGCACAGTCATCCCAGAGACTGGACACTGTTGCCTAGCAGTTCTGACAGATGATTTACACTTACCTGGATGTCACACACACCATGAGGTCCAATAAACAACATCAGGATGGTACATTTCCTAATGTCAGAATGGTATATTTTCCAGGCACACTATATACTGTAGCTTGGAAGGGCTCATACATAATTTTTGCAAGCAAAGTTGTTTTTCTCTTGGGCAAGCCCTTTCATCTTTTCTACTTCATCCAGTCTGCCTTAAATAATAACATTTTGCAGTTTTTGCCTGATAGTCTCATCTTGCTGGTGTTTGAAAGAAAAGAAAGCTTCTTTTGGTGCACCTCTTAGAATTACATTGACCAGTAACACCATGTTATGAATTGGGAAAATAATGTCAGTCAGAATTGGTTGCATTTACCAATTTAAAACAAATTCCATTTCAAAGCACTTTGCCTGCCATCCAAGGTAATTGGAAAGCCAGTTTGAAAAATCTTCTAATGTGCTTTTTAAAATTGACCAAGTTTGCAGAGGCAGCTTCTTAAACAAAATATAATTAATTTCTATCTGTCTACCCTGATCAGTGCATGCTGACAGTCCTTCTACAGTCTTTGTTTTAAAACATGTGAATTTTTTTCAATAGACTATACCTCCCTTTCATCTTCCTCTTTTCCCTGTATAAATTGGCACTTTATGTCTTCTAGGAATCTCATTACCATGCACAGATTCTCAATTTCTTCATGATAAAGGTGCCTAACTGATGTACCAAAAGAACTGTAAATATCTATTTTTATGTACCAAAGATTTTTTCCTTATAAACTTATGGTTACAATGGCTCTAACACATCAGTACTTATCTGAATTATCCTAACTCATGGTATGTATTCAATTCAATTTCATTCTACACCTGTACTCTTTGGTGCTATATAGTTACTAAGATGCTCCAAGGTCATATAGGTAACATTTGGTTAATTTCTAGAGCAGCAGTTAATTAAAAAAGATCCTGAGAGAACTGAATTATGTAATCTGAAACTCAAAGTCAACAAAACCTCTAAACAAACCACAAATATGAGTCTTGGGATGTACTACTATCCTTATGTACACTTTCTGTGTCATCTTCAGGAGTTTCCATCTATACATATCAGATCAGACTCCCTGAAAACAAACCCTCAAAATCTAAATGACATTTAAACATGCTTGTTTCTTGATCTGAAACATGAAATATTTTTTTCAGACCCTCAGAATTATTACAAAGTTTCATTGACTGTTTTTACAAAATGAGAAATGTCAACAGGCAAATAATTTCTCCATTTCATCTTAAAACATGGTAACACTAATGCAAGAAATGTCTGGAGGGCTGATAACTATATGGATTTGCTTTTTACTGCTTTGATGGTCATTGGATCATACCAACCAGTTATTAATTTCCAGAAAATGTCTCATTCCTCTGATTTCATTGCCCCACTAATAACTTTATTTCAGACCAAGTGATTGCACCCATCTAATCCCAACTACAGCAGCATATCAATAGCATGTTTCCACTTAATCTCAAACTTCCCTCTGATTGCAAACATATTTTAAAATTTTACAAGAATAGTTCCTTCAGTTTGCCTCAGGCTCTTATTTTCTTTCTTTCTTGAAGAAATTCTTATTTTTGCAAGTGAAAATTAGCTGCTGGTGTAGGACTTCCATAGGGACAAACAGATCCCTTTCTTCTCCCTAGTATCCTCTGCTTCATACCATTGTTTATGACTGCTCTTTTATCCATTAAAGCAGATCTGAAGAAAATAAAATTATCAGAAAAAGCATAGTGTATAGAAAGGAGGACTAGGACTCTCTAGAGTCATTGCAGGATTTGAGAGTTTCTTATGAGCGTATGTTTTTCTTTCCTTTTTTCATTAAGTTGAAATTGATTCTAAGTATTTTGAGGTGCATCTTTTGATTTTAAAGAAAAGCTAAAAACAGTATTTCCTGTGGGATTTTGGAACTGAATAACAGCCATAAAAGAACCCTAGAATCAGTTGTACACTACTGGGTTTAAAATGCTTTTACAGGGTTGGCTTCTTTATCCTCATGGTTTAATAAAGAAGCAGTTTTGTTTTTAAGATAGTTTACAGGATGCTTCAGGTTAATATCAGGACATCAGAAAAATATCATGAGCCAACAAAAGCAAAATAGAAAACTGGACCAAACTATGGAGGGTCTGATTGCAGAGAGACAGAGAGTGAGAAAGAGATTTATTTATTTAAAAATATTTACTTTGCCACTAATTATGTAATGATGTTTTAAAGTATTTTGTATTAAATACTTTTATAATGACTTGAATTGTGATGCTCTACAGAGGAGAGGAGGCTTTGTTGATACTGATTACTTTTCATAAATTTTCTACTCTCATAGGGGAAACATGATATGCATGAGAACTTTTGCATATCATCCCATAATAGCTCTGTTCATCACTGCTAGCTTGAGCCTTGATAAAATATGCCTTGTAACATTTGCATACCTGTCACAAAGTGACTAAACAGCTTAATGAATATATTTACAGGATGAAGTGGTAAAATACAACAAATATTTTGCAACAAATATTTTGCAAGAATATTTTCCTTTCTTTTACAGGAGTGGTTTTTTGCTGACAAAAAAAATAGTTTAAGTTTTTTATTTTTATCTGAAGTTCTCTGAACTTCAAGACATTTTATTCAGGCTGCGGTACATCCTGTTGTATGAAGGTGAAAAGTGGCAGTGATCAAGTTTTAGACAATGAATGTTGTGAGAAAATCAATAGTCTGATTAAAAAAAGAAAGCTCAAGAGGCTCCTAACCCTAAAAAGTTGATTTGTTACTTCACTATATCTCATTGAAAGAGCAAACTATATTAGTCTTTAGATTTACCAGGCGCATTATTCCTTGTGTAGTTCCAAATGTATCAGCAGTAATGAGAAAGAACATCTTTAGGTTAGCCCCTGTTTTCTCCTAACATATATCAGTTAGATCTGTAGGGAGAAATACTCTATACTCTATCGGGCAGGTGAGCTATAAAATCTGCCAGAACAAGGGACTTCTTTGCACTATTTCTGACCCTGAAGATTAGACGGGAAAAATCTCAGTATCAGACATTAAAAAATGTACTGTTCCCAAAGAGACGGTGAGAGTGAAGATATTATACACAATGCAGAAGGGAGTATTATAAGTAAAAATGAGTATGTGTGAAGGAAAATTATGTAAAATGCTAAACACTAAATTAAAAGACAAAAAAGTTTAAAATATTTATTTAAAGTAATACAATGAATGACAAAGGAAATTATGGTTTAGAACTGGAAAGAGCAAAAGTAAGATGTCATCTATAACTATATAGAGTTTCCAGTAAAAAGGGATAAGAGTGGCAGGACATTTAAGGCAATATTATCTGAGAATTTACTGAAAAAAATTATTTTGGAAAGTTTCCAAATTGTGAATCAGAATATACTAGGTAAAGGACGATGTAACCAGTTTCACTGCAAAATACAGGCAACTTCTGTACCAGCAGTGAACTTTTGCTGATGAACCTCTATGGACTCTTTCAAGGAGGCAGATTTCTGGGACTCAGTCCAACAAAGCACTTATTTTCAACTTAACTTTAAACATACAAGTCAACATGTTAGACTTAATTCATGTAAAAGCATTGAGTGAATATAGCATTTATCAGGACATAGCCTGATAGCTTATGGTTTCAATAAGATTCCCCTTTGGCTTCAAGTTCTTAATAAATTTAAACTGCTGCAAATCATTTAACTCTTGACTCTGTTGTCTTGATGCACAACGAGTAAGTGTATATGGGCTACAGCCCAAAACCTCGGAGTATTTAAACACCTACTTCACTTGAACAGTGTGAGCAGCTCTGGTCCCCAGTATCAGGAAAAATACATTGCTATTAGAAGAAAATAAAAGACATTAAAGAGCAGCACACTTGATGAGAAACATGTTTTTACACAAGGAGAAGCTAGGCAGATGAGGAGGCTGCATTTTGGAAAAGAGATGACAGAAGCATATCATAGACGTTCACAGAATCAAGAGAAGAATGGTGATTCTCATATCTATCTAGCTATCTATCATCTATCTATCTATCTATCTATCTATCTATCTATCTATCTATCTATCTATCTATCTATCTATATGTGCATGTGTATATATATATATATAGAGAGAGATATTAAATATATATAATGGAAGGGTTACAAGGCACCAATTAAATTACCAGCAGCATGTTTAAAACAAGCATTATGAAATGCATGCACAATATGTTTTATTAAACAGTGGTACTTTTGAATGATAGGATCTACCAAATTTTATTCATCTGGACACAGCCTCTGGCTTGTTGATCCTTATTGCCAGAAATGGAGAAGTACCACGCTGTACTTGCCTTTGCATACAGTCTTTTCAAATCACTGGCTCTTGGCTGCTGTCTGTGACTGTTCTCAGCTGGATTAGTTGGATTTTTACTGTATAATCCATAGAACACATGTACAAAAGGAATTCTGGACCCAGTAATGTAAAATCAAGAAAGCACAACAATTTTGAAAGCAGAAAAAATCTGAATGCATCACTAATAATAAAACTCAACATACATTTTAACAATTAGCATCTCATTCATTTATGCCAACATGAACTGAGAGGATGTTTGTAAATTCATTTGTGAGTTAACTTGATTTCAGGAAGCAATATGGCACAGTTGGCTGAAGCTGTAAAATAATTTTGGTATCTTATCTTCTGCTCACTGCAAAAAAATATGACATCTTTTTTTATTTGTTTGTTTGTCTGTTTGGGGGTTTTGTAAACAAGAATCGATAGTCTTAAACCTTGGAGTACAGTGATTAAGAAACAATTTGGCAAAAATAATGAATAACACACTGAAGAAAGTTATTTAGGGCAGCTTTAAGACCAGCTTAGATACTTGCTTTTACAAACAGGTTAGTATCTAACTCAGTTCAATTGTTGCTTTTCTTGTAGTTATGTAAGGACTATACTTTGTTCTTCAAAAAAGGTCAAACCACATTTGGGTTAGATAAATGTGTTGACTGAAGACCTGTTTATTATCATTTATTAAAAGTACCAATATACTCAAAAAAATTAGATAAATGCTTGCCATTTAACTTGCATTAGATATAAATAGGCAAACTGAACATAAAAAGAGGCTATATCTTGACAAGGTTTATACATCAGGCCAAAAAGTATCCCAGTGTCTTCTTAACATCCTAAACCATAATTCTTGCAGACAATATGTCCTATAATAAAATAAATTAAATGAAGTTTAAAAATCCTAAGATAAGAATTCCTCATTTTGGTGGAACAAGTGTATGTTTTGAATAACCTTGGAAAATCTGGGATTGTGATATCATTTGCATAATGGTTGATGGATGTTAGTGTCTGGTCTGAGACAATTGCATTCGAGGATCCCTTTCATTGAAGCAAAACCTTTGCAGAACCATATAAAAAAATTGTTAATTTTTTTCTTCTTTGTAATGACTCCAGATTAATTTATAATTTCACTTGTAACCTCGGATTGTTATACTCAAAATAAAGGGTTTTTTTTTTCACAGTTTACTGGCTATGGAAAAGAAAGAGCACAGATTTCTTTCTCATTTCTGAAACTAAATTATCCTTAAGTAGCAATACAGTGTTTTTACTCCAGATTACTATAACGACTGCAAATTTATTTTAATAATATGAGGCAATTCACTATTAATGAATTGTGATGCCTCCAAATCAGTCATTCTCCAAAGAAATAAAATATTTAATAAAAAATTAATTAATTAATTGAAAGTGAATCAAATCAACTGAGAAAGGACACATTAGTAAAAAACCCCAAACAAACTAAACAAAAAAGCCCCAACAAACTAGAAAACTGAATAAAAATTTTAAGCAGTTTAAACTATTCATCAAGACCAGAGAAAATTAAACAAAATAGAACAAAACAGATTACCTATTGTGATTGAAAAAGCTGAAACAGCAAAATTATTACAATGTGTATAATAAACAAGATTTACAAAAATAGTGAAAAATATGAAATTCAAAAAATATGTCATATACCTTCAAATCCTATACATTAATTCTTTAAAGCTCTGTGGTTAATAATAAAAATTGCTGGTATTGTGTTTCTCATACATGTTAGCTTAGCTTGGAAGCAAACTCACTCAGGACTTGAGAGGCTTGGCATGGTTCTAGATGTGCTGCTTTGAGAGAAATGTACACATTTTTCATGAGGGATAATCTCTGTTGATGAAATTAATAGAGTAAACTGTATTACAGTGTATTGAATTGAGCTTTTGAGCAAGTGGTAACCTAAATTAAAGATGGCTCAATGAGAAATAATTTTTTCAAATTACATCTGAAATGGAATTTGTTATAGTCTATGGGGTGATTTGACTGAAATGGAGTCATTAATATGACCCACCACATAACCTAACCAATGAATTTCTTCACATACCTTAGTCTCTGAAGAGAAACAATTTAAGGAAGCTGTCTTATCTACCTAAAGGTTCCCTAGAAACAGCAATCTCTTTTGCAAGCACTACTGTTTGCCATAGAATTGCCTGGGAAGCTCCAGTTGAAGATATTAATAAATCACAGGACCATTTCAGAAAGACAATTCAGTTTTTGTTTCATTTTAATTAGCTGAAAAAAAAATGAAATCCTCTTGGGAAAATCAGAGTAAAGGGAAAGGGCAAGGCAAAGAGCTGGTCAAGATTAGCTTTTAGAACAACAGAAAGGTAAAGCAAAATGAGAAGCCTTGTCAATAGCTAGGGAATATATTTTCACCATCAAAAGTAGCTGCTAAGACAAAAAACTAAGCATTGCTGTCTTTAAAATACGGAAGGTTCTGCAGTCTCTGCAAGGACATGTCATTGAAGAAACAGGCTAAAGTCTCCTGAATAACTTCTGTGACATCAGGGAAGCGTTTCCCGTGAGCTTCAAAGAAAGCCAGAAATCATCTATTTCTTAGCAGTGTAAAAATACATTAGCAATGCATAAGTTTTGGACTGTATTTCTGCCATTGGTAGAGTATATTTAGAAGATTCCAAAATGAAATATCAAGCAGAGAGAGCATAAATGTTATAGTTAAGTGACAGCTCTAACTCCTTTCCATTTAAATTTTCAGTTAATTCACAACCCAATAGCATGAGCACTCAGCTTTTTTTCCAGACTTTTTAGGGATTTGGTTTTATGTCAGTACCTTCATAAAGTCTGTACTGTATCAGCCCTCTAGTAAAGTACAATAGGGTGCTAGGCTTTTCAGAAATTTCAGTTAATCTACTGAGACTTGAACTGGCAGGTTAGTAAAAAGTCCCCATGGCAATTTCATCAAGATTCCCTGTAGACAAATCCCAGCTGGACATTTGCACTCAGGTGATATAAGACTCCAATAAAGTTCAGTCAGACATGTAACTTGTTTTCAGTTTGGAGCTATAAGGGAACCACTTTTTGAATGATACTTCATTTCAGAGATAACTGAAATGCCCAGAATACAGTACAGAGATGGTCAAAGTTGAGGTTGTTCAGCCTGGAGAAGAGGAGGCTCCAGAGAGACCTTATAGCAGCCTTTCAGTACTTAAAGGGGGGGGCAAGAGAGCAGGAGAAGGACTTTTTTCAAAGGCATGTAGTGATAAGACAAGGACTAGGGGCCTTAAACTGAAAAAGGGTGGGTTTACATTAGATTTTAGGAAAAAATTCTTCATGGTGAGTGTGATGAAGCATGGGAACAGGTTGCCCAGAGAAATGGTGAATACCCCATGTGTGGTTGTGTTCACAGCCATGTAGGATGAGGCTTTGAGTAACCTGTTCTAGGGGAAGGTGGCCCTGCCCATGGCAGAGGGTTTTAACCAGGATGGTCTTTGAGGCTCTTTCCAGCACAAACCATTCTATGATTCTATAACAATCATGGTAGAAAGGTTTTGCCATCAATCTCTTAAGATAGTGAAGCATTTTGTAGTTTGAGATATCTGTGTAGAAATATCAGCCTACTACCCTGAAGCGTTAAATAAAATTCAAGTACACGTCATTCAAATTCATCTATTTGAGATCCTCTCATATTTTTAAGACGCAGATAACAAATGGATTAACTATATTTTTGCTAATTTTTTAGCAAAAGTCTAATTTTTTCTGAAAGTTTATTTGAATCTCAAGTTTGCTGCAAATGAAAGTTATAAGAATCCTATATAAAAGGCTTCACACAGAATATATAGTCCTTAAAAAGCATGTTTGGCCACAGGACTCAAACCTGAAATGCAAATGTGCAACAAATCATACTTAAGAATGAATGTATTCAAAGCAGTGTAACTTCAGTTGGAAGAACAGTGCTTGATTTAGTCCAGCAGAGGGACATTGTGGAAAAAAGACTACCCAGACACAAGATAAAGGAGGAATTCTGCATAACCCCATTGATGCCAAAGTTGGTTAATGCAACCTAAGAAGTGGGAAAGGCTAAGCATGGACCTCTTTCTTCACAAGGTTTTGCCTCACTGAAATCCAAATCATCCCACCCCCTACACTAGCCTTGGCAAGAGTAATAGCTCTATCACTTTCTACTGGCTTCAAGAAAAGCATGCTTTCATATGTCTATTTTATCTCATTTATAATTTGCATTTCCCTTTGTCAAAGTGAGCAGATTAAGTCCCACATGTGCTAATTTTAATATCTTTGTTCTTTTCTTCTTTGTGTAAGCAATGAAGAGCTCCTCTGGGCATTAGAGTTGAAAATCAATTCCTCTGAAATAATTTTAATTTCTCTGCATTTATCATGAAATAAATGAAACAGAATTTCTCTCATTTGTCTCATACACTCAATAATCAGAAGATCATGAAAGTGCATTTATGAGATTTTTTCAAATTGAATCCCAATACAAAAAAAATCATATCTAGGTGTAACTGACCTGCATATTTTCCAAACTCGACCATGGAGATAGAAGGTTATTCTACTGGCTACTATCTTAACAAAGTGTAGCAATATCCAAACGTATTTCTCCAGTCTTTATTCATAATGTCACAATTTTTTTTTCTGTTATTTTAATTTTTAAAACATCAGTAATTGCAAACCATTTATCTTATATTATGCCTTTCAGTACAGTGGACAGTCCTTTCAGTTCCTAAAGAGATCCTGATTCCACAGGGAAATATCAGAGATAATTAAGAAGACTTCTACATATAACTGATAGAGAAGAAATCTATCTTCTGAAAGGTGAAACACAATGAAAAACCAGGTGACAGCTTACTTAATATTTACAGTTGAGTATGACATCAGACAGAAGGGTAGCACTGATTGATTTTAATGGCAAGCAGCTGAGCATGCTTATTGATTTAAGAGATCGGTTACTTCTCAAATGACAAAGACCATTAATAAACTAAAATCATAACAGTGGTGATATGAAGAATAAAAAGTGACCTTGCATTTAAACCCTCTCCTTCCAGGTAAAATGCAAGGCTCTCTGGTTGGAAATGTACTCCCATGTAAAACTTTCTAAGCATCATTATTATTTCTTTCTATTTATTACAAGGCAAATCTCAAGAGTCATCAAAAATACAGGAGTCTTCATTAAGATCACATAAATTAATTTTTTAAATAAGAGTTTAATAGGTAAGTAAGAAAAAAATGTGATTTTTTTAAATAGACTTTTCATTAATAGACTATTAATGAAATAATCATAAAATAGAAATCATAATAAAATTAATTTCCACCTAAAGTTACTGAAGTCTTTCTAATATGGTCCTAGAAATTCTTCCCTTTCACTTTTGACTAAGCATATTTAAAAAAAAAAATAGAACGCAGATAAAAGGAAAGCAGGCAGGAAAAAGGCAGCAAAAAAAGATAAGTAAATTAAGATTATCAGAAACAGAGATTAAATGAATAGTGCCCTTTTTTTTTGATTTCTCACCGTCCTTCTTATCAGTGCTGTTTAGATCACTTTCTTGTTAACTCAAAGACTCTGAAAATAATATTTTCTGCATCTTTTCAAGTATTCCATGTACAATTTTTGAGTTCTCCATAATTTGTGTGTTTGTGTAGGGCTGACCAAAATTCTATCCTTTACTAGCACCAGCAGATCACACCAGAGAATTAAGTCCATACATCCATGAAGTCAGAATAAGTATATGCAGTTTTCTTCACTAAGTCATATGGAAGCCTATTTGAGAATACATGAATGTGACAGCTTTTCACTCAGGAGAACTCATTCAATCCTGAATTTTTAAACTAACTCTTGTATTATAAAATGAATAACATATTTAATGCACTGCACGAAGCAAAAAATGACCATCAGTTTGAGAACCAGTATTCTTGACCGAATCTCTGACCAGAAAACCAATATACTTTTCTATCAGTGGAAGAAGACAAATTCACCTTTTGCAGTTAAACAAGTTTTTGTTATCTATTGAGTTTTCTGTAAATGGAAATAGAAATGTCTCCAAGTTTTATCAGCTGTAGTAAGGCTTATAGAATAAAACTTCATGACTCAAGAACATAGAGAGCTCTGGTTTCAGCGCTAGAAATGTTAATAACAGCAGTATCTCCAGGAAAGCATCACACAATTTAGGGAGGGACTAAACCACAACTTTATATTGAGATGGGAAATACTCTAAGTCTGCCACTGGCTCCTATAGAGCAAAGCAGAAGTTGTTCTACCATCAGATTCAGGAGCCCACAGACCAATACTAAATGTTGTTTTATACAGTTGGCATTCTCAAGCAACACTGAACCTGTTTTGTAAGGGTGTGAGCAAAATCTTAGCTTCCCCATGGTAAATCACTTGTTGTAGGCCAAGAGTAGAAGAAGGTGATGTGTGATGTCTGTTAGAGTCAGCACTGCCAGCACCCCTAGCAGGCAGCACTGGTGTGGCCAGCTGAGGAAAGCTTTAAGTAATCTATCAAATAAGATGCAGATATATGATAACAGCCATCAAAGTTGCAATTTAAGGTACAGAGAACTGGATCTTCTGTTGTAATTATAGTCATAATCAACATAGAACCGCTGGCTCCAGTGGAGTTATGCTAATTTGAAAAATCAAAGTATATGATCCACAATTACTGTATCATATCAACACATTGATAAGTATATTAAGGTAGCTATACATAAATATAAATTGTATGTATTAGGCTGCACAAAAGAGAGGTGGTTAATTCAGAGATTTCAGAATCCTTAACCCACCAGACCATAATATTAAACTGAATAGCACCTTTTGTCAATAATTACAAAAATACATATTGTTGTCACCGTGTATGTATGTTTGTGTGTTTCCTCCAGCACCAAGTTTAGTGAAGCCAAAGCACTTGAATCAGCACACAGCATCCTGCAGTTAGGAGAGGTCAGAGCTCCTCCTGAATTTTACAAGAAGGCAGCACGTGTGCTGTTACCTCTTGTCCTCTGTGGCAAGTTCAAGTTCTAGTGGGATCTGAAAACCCTGAACCAATATTGCACAGAGGTATTTTGGTAATTGCAGGAAGTTCTGGCTGTTGCCCTCTATGACACATATTAGAAGAAGCCATGTGTTGCTCACAGACAGTTAATGTTCAGGTGTCAGGAAATACCCATTCTGGGAGCAGCCTCTAAATGTAGAGTCACCTTTTCCAGAAAAAAAAGTTAGATATTTAGAAAAAAAATTTCGTGTAAGGCCCAAAGTATAACCTCAGACAGGCATGTACTCTAGGGAACTAAAAAATAAGCAAGATGGTAACAAAGAAGACAGTAGTTTAACCGACATTAAAGAGGAAACTGGAAAATCATGGGTGCTTTATAGTTTTCCAGTGGCCATGAATATGTTAGAAAATACAGCTGGAAAAAGAATTTTCTCTTTCACTCAATGGGTTTTTATGGCAAGAGAAATAAGATAGAAATACCTTTAATCACAACAAAGAAAGAAAAACAATGACTTTAGTAAGAAACAAAGGGCCAGATTCTGGTCTGGTATAAATCAAATGTTAGATGCCTGCCCTGGGGCATCCTGTGTCATGTGAGAGAGCTTGAATAGTACCCAGCTCTCTCCCTGTGTTTACATGAAACCCTGTCTGTAGCTCTGTGGAGCATTTTATTGCATATTTCAAGCCTTTGAATACTGAAAAAATGCTATGTAGAAGCAAATCTGATTTCATAAATTTTTATATGATTAAGACAGACTGTATTCTATAATGTAGCTGACCAAAACAATACCTGTTTTCTACCTACTACCCATGTGATTGCCACTCCCTGCCAACGCAGCATTATGCAAAGTAAAAGCCAAAAAATCTGTGGGGATAGAAGAAGTCTTATGCCAGAAACCTGCTTTTTTTTGATTTATTTGATTTGACCTTCACAGAAACAGCAAGCAAGAAAACTATTTTTTTCCATCAAGTCATTGTGGAGTGATTGCAGTTGTCTGAAAGAAACAATAATTGATTTCAATAATTAATTCCTTCTGACTAAAGAAATGTTGCTGTTTATGCACTCTTCCTAAGGCCAAGTAAAAAAGAACTTTTAGCCAGGAGTGCATAAGCAGTAATGTTACTTTAGGGAGCAGAAATCCCCTAAAATACTGCTGATTTGGGAAAGGCTTTTTTTTTACCCCCAGGCTATAAAAATTTTTTATATTCTCTCATGTTGCCTCAGGATGACCCTGAGATTCTCTCAGATTTATAAAACACAAGAAACAAAGAAGTATGCTATTTTGACAGCACAAAAAGAGACACAAAATTAAAAAATATAGTTTCTAGCAAGTTGAAAACATTTAAATATACTTCCAAAAATATGTGGAAGTACTGTAAAATTCAAGTGAGAGCAGAAATTAAAACATTCAGTGAGGAATTTCTTTCAACTTTTTTCTTTTTTTTTTGTGAGACCAGAATTGTTTTTTACACATTGTTATCTAAGCAGATTAAGTACAGAATGAAAAGCAACTTCCTGTTATAAATGTTATAACTTTTTTCCTCAATTTTCATGGTAGTGACATAGATACTCATGATGCATGGTTTACCAGGAGTCTACCAAGCAAAATTCTTGCAAGGATAACTCTTTAAAATAATATTTTGTTTATAAAATAAACTCTGCCAAATTCATACAAGGGGCCTGACAATTTCACACCAAAATTATTTTCCTCAGCTTACTTGTATCTTGACAGTGTCATAGTCTGGGTTTCTTTACTTGTCTGGAATTTATTGCCTAAATCTGCTGTAATATCAAAGTTTTATTATTGGTGTTACTCCTATAAAAATGACATAACATAATATAAAGCAGTACCTTATTATTCACATAGATTCCACTTTAACTCTGTGCAGGTAAAAAACTTGACCTGGTGTGACTCCACTGGTCCCTTGGTGATCAGATTCCTGCTATATAGATCAGAATTAAAGCAAAACTAGACCAGATGTTTTTTACTATTAGATAGATTAGCCCAAAACTAAAATTAGGAAAACATACTGGAGCTGATTTACTATCAGTATGTGATCTGTTGCTGCATAGGGAGCAAGGGATAGTAGAGCAGAGGCAAATGGCAATTTATTAATGCAGGCATGGGAGTCTCATACCCTCACCCCTGACTGCTCTAAAAATGCTGAACAGAAGGCCCCAGTCTGGTGATGAAAGCTGGTTTTTGACAGGAAAGCTCTGCAAAAACAACACAAAATAATTTCAAAAATGGTGCATGAGAAAGTTCTGGTGGAAATATTTATCACTACAAAATTTTTTTGTCTACAGATATATGAGTTATATGTCTACAGACACATAATTTCAAACTTTGCCTTGAGTGTTCCCTTGAAAAGATTAATATACCTGAAGCATTGTGATGAGCCACCAGAAAGCAACATCCATGAGATTCTGTTCTTGAGTAACAAGAGCCTTCTTTTTAATATGCAAACTGGCTTTTTTAAAAACTTTGGATAAAAAAAGACTTTCCATAGAGTATTCCCATTTGGCATAACTAAATTGCAGCATGAAAAGTTCATGCTCTGAGGCTGACTATTGTAAAATTTCAGGAATATGAGAGATTTTGTCACAACTTGCATTATAAAAAATCCTTACATTCATATAGCAACCGAAACAAGATATTCTCAAGATGTGTTCATAAGCCTTAATCAAGTTCCCCAGAATTCTGTGAGAAGGACAAAGATGATCATTAGAGCTTTTCAAAGCTTTTAAGTCAAATATTTTATTCACCAAAAATGTAAATTTAGGTACACTGACAGAGTTTGTGGATTCAATTGCACATGCTGGAAACTGAATGTCTGTGGAAAATTGTGTATTGTGAGACCATTTTCAAAAATTTGGAAAGAAAAAAATTTGGAAAGAAAAAATTTAAAGAAAAGTATACAAAATTAAATGAAGCTGTTGTCAGTTTTGAAGAAAATTAATCTGGAGAATTCCTATTCATCAGGAAAATAACAGAGAAGTTAATGGCTGTAAAAGCTTATTTTCTTTTTTCACGTCAATGACTGATGTAAAAAGAAAACCAACCATGTGCTCTATTAATACCTCTGGTTTGTGCATGACTGAAGTGAAGCCTTACATATGGTTTTATGACATGACCAGTCAGGAGCAAAGTGACGAGTGAAATTAAGTTTTCTTTTAGTAATCTGCTGGTTGGTTTCTTGGTTGGTTTCCTATTGACTCAGAAAGCACTTTATCCTTCACAGTAGCAAGTATTGGATCCTGAATATTTAACTTTTTTTTTCCTCTCCCTTAGGGCACACCAATATCAAAGTAATTTTCTGTCAGTGTAAGGTGACTGCAGAATCATGTCTTTGATTATAGCAGTGGCATGAACTGTCCACATACCATCTCAGGAACATCACTGCTTTATTAATCATTTCTCCAGAATGGAGGTATCACACAGCTATTTAACCAGAATCTTATTTCTCAGGAATCTGGGTTAAAGAACTGATCACTATAAGAGTTGCCAGATAGAAGCAGTGATTATAGCAAGTACTGCAAGGTAACTCCAAAATGTACTCTTAAGGACTCTGCAGCTCTTGTTTAAAATCTGTCCTAGAGCAGACAGGGAATACTCTCTCAGGAGTACATGTTCACTTCTGAAAGTATGACAGGCATTCCCAAATGCTACTTCTTCTGCCTTAGAGCAAGAAAACCCCTGAAGTAAATGGACTCTGTTGCTCTCCAGTTATGCCTCCACATCGTGGTCATCTGCCTACACACATCTGCATATTTGAAGCAGCTCAACACATCTGGGCATCTCTGTGCTCTGCCCTGTTCACCTACATACAGCCCTGCTGGTCTAGCTGAAATGAGGGATGTCCAAAGAGGTGCATCAGTCACCACATCAGCCCTGGCAAGCTGCTGGTTTCAAGCCACTTCTGCGAACAAGCTTTTTATTGCTTTTATGTGATATAAAGTATGATAAAGTATGTTCTGTTGCTGTTTCCTTTCACACATGCTTCCACTGGAAAGTGGAGAAGGGAAGCAGCTTTTGAGGGAATTATTGTAGGAAAGAAGCTGGTGAATTTTAGTGTTTGCCTCCATCAGTATTCCTCACAGATTCCCTGTCCCACCACACCTGCAAATGAGCAGTAATAACACTGCAACTGCCAACTTGCTAACTCTCACCTAATCTATCCCTTTGTCTCTTCATCCACAATTCTTCACACCTCACTTTATTTTTTATTTCAGGTTCACTGAAAATTTTGAAGTGTGTTATATCTCTATAAGATCATGTCCAAATTTTACCCATATTTAATGTAACATTTATGACTGTACATAAATGCAATGTGCATTTTTGTTACACAATATGCAGTAAGAACATTCTGCATCTGGTTAAATCTAAAGAATTCAAAGATTCATAATATTAGATGTTATCAATATATTAGCATAAATATTATAAATTTTTTTTTGCCATTTGCAGAACTAGAGAGATAAGTGCTTCAAAAGTACAGATTAATGCATTGGAGGCTTAAGGAGTCAGAGAAGATATTTAAGGGGATGTTTGTTCATCGAAAATGAACAGTGAGTGATGCATTTTCTTCCTGTACAAACCAACAGTTCTGTAGCCTTTCTTTGTACACCTTTGGAAGTTTAAACAAAGATTAGACAGAGAATTAGAAAGAGGCTTTTTGCCATTATTGCTGGCTGCTGGTATTTTAAGCAAAGATTCCTACTGATATTTTCCAACCAAGAGACTCAAATTAACGAGATTTGCTGACTGTTAGTTCCATTTCCACATCAGAAGGAGAAGCAGTGTGACAGGCTCCTCATCACAGCAGCACAGTTTTGGCCAAGTTCCAATTGAACAGGGGCTGACTTAGATCTCAGTGGGTGGTGGCCATTACACATTTTGGGGGATGCTATTTAAAACTGGCATGTGAACTAGTTCTATCAGAGAGGAGAAAGTACAGGTAGTAAAGTCACCCTGTGACATCTGCCCTCCTGCTGTGGGTTAACACAGAGAAATAAAGCTATATCTGAAGCACAGAACCATTCATAAGAGGGAAATAAACTGAAACAAATTGGAGATAATTTGATGTTTTTAAAATCGGAAAAATTCCATCAAGAATTCCTATGTGGTAGGATTTGTACAGGGCTTCTGCTGTGACTAAGCACTTGGCAAAACAATAAGATTCATGCAGATTATGCCAGAAAGATTATTGCTACCCTTTAAACTGATTGAGGATATCAAATAAGCTTTTTGACAGGCATTCCTGAAAATTACAATAATTTCTACTTAAAAAGAATTCTGGAAATCAAATTTGCCCTAGTTTTCCAGTTCATTAGAAAAATAGTTTGACTCAACTAGTAGCAGGTTGAATATTTTAAAAATATAAATGTTCCTCAGTGTATAATGCCTAGAATCATCTTCCAATGCAGACCCTCTCTGCTATTTACAACAAGCTACAGGGCCAGAAGAGTACTGCTGATTCACTGGTGGTAGTTAAAATTAAATTGTTTTTTAGTCCAGCTGTCATAGAACATTTAAAAAGACACACAACACTATAATGAAGTTGCAGAAACATAAAATAAGCTTTTTTCAATGTGTTGTAATGTTCACTAACCTGTACTCCATGTTTTTTTTTAACTTACTGTGAACTTACTGTGAATGGTGGCTACACAGTAAGAAAAGTAGTATTGTAAGACAAATTACTGATAGCTGTTATTAACCATTAAGGGGAAATATTCTGTTATAGTTTTACATTTTTCAGCTAACAACAGGAACATAATTTTCTTATCAGTACATTATTACTTATAAATGATACACAAATTTGTCACAAAAGTCTGTGCTAAAATGAAACCAAATGTACTCTTTTATCTTAAAGGAAACCAAACTGCAGAACTGTAGGAGACAACTGCAACATTTACTGTTAGCAAGTATTACCTCAAAGCACTTGGAGATGAGGAAAGCAACTGTGGGGCAAAACAACTTATTAATAGATTATTGATAGAAATTCCAGTGAAAGAATAAAAAAAATCTAGGATATTACAAAAAATAAATCAACAAAAATTTCAATAAGATATAGGTTCTTCAAAAGAAGAACTTATTAGAAAAACACTCTTTTAAGTGGAAAAGGCATATTTTTTCTATGAAGAGAGCAGGCACCAGGTGAGGCTATTGATTGTACTACTAACAAAAATGTAACTAAATAGGAATTTGGCTAGCTAGCAAATGAACTAACAGATACATTATTCAAATAACTGATAGCTAATTTGAAAGTAAAGATATCATAAAAAGCTGAATGCAAGTGGATGTTAGTATAAATATAGATGCTCATTTTTCTGCTGAAAATATAAGCAAATGGTGTAAAAATTTAATGACTATCAATAAATACTTAAACACATGGCCAGTTATGACAGAGCCCAGATTTAACTGCAGTCAACAGCACAATGCAAACTTGTGGTGTGCAGAGTCACCAGCTATCCCCAAACAGGACAGATTACTGCTTAAGGAGGCAATAGGAGCTAAACATCTCTTGGCCAAGTGGTCTCTGTGGAAATACAGCACAAACTATGGAAGAGAAGAACCCACAAACTGAATTGGGGAGTACCATTCCTAAACCACAACAGTGTTAAAATACTTTAAAGCACGTGATGAAAAAATGACTCTGTTTGCAGCTCAAGTGCTTAAAGTGTATGATTAACACTGCTGCACCTTGAGCTATTTGTGAAATCAGTGGCACAAATTTTATCTGTTTATGTGTAAGGTATAAATCTAGTTCCCATTCAGCTGTTTTTCTTTCATCTGTGTGTAGGGAAAACAAATTTTCTATGGGTCTGCAGGTAGTTTTCTTTATGAGAGACTTATTAGAGTCATTGAATTTCCTGCATAGAGAATCCATTATTTCACTGTTAGTGATTACTAACATTTAAATTCACAGTTTTCTAGAAGTGGATGATTCTGCTCTTTGCAGGTATTCAAACTAGAGGGATGTGACCTTATTAATGTCCAATCACACCTGAAAATAATCGTACTGAAAACCCCTCAGAGTTCATGACATTTCAGTTTTGCTGTACTATCAATATCAGGCTTCAGTTTGATGTCATCAAGATAATTTTCACCCTGGTGAAACCACTGAAATTAAAGAAATCGTTGCTACCTATACATGCAGCAGTAAACATGTTCTCAGTTATGTCCCACAGCTGTACTGTTGGAGTAGGTCTGAACACACTCATAACCAACAGAGGAGCAGAGTTTCCTGATTTTCAGTCTTGAAGCAGTGAGGCTTATGTATCGTGTCAGATGCAGTGATGAAATATGGGCATTTCTTCCACACAGGGAAGATGACAGGAAGGTGTTGTTTAGGATGCACTTTATTATAGTTAGCATGATTCACAATGTAATCAATTCTGTATTCTGCATCTATGGTAAATATATGGAAGATACAAATCATTAGTCTTTTTTTACACAGTTGTTTCTTGTATTTATTATTTAACAATTTGGGGCTTTTTGGCTAGATAACCTCCCCACAAAAATTATTTATAGTTTTGAAAATTAATTTGGAATTTGAGACAGGTTATTCTATTTTCACACATTAATAATAATATCTCAATATAAAATGTTTTTCCAACTGATGCCATCAGAAGTTTTGCTGTGTTGTTTCAAATTGGGAAAGAATTACAAATGAAATTTTTGCTTCTTTCATGTGTAAGAAATAAAAGAGCAGGAGGACAAACAACATAGCTTGGAACATCTCTGCCTTCCTCCATCTTCCCCCAGCTTTACACGTTGAGCATGATGCCATATGATCTGGAATATCCCTGTGATAAGCTGGGGTCAGCTGGCCTGGTTGTGTCTCATCCCAATTTCTTGTGCTTTCCCAGCCTTCTGGCTGGTGGAGTGAGAAGCAGAAAAGGACTTGGCTCTGTGCAAGCCCTGCTCAGCAGTAACAAAAACATCCCCATATTAGCAGCACCATTTCCAACACAAATGGAAAACATAGCCCATGCTAGCTACTGTGAAGAAAATTACCACAGCAAAATGCAGCACAATGGGAAATTATGAGTAGTTAATTATGTTATTCTTCTGAAGTTTTCTCAGTTGTTAATTAATATTATTAATATAATATTTTTCAACATTTTTTCAACTTAAATAGTAACATCTTAGCAAAGCAGTTGTGATTTTATCTTTTCTCATGTGTAGATTAATTTTTTTTTTTAAATTTCATGCACCACACTTGACATTGGATTGAATTCTCTTCAGGTTTCCTTCATTAAAAACTCCATTAGTATTTTACATTAAACTTGTTAGTTGTCTCCTGTAATTAGTATTGGCTGTTTGTTCAATAGAATACATTGGTGGTTATCAATGATTTCTAATGCTATCTTAATGCAGATACTAATGGCAGACATCAATCACAGTTCTGGCTGAAATCACTTCACTTAGTGTTAATAAGAAAAAGTTAAATTCTCTCCTGTTTAATGATTGAAAAAACAAACTTTAATTATCAACCAATATGTCAAATTTTTTGGTAGTAATTAATTAAATGATTCACTGATTGAAGTTTAAGGGATAGGTTAGGATTTGGGTTTCCATTGTAGGTACATGTGATTTTAAGGAACAGTGAAACAAAAGAAAGTTGACATTGCAAGAGTGCAAAGTACAGAGTGGCCTCCATAAAAAACAGAGAAAAGGATAGTTCCCTTCAGGCAAGCTTGTTCTTGTATAAAAGAAGGTTCAGAATAATGAAAATTTTTCTTAGTGTTTATTTATGTTGTGTTCACAAAAAAACCAAACTTTCTGTACATTTTTAACTAATAAATTGGGCTACAGCCAAACATATATCTCACTAGTCCTCATCAGTGTATCCTTCTGATGGAATCAGAAAAAAAAAAAAATTGAAAGCCCTTGAATATTAGCTAATTAATAGAGCTTGAAGAACATGCCAAAATGTGGTGCTGTATGTAGTCTGTTAGAAAAAAATTTAAGAGCTCTGCAATATTGTCTGCTGGGAAGCATCACAAAGAAGAGTGAAAGAAAGGTAATTAAGTGTTGTACTAAAGTCTTATAATACCAGACTCCTGAAAGAAGAATCTGTTTCTTGAATAAACTCTGAAAAACTGGTGCACCACTAAAGACATTAGGTATGTGAAAACAAAGTTTCAAAACCACTCAAACAAAATGGGTTAGAGGGACTCCAAAAACTTGCAGACTCAACAATTTCTGAGAAATACAGCTATATGGTATTTTGACTAATTATGATGTTAGATAAAAACACTTGAATTTTGAAATATTTAGACCAAAGACACTTTTTATCACTCTCTGCCAAAGTATGATTGACTGGTCTTTATTGTACATGAAGGATAGATGTTACATTTTTTATGTAGCACTTCATAAGGATTTCTACTGAAATTGATCTCTGAGCCCTAAGTGTGAAATGCATAGAGTATTCATGGATCATTAAACCTAACAGAACATATCAGTTATACTTTTGGATGCCAAAAGTATGTTTTAAATATCTGAGAAATACCTGAACAGTATAAAAATAGGGAATTTGTCTGCTTTTCCAGTGGGTCTAATAAAAGACAATATGACCTGCTCTGTTAGTATCTTAATATTATTGCATCTACAATAATGCCAACAGGAGTAGCTAAACATATATACTGTCATTGTACCTCTCTTGTGAGGATGAAATGGCCAAATATTTATACATATGACATTTTCTTTACATATTTGTGCTTTGCCCATTTTGAAAATTAAAGTATAAACATTCTGGTTAAAAAATCTGTTCTCCCCATCGTGCCACAGAGTCAAAGTCTACATCACTTTTGCTTTGTTTGATATGGTGTGTATATGCATGTATAAAATACATTAAAGGTCTTTGTTTTACTGTATTATGAAATTAAAAACCATGCAGTCTCTGTAATTACATTGTCCTTTGCCGTCTCTTTAAAAGAGAAAAAGACTGTGTTCAAATTTTCCCCCTGTTTTATTTGCACCCTATTAACAACTGTTACTAGAGCTTTAATTATGCCCCTGTGATTGCAGAGATGCGGCTGACTTGTGTCATTTTCCTCCCAGGGGATGCTTTATAATTACCAGCATCCATCGTGGCTGCCTGTAAGCTGATGCTTTTTTATTACCAGTTCAATAATCACTGCATCCTTGTGAACATCTGCTCTACAAGCCATGCATCGGAGGTCCCAGTGCCTGTCACTCGATGCTCCCTTGCTGTGGCGACCCTTTTGCCCTCACCTTCAGTTTATATCTAATTTGCTTAGCAGAAGCTTCATCCAGATTGCCTCACAGGAACACAATTAATGCTCCAGATTTGCAAACAAAGAAATTTTTCCCCCTTTTTTTTTTCCCTTTTTTGTCTTATTATCTTGATGTCATATCCTATAATTTGTATTCACAGCAGGGTGAATCAATATAAATCCCGGAAAAAATATAGTATTTGGTTGGTTATTTAGCTTATAATGAAAAGTAGGTAAGTGATGAGGATTTTTTCTTCTATGAACATCCATATAGTATTCCCAAATAAAAGATAAATGTCAGGGCTTTCTGCATATATTTTCCTACAATAAATGTTGTAGAAAATGAGGAAATTTTTCTGTATAATAATTTAAATGTTTTCTAATTAAGAGTTCTTCCATAGACTGATTTAATAGGCAGGAAATCATCACTACTTTTATAAACACATAACTGTTCATGTATGTTTAGATTTTTATATGGGAGTGCATAGATTCTGAGTGAATGGGTTTTGCAGAAAGAGGGTTATTGTTAGTTGCAGATACGGGACATGTGGAGAGATCCAAAGTACCTGGAAACACCATCAAGTTGTCTAGTTGGGTTTGTAACTCATGTGATAAAGCCTTTAAGCCATGCAGATTTCTGCCAACATATATTTTTATACTGGCCTATCTTATCAGGCCTTCCACAGTCAGGCAAGGTACAGCAGACCTTCAAATGAATTGCAGTGAATAACATAAAGTACAAAATCAGTAATGTTAGTGTTTCTCTCTACATGATGCTGTGACTTGTATGTCTCTGATTAAAGATTTTCATCTAACCTAGCAAAATTCTAAGAGCAGTGAACACTGATATTATCTCTTAGAAAGAAGAATGCCAGAAAATTAGTAAGCACCACACATCCATTTTGAAAGGCAGTAAAATACTAATTGGAAACACATATTCTACTTAGTGGCTATTTCTCTGTAGTTTCTGGTAATTTCAGCCTTGTTTCTTGCTAAAGAGGTCTATTTCATATAATAGCATGATCAATGGTGGCGAAACATTATTTGGTAATTTTCTGTAGAAGTGCTTCAGATATAAATTTATTTAAAGCTTTGAACACAGCCTGCTAAGAGCTTGTTACAATTCCTGTGAGCCAGTTAAAATACATATAGCTATAACTTCTGTGCCTAGGATGGGCCTGGCCACAAGGTAGAAGAGAAATCTTGGGAGACTGTGATCATATGGCCCTAATCCTGCATGGCAGTTTAGAGGGATTTGAAACTGAGAGAAAGGCAGGGAGGTTTTTGTGAGTACTGGCAGGAAAACACAACCTCATACTATCCATCCAAATTGTGTGATACATGCCCTCTCTACCTATGTGTCAAAATTTTCTGCCAATTAATTTGTTTCAATTCTGCCTAGAGTGGATCTGGATAAGGGGGGGAGATTTGAATTACCTGTCTGAATGTCTCCTGTTTAATTTTTTTTTTTAATAGAAAAACAAATTTTTGGGGAGTGGGGTATACTACATCTGACTCTACATACCTCACAGCCAATATGGTGTGTGTCATTAAAATTTAATGGTCAGGATATTGCAATGTACTCTAGTAGCCTGAGGTCAAAGGGCTCCCAAGTATAAAACAGAGATCATCCCAGCCTCTGTCTTCATCCACTCCAAAGAGCACAAGGGAAACAGAGTTTTGCCCTGTACCTAACAGTTACAGACTTTTTTCTCTATTTTATCTCTAGCAGGAAATCTAGAGGGGTATAGTGTACCTACATCAAATATGCAAAAATATGTCTAAAGGAAAAAAAAAACAAACCACCAAAAAAACCCAAACAAAGACAAAACCTACTATATCAAAAACATGGTTTAAGCTTAGCCATGGCACTCTAGAGATGGCTCTTGCTCGTTTTGTCTCTGCCTGGAGGAACCTGACTCAAATCTGAAATCAAGCAAGGACCTTGCCTTGAAGGGAGATCTAGAAAGCCACCAAGGTATGATTAGACCACAGAGCTATCTCAGCATCACTCATGGCTCTCCCCTGACAAGGAAGAATGGCTCCAGGGCTGTAATTCACTCCTGGTGGGCATAACCCTGTGTCCCTTGCCAAGTCTGAAAATAGAGTCTTGCTAACGGGTCCTGCAGCTGCTCTGGGTACCAGCTGCCACCGGTGAGGCGTAAATTTGCCTTTGTCTCTACTAGATGCTGTGTCTCCCTGTCTCTTCAGTACTTTCCGAAGGGAAAGTCTTTTCTATGACCCAAAAAAGATACTCAGCCCTCTTAAAGAAACAGTGTCCTGGTCTTTCTTGTGTTGAGAGGCAAGCAGAAGCTCAAAGCACCTCTCCTTTAAGTAGGATTGTACTGCTCAGCTGAAACTATAACCTTTGGGTTAAACAAAGCAGAGAAAAAATGCTTTCATTAACTTATTTATGGAAAGACCTTGTCTGTATGACATTTAACACTTTTTATAGACTGTAAAGTGCAGAGTTTAGTCAGCTAGTTACTTGACTTGAATGGTTTTTCATCCTGTGTTCTCCAGGATGAAACAGCACCCAGTGTTTCAATGCTATCTGTAGATGTCACCATCAGTACCTCTCTGGCAGGAAATGGCTTGTTTTTTAAATTTAATGCCCAACTCCATAAGAATTTTTAAATTAGATGATTGCTCTTGCATAATCCTTTTTTTATGCAATATGTTACATGATGGAACAGGATTTATCTTTCTTAAAGTGGTGACTTTTTAAAAAGCTGGTTTTTTTTCCTTTGGCTTCATATTATTAAGGTCTTCCCCAAATGTAGTTCTTTATAACCTTTTAATCTAGCTTCCATCACGGAGATGCTTTTAATATGACTGCAATTCATATACTTGGAAGTCACATACATGAGGCGACTTTTCCAGAAGACATAAATCCCATTAAAACCAGTTGGACATAAAGAACTTATTATTTGGCTAAATAAAATGACAACTTTAGCATCCTAAGAATAAAAAAGGTGATAAATCATGAGTCTCCATTTCACTAACCACTATAATTTCAGAAAATTGCTTTTAAAGATGATTACTAGATGCATTAATTACCCTTTTGCCATCAGAACTAAAAAATAGAAAATATTCAAGACTAGAATAAAGTTTCACAGTTTAATAAGGAACTAACAGATCTCAGAGAACCATGAAGTGTGACTGATCTCACAGTAATTGTTGAGCAACTGAATACAAGTCTTTAACAAACAGAAAAATATAAGCTCTTAGGTAATACCTCATTTCTTTCATCAAACACTGGACAACAAAACAGAATTTATTTGGGTTAACTTCCAAATGTAAGTCTGCTCATTATACTTAAAATAGTTTTATGCTCTAGTGGACTAAATATAATAAAATTGACAAAATCCTGAGTTTTAGTTGTTACTTTGATATTTATGTAGCTTTTCTTAGGCAAGCTATATGTATTTCTTTTATTTATTTTTTTGCTACCCATCAAAAAACAGTATATGGTTCATAAACAGTCACAGCACTTGTTTATGTCAGATGTTGTGATAATAAGCAAAAATGTGTTTAGTTTTTAGTAGAGTCCTCCTAAAATTCTTAGTGAACCATGTTCCACTTATTAGATTCTATCAATTTTAAATTTTTAAAAAGTACTAAGGAGTAAGATAAACTGAACTGGTCTCTGAGAAATTACATAATGTATATAATTATTACTAAAAAAACCGAATAAATAATTTGGAGTTACAGGCTGGAAAACCTGATTTGGTGCACAGATATAACATGGTAACCCATTTATAATGTTTGTTCTTGTTTATTCCAATTTGAATATATGTAAATTATTTGTAGAGCAACTTCTTCAAACTTACAATGCAAGTGGGCCACACATATTTATAAGAGAGGTTATTGACTTGCATGAATATATGCTTTAATAATTTAACAGAGATCTTTGAAGACGTGACTGTAAAGTTTCTTACAGGATATAAAGCAGATGGGTGAGTGTTAGAGAATAAAAATTATTTGGAAATAGTAACACTGAGATGCTCATACACATAAATAAGTCTGCTATGCCTAGGGTTAGGATTACGCCTAGGGAAAAGGTTCTGAAAACCTCAAAGTCCAGAGCTCCAAGCACACTGCAACTGCAAAAAAATGCCAAGGGGAACACAGAACTGGCAAAACATGGCTGCCTCCACAGCTTTCTCCTTTGAATCAGCCTTAGCCCAAGGCTGCTTTTACTGCTCTGCCAAGGGTTAGGTGTACAACTAGGATTAGGGTTCTGAAAACCTCAAAGCCCAGAGCTCCAAGCACACTTCATGCATAAAAGGCAAGGCAAGGGGAACACAGAACTGCCAAAACATGGCGTCCTCTCCAATTTTTTGCTTGGCTCCAGCCCCACTCCCATGAACCTTTACACCCTCACCAAGGATTAGGGTTACGCCTAAGGTTAGAGATTTGAAAACCACAAAGCCTAGAACTCCAAGCCCTCTGTGGCTCCAAAAGGCATGCCAAGGGGAACACAGAACTGCCAAAACATGGTTTCTCCACGGCTTTTTCCTTTGAACCAGCCTTAGCCCAAGACTGCTTTTACTGCCCTGCCTAGGGTTAGGGTTAGGCCTATGTTTGGGGCGACCAAAAGCACAAAGCCCAGAGCTCCAGGCACAGTGCAGCTGCAAAAGGCATGCCAAGGGGAACAGAGAACTGCCAAAACATGCCTTCCTCCACAGCTTTCCCCTTTGAACAAGGTATGGCCATTGCTGCTTTTACTACAAGGGCTAGGGTTAGGGTTACTCCTAGGGTTAGGGTTCTGAAAACCTCAAAGCCCAGAGCTCCAAGCACATTTCATGCATAAGAGGCAAGGCAAGGGGAACACAGAACTGCCAAAACATGGCGTCCTCTCCAATTTTTTGCTTGGCTCCAGCCCCACTCCCATGAACCTTTACACCCTCACCAAGGATTAGGGTTACGCCTAAGGTTAGAGATTTGAAAACCACAAAGCCTAGAACTCCAAGCCCTCTGTGGCTCCAAAAGGCATGCCAAGGGGAACACAGAACTGCCAAAACATGGTTTCTCCACGGCTTTTTCCTTTGAACCAGCCTTAGCCCAAGACTGCTTTTACTGCCCTGCCTAGGGTTAGGGTTAGGCCTATGTTTGGGGCGACCAAAAGCACAAAGCCCAGAGCTCCAGGCACAGTGCAGCTGCAAAAGGCATGCCAAGGGGAACAGAGAACTGCCAAAACATGCCTTCCTCCACAGCTTTCCCCTTTGAACAAGGTATGGCCATTGCTGCTTTTACTACAAGGGCTAGGGTTAGGGTTACTCCTAGGGTTAGGGTTCTGAAAACCTCAAAGCCCAGAGCTCCAAGCACATTTCATGCATAAGAGGCAAGGCAAGGGGAACACAGAACTGCCAAAACGTGGCTTCCTCTCACATTTTCTGGTTGGCTCCCATGAACCTTTACACCCACAGATAAGGGTTACACCTAAGGTTAGGGTTTCAAAACCACAAAGCCCAGAGCTCCAAGCACACAGCATCTGCAAAAGCCATGCCAAGGGGAACACAAAACTGCCAAAATATGGCTTCCTCCTCAGCTTTTTCCTTTGAACCAGCCTTAGCCTAAGGCTGCTTTTACTGGGAGTGAGAGTAGTATGGAATATAACATGGATAATAAATACACATATATGTTATTAGATGATTTTTTTTTGCAAATTAATTTTTTTTTAAACAGTAAATATACTACATTTAAAGAACCACCGATGTTTCCTGAAAAGACATCCCGATTTTTTGAAAAATAATCGCTGGAAATTATGCACTAGATATCATCGGAGACTCAACAAACCTAATGTTAAAATTTAGAATTATTCCATAGTACTTTGAATAAAACATAATTATCATTATTCATATTAAGTTAATAGAATTTCAGATTTAATTTACAAATATGAAATAATTGTTATATTACTAACTAGATAGTGAGTATTGAATGATGTTAGCAATGATAGCTGTTTGTAAATAAAAAGATGGCAATTTGCCAGAGAAAAATCACTACCATGATTTTACTGTAGACAATGTCTAGTGGTAGATCATGAAGACAACACCATGGGGAAAAAAAGTTTCGTAAACAGACAAAACTTCAAAGCAGTACTGTTTTAAAATATTCTGTTTCTTTGACCCATCTCTTTTTAATTAAATGCCCCAATGATACCTATACCCCTGTCTTCTAGGTGAATACACACAGAGGGATAGGGCATCCTTCTGTACATAAATAAGTCCTAATGGGAAGAAAGACCACTGATCACAAGGCAGTACAGACAAGGTAGTACATTTCCTGAACTCTGGAAAAAATGAACATTATAAAGAAGGAAATAAAAAATTGGAAAGTATATTACAAGTAAATTGTGAAATAATAGCACTGAATTAAAGCCTATGTATTTGTGAAGACATTTGAAGAATTTTATTTTTTTAAAATGTTATTTCATTTCCAACTGTATTTGAAAATTTCTGATATCACATGAAAAACTTAATCTAGTACAATGTTCAGTATTATACATGCTACATTTATTTTCATAAAGCCAGTTTATTGAATGAGCTTGAAACAGGAAGATATCTATATTGCATACAACTAGGGACATATTTCAAATTTATTGAAGGTAATAATTATCTGTCTACTGACTCAGATGTGCTTTTGATCAGGTCTTTTGATACTCTTTGCTTTCTTGAAGTTCATGCATGTAACTATTGGCTGCTCTCATTACTTTTATATAAAGATCCTTAAAGAATTCTCCCTTTAGATTAATTATTTCTCTTTGTAATATATGGAGACAAATCCTAGAAGTTTATTTAACTTAGAGCAGTGTGATGTCAATCTTTTTCCAAAAGTGCTGTACAAACATAGTTATGACAAGTCCTTTCATTACTTGAATAAGCATTCAGATGGCTGCTCTCTGCAAAACAAGCTACTACATACAATATTTGACAGCAAATAAGTAAAAATACAAATTTCTAACATTTTTCCTTAAAGTCAAACATCAATTTTCGAAAAATAATTTTTTTCCCATTTTTAAGCTGAAGAGAAATTTTCCTCATCTACAAAGACTCGTCAGGTTTTAAGTAAAAATTACTCCTCTTTGTCAGAAAACAGATCTCTTTCTATCTATACAGGTGTCTATAATTCTGCAAAACATTGAAAAGGGTCGTAATCTGAACTAGGAATATCTAGACTCTGTTTTCATTAACTTAGTTATTCATCCATTTTTCAGAGCATCCTACATGATTTTTCTTTTCTCTTCATTAGAAAACAACCTCTTCTGGCGCAGTGGTTATCAAATATTACTTATATTTTATTAAATGCTTTTCTTCTTCAACGTGCAGTACATATCTCCTGTCCTAAAATGTAGAATACTTTCTAGAAAATTTGTGGTGAATATGTCTTATGTCTAACTGCATATTAAAATATTTAGATATATTAATTTCCTGAAACCAGACATTTAGATCTTGTCCAAGTTAACTGAGGTCATTAGTTTTCAAAAGTGGATGCACTGAGTGCAATGGCAAAGGCAGTGTGTAAAACTTAATCAAGGTATTACAAGTGCAATTCCAAAATTATTGCAATTAACAAAAGAACAACAACAAAGAATTTGGTTTTTTTAGGAAATAGTAGGAAAAAAAGTTGTCTAATTTTTTGGCAGTATGCAGCAGCTTCTGTCCAACCTGAAAAACTACAGCCAGTTTTAATATTGCAAAAATATTCATTTGATCACCAAAATGAGCAATAACTATGAGGTAAGCAGGCTATCTATACAAAGTGCAATCACACGAAATTTTAAGAAATGACTCTTCACATTCTCTTCACTTCTTATGATGCTGCAAAATAGGATTGTGTCTCCAGTGGACCAAGTACTGTGTAAACCAGCTTAGTAGTGTTAAATACAAGCTGACACTAAGAAAGCTGTGACAAAGTTCTTTTGCTACCAACATCAAACAACCTGCTTATTTCATCAGAGTCATCATTCCACTTTCTTAATTAGAAGTAGTAACTAGGCGTTATTTGAATAATTTTATGAGGTTGCATATTTGTAAATTGAAATCCTGGCAGAAAAATTAAAACCTGGCCATCAGTAAAGAGAAGAACTCTTAACTCTTTTTTCTGCTGCTCATGTTTTTCTATTTCTCTTTGTTTCCCTTAACATTAGAATCAACAGATGGTTGGAATACTCAACATTTCTTTGGCTAAACAACGTATTCTATTTGATCAACTTCTAAAAGTTGAGGACAATTCAAGAAATATTTCTCAGAGCAATTAGAGACTTNGCTGTTGCCAAAACCAGCAGTTTTCATCTTTTATATGTTCTATTAAAACTGTAGTTCCTCAGGCTAAGAATAAATGCAATTTAAAGTATCCCATACTAGACTTTCAGGAAGACCAACAGTCTTGAAATTTTGAATATTTGAATTTTAATCCGTTTAAATATGTTTTCTAAACTAGCTGATTCAAACACACCCTAACCTTTACTGCTTGGAATTAAATAGTCCCATACCAGAGTTAGCAAATATGTATAAATACAAATATTTAGATTTTAACTAGAAAATTAAAGGCTATTCCTGGAAAATGTGAAATATGATTTATTACCTTTGGTTTTTCTCTAAAACAACCCAAGTACCTCAATCACAGTAAGTTGATTTTTGACATTAAATTATTGTCACTCTCCCAGGAAGAACGAGTTTAAAGTAGCATACACAAAAATGTTCTATGTCTCTTCATACTTACTGAAGCACTGCGTTACAAATCTGTCTTAACCATGTATTTTTATGATATCATCACAATTCCTTTTATAACAGTAGACATGGAGGTAGTACAGGTTTTTTTATATATTCTGATCAGTGAAAACTCTGTTTTCTCTGATTTGAAATATGCACTCTGCCACCACAACAGTTTCCATACAGTAATGAACACTGGGTAAAATAAAAGAATTGCATTTTATGTGTTACAATACATGCTATGTATTTATACACAAAAGTCTTATATATGGTACTGTAAACATAATTATGGATGTAATTTAGAGTTTGCAATAGATTTGGAACTTCTAGAACTTAGTAAACACTAGTAGGAAAAAATCCATTAAGGAAGAGATCGTGTCAGTAGAGAGTTATTTGTGTAATTAATATAATATAATAGGTTGCAATAGTATTGCAACATTACTGTATAATGGTTGATTGTAATTGGTCCAATACATCTTTAGACTGTATAATAAAGTTTTACTATAAAAGCACTATAAGTAGAAATATATTTAATGTATGTATTTTTCTTGAAAACTGGAAACGAAATTAGGTGGGAGTTTAATGTGGAGGAATTTGTGCTCACTGGGGATCTGTTTCTAAACAGGAAAGTCAATGTGGTGGTGAAAACAGCTGAAGATTTCCAGGAAAAGGCATTGTTCTCTTTCGGGAATAGACTAGTTTAAAGCATTCCTTTGAAGGAGGGGGAAGTTACTTAGCCCAGGTGGGAATAGAAGGTCAGTCAGAGGGAATGCTAAAGACTGAAGATTTGCTGCTTCACAACTATAGAAACTTTTATAATTTTTTAATAGAAATATCTTGCTAAGTAGCATTTTGGCATTTTCTAGTTGTAGGGACCTGGAATGATTCCAATTCATGTAATTACATTGTTACTTACTCTCTCCCTCCTTGAAGTTTCAATTACTTTCATCATCATTCTTTCACATCCTGTCCAGAACTACCAAAAGTTTCTCTATTAACAGGACTTATGTTCTAAATAGAGCTAGTGACAAGGACTTTTAATCCATAATGGTTGTTTAAAGAACAGAATCATAGAAACAAAATGAGCCTCCTTTTTTTTTCCCCAGTTATTTGGAAAGTAAAATTGGTCTAAGAAAAAATACAATTTAAACAATTCTTTTCTTGTTAAGTTAAACATCATGTTTGACCCAAATGACCCCTTTTCAATTTTATGGTCCACTGAAACTTTTGTGACCAGCATATTTGGAATTAACAATGAATCAATTATTTAAATTAATGGAATTTCAACCTAGATATGATTTCATTATACAAAGAAATATTCCCAATGGATTATTTGGTATTTTATGGTGTCAGTGGCAATTTATTGGAAGGGACTGAGAACTAATCTGGGAGGCAACATAGCACTTGCACTGTAGCCTGGTTGAAATTTCCAACCTGGTGGCACAATTTCCCCTATACTGGTGCTAGTGGAGGCCTGAAACCCCTAAGTCCTCTGACACATTAATATTTAAATGAAGCCTAAACAGTTAGTTGGAGTTACCCACGTGGCTTAAGTATACAAAATCCTTTAAAGCTAATAGCAAAGTATCGCTCCAGTACAGATGAACCTGCCTCCATCACGTTGAGATACAGGATGCAGTTACTGCTGCAGAGCATCCTGATGTCAGTGAGAGCAGGGGGATGCTAAGGGGATACAACAATCCCAGATTTCCCCTTCTGGAGACCTAGAGTTACTGTGGTCAGAAGGAAAAATATACTGCTAGTCTGGAGAAATCCAGGCCCAGGCTAACACAGGAGTTCTCAGCATTGAGGAACAACTCATCACAGTACTACCTTTGTAGAACAGATTTCACCTAAAACATATGGAAAATAAATCAGTAAACAGTTCTTTCTCCTTTAAATGATACTCAGAAAGTCAACATTTTAAAAACAAAAAGAAATTTGCATTTAAAATGTCAGAACCTATTTTCAATGTGTATTGAGAGCAAAAGAAATCAGACACATAGAAATTTGAAACTTACTTTATCTCTGCAACCTAAGGCATCACTTATCTCTGATCTGATTTGATCTCAATGAAAAATTTGCTAGGTAAAATAGAACAAGTTGCAGAGAAAAAGGCAAATTATGGCACATACCCCAAGATATTGTTGGGAATATCTTCTTTGAAAGCTAGCAGCACTTTTATTCAAAGCATTTTCAAATGCGAAGCTCATCCTTTCTTATCAAGATATTTTTCCCTTAGTTATGCCTGTGAGTCTGAGTTCAGTAGCCCACAGATCTCTATACTTATTTTTCAGTCAAGAATCATAGTAATTCCCAAAGATAAAACCACAGCAGTTTCACATGGCAATGCAGCAAATGTGGTCTATTTCTGAAACTATGTGTGTTATCTCAATTTTACAGGAAAAGTCCATTTCTTAACAGTGAAGCATGGGGTTTTTATGTTATGTTGCTAATGTGATACATTTAGTCAAAAAGATAATAATCTGACTTCACATAATATCCCAAATGTCTTGAAATGTAACCACAGGAGACATGTACATAAAACACACATCACTAAAGAAAAGATTTTGATTGAACAAGTCCTAAGTGAAATCGATACTTTTAAAGAAGCTCCTATTAAAAAATATTCTTTAACTCTCAATGAAGAGGTTTATTGTGGCATACATACTTTCAGAATGGATGTTTTTCCTCTTGTTTCTGTATTTAAGTTATCTTATTGATGACACCAATTCTTTTTATTTTATAAATTATAACACTAATTGGGATAAAAGAAACTTTAGATTCTTACCAAATAAATGTATCTTCTGTTCTCAGTTTTATGCATTTCTGCACTGGCCTTATTTGCCAACAGCAAAAGTAACAACACATTTTAAGGGTTACTATCCCAGAAAGAACCAAACAATACAGTATCTCCATGCTTATCTCTGCAAGGCCATAGTGTCTTCTAAATTATTTCTAGTAACTAGCTAAACCTAAAAAATCTCCATCTTCTGAACCTTTCAAAGCTGAAACAAATGCTAGTCATATCCTGAATTCACAAACATGTATTCTGTTGTCATCTCAGCAATTTTAAAGGAGAATTAAAGGACACTTCTACCTGTTTTTCTGGAAATAAAACAGTAAGAATGCCAACTTAATTTAGAAACCAGTTAATGATGTAGATGTTTCCAAATATCATCTCCTTCTAGGATCTGTAGCTGTAATGAAGAGCAAGCATTGTGTCTCTATGGAAAATTCATGCAAGATCTGAAGATTTCCAGCTATTTCCATATGCAGCTTGCAGGAAAAACAGACCCATATTTTACTGGAATCTGTTGGGAGATATGCTTTTATGAAACATTGTTTTTGACTTATTGCTAGTTTCCCTCAAGCATCTTTTCGTCTCGTAGCCAACTGCACCCACTTCATCAGCCCTGATGTCCTCAGTCCTGTTAATCTGTATTGGTTTACTCAGTTCTGCATGCTGTCTCCTCTGCTGATGATTGCTTAAGACAAATTTTCTGAGAGGGTAAGAGCTGCCAAGGAGCAGTTTAGTGTGTGTCTGACAGAAAATTTATGATGAAAGCATAGTATAGCTTTTGTTATGGCTGCGTGCTTCATTTCGTTATGGCTGCACTTCAAGCACGTGCCTGCCCACACAAATTCTAGCTGCACTTTCTGTTGTACAGAGGCTCCAGAATGTGGTATATCCATGTATTGCAGAAACTCTGGACATTTGGGAAACCTAACATTAGTCTTAACAGCTACATTGAGAAAAAATTTTGAAGCTAATCACTGCTCATGACAGGGGGGTTGTAACTAGATGAACTTTAAGGTCCTTTCCAACCCAAAACATTCCGTGATTATATGATTCCAAGCTGATGTTTTCACAGTAATGCTACAAACCTCTGTGCATCATTTAAATTTTTGAGAACATTGTCCATTGTTCTTTGTACTGCAATAGCTTGAATAACTCAGTTTGAATGACATATTGAATTTTTTTGACTGGAAAGTGGTCTGTGGACTAAGCTCATATGGGAAATGGTAAGAAAGTCTTGAGGCTTTCAAAGATTACTTGAAACCTCACAAGAAATTAATTAGCAAGGAATATAGACAAAAAGGAGGCAGTATCCAACCTCTGGCATCTTCATTTGAGTGTGTGAATACCAATTGGCCTGCAGTGAAAGCACCACTAAACTTGAGGAACATTTAAAGTGTGCCAATGGGAAACACATATTAATCTACTTTATTTGGATACAAGGTGAATAATGCTAATCTATGCCCACTTAAGGTTTTTCCACTTCTTCTCTCAGTACCATTCTGTATAAAATAAAAGTCATGTTATCATTAAGGTCTTTCAAATTTTTGCAAAGATGCATTGATGCATCTTCACAGTTAGTCATGAATGGTAAGTTTACTTTAACATGTATAGTCTTTACATTTTTGGAACTATTTTGAAACTGAATTTATTCTCCATTAACTGTTTTCAGGCAGCCGTGGTGGCTCACCTGTCCCTGCACATTGCAGAGTTCGGTTCAGAATTTGTTCCACTGAAAAAAGTTTCTAGTTATGGCAGTAGTGAGCTGCCAAAACTTTCCAGGGTCCCCATCTGTGAATAAAATGGACAGAGGATAAAGGAACAACCTCTTAGAACTTTGAGTCATTATTTTCACTGGTAATGCCTAGGTTAAATAATGGCAAGTATACCTAGGCATACAGAAAATACAACTAACTGCTTTGCATTTCACTCAGCCCTTAGAATATGCCAGTATACCCAAGCATCTCAACATCACTAACCTCTGTAAAATGCTGTATGAAAAAGTGGCCTAAACAAATGAAATGTTGATCTGCCTTTTATTAATTTCATTTTTTATCTTCTTGTATACAGACGTTTGACAGCTGTGACATTCATGGGCAATGCATTCGAAAAAGAAGACATAAATATTCAGAGACATATTAGAATGCTGTTCAATGTAAGCACCTGTCTACTTAGTGTTGACAGAAAATCATTTACTTTGCTTTATGCATGTTCTCTCCAGAGACTACAGAGGTCCTATTTTATTTAAGGAGCTGGTCCCAACATCAGTACTAGCTCTTGAAAATGCAATATATACATCTAATTATATTTATTAAGGAAACAACTTTGGCTTATATTTTATGTAATACTGAAACCATTTTTTTCAACCTCTACTTCAGAATTTCCTTCCCTGGGGAAATGAAAGAGGAACAGGAAAAGGGAATAAGGAGGAGAAAAAGTATGACCTCATGATGTCTTTAATTGCAACATCAAGGAAGATGGCACAGAAAGAAAAATATAATGAAAATAATACATAAAAAGATATGTAATATAAAAGGGATCACTGCCTAGTCTTTCTGATGTCCAATGCTCATATAGTTCTGCTAACTTTAAGAAGTGACATAAATAAACCTAATTTAAATCTTTTTTTAAAAGGGAAATTGATGCTCAATGTCAGGGTATTTTGAAAAGAAATCTTCAAGTATTATGAAATGTCGGGGGTTTTCCTGCTTTTTGATACTAAGCCAAAAGATCAGGGGAAACAAGATTCATCCAATGACTGGGACTGCTTGAGCTGTCAAAAACCAATCAACCAAAAAACCCCCACAAAACCCAAAAACAAAACAAAAAATAACCCCTTCCCCAATCTCTCCCAAAATGTCTGGAAGTCATGAATTTTAAGCCTGAGAGAGTAATGACTCCCACAGAATGTACTTTTCCACTGGGGAAGATCATTTCACAGTAAGGTTCTATTTTCCATAACAAAGAAAGCATGATGAATGCCAAGTCAAGTTTATACAGACAGTAAGTGTCTCACTCTGTCTTGTGGTGGGTTTTTTCTTTTCCTTGAAAAGATGAGGTGGAGATTTTGGTGCATTCACATGAAAATGACCTTTAAATCTTAGCATCCAGACTCAGGATGGGGGAGAGGAGAGGAGGAGAGGGGAGAGG
>VZRH01008140.1:241017-259101 GCA_013397555.1 Urocynchramus pylzowi
AAAAGGAAAAGGAAAAGGAAAAGGAAAAGGAAAAGGAAAAGGAAAAGGAAAAGGAAAAGGAAAAGAACTCTGAAGAAACACAGCCTAATTTTCGGCCCCAACACTTCAGTCCATTTTATTTCACCTGCCGGGAGTAGGTAAGGATGCTAACCCAGCCCTGATCGCAGAGCGCTGTGGGTGGGGGAGGTCTGGCGGGAGCGGAAATCCCTGGCAGCATCCCGAGACGCAGAAGCCCTGCCAATGCTGCCACCTACGGACCGAAAGTGCCACCATCAGCTCGGCAGGGCTGCTCGCCGCCGCGCTCAGCCGGGCCAGGAGCCCAGCAGTGCCAGCAACTTCAGGCTCCTGCACAAGCCCAATTCACCCGGTGAACTGATGGAGCGGCTCCTCTGGTTTATCTACTTCAGTGCTTTTATATAATTTAATTAGGATCATCATACAGCAACCTAGCCTGTCTACAGAAATTATGAGCTGCAACTCCAGACCCCATATGAACTCTTTTGCTCAATTAAAGCTAAGAAGCTTTTTATAGAAAGATTTCTTTTTTTTCCTAAAAGCACACACAAGGAGCAATGGAGCATGATATGCCTTTCTTCACATAAAGGTAATTATGTAAAGGCAGTAAAAGTAAAAATACTTGCTGAAGTCCAAAATTTACACCACTATTGCAGATATTTAAGCCTGTCATTTAAGAGATATTGCCACAATTTTCCTATTCTGTGGAAGAAACATGGCTGATTAGACCTAATGCCTTCAAATACCTTCATGTCACTCTCCTAATATTAGCACTTACTACTAAAATACCCTGATAATCTAGAAAACTATTTTCTAAAATATGTTTGGGAATAACCAACAGTATTTACACCTTTAATTTGGTCATTTCAATGTATTTCCATTTATAAATTATATATATTTCATATAATAAATCAGCATTGCTATTTTATTGTCACTACTGGTTAGTTCTCTCCCTTTTCAATCTTACAGTCCTTACTAAGAAGATAGTTCACCTAGCAAAAGTAGCCCTTAAACAGATTTGCTTCTCAACAAAATAAAATAAAATAAAACAAAATAAAATGAAATAAAATAAAATGTTCCTCAACAATCTGCCAATGCTTTACTGTTATACAGCAAATAATGGAAGAGGAAAAGGGTGCAGTAGAGAACAAGCTGGTAGGCTCTTACCTATGCAGCTGTGGAGGGGCTGGAGATGATAGAAGGGTGAGCAAATCTCAGGGCCACTTTCTACTCCCAAAGATATCTCTGCATATCACATTGCAAACACTGAACAAAATGCAGAAGCAGAAACCTGACAGGACTCAAAGTAGACAAAAATGGTGCTGGCAGGCAGACCCCAAAAAAGATAGGATTTCTGTAAATTATTGGCTATCTGTAGATCCTTGGAGAACCTACAGGGGTATTTTGAGCACCTTTCCAAAGTGACTGATGTTGCTAATGTGTTGTACCAGAACATAAAGGTAACTCATGATACTATTTGCCACCTCTTGTACATTTCAAGCATCAATCTGCAAAGTAGTCAGTTCTACAGTTACACACATCCTCCTATATTTTCCATCTTTTCCATCTGAACACTAGTCAGCTAACTTGCTTTAATGACATTAAACCTTCAGTGTTGAAAATGGGAACTACCCCAATTTTACTAAATTTTGTTCTTATTTATTTTCATGCTACCCATGTACCAAAGGAAGGCCCTGATATAGCTAACAGAATAAAACTGGCATTGGTAGGCAATGTGGAACAGAGAATCAATCCCACAAACTGAATAAGAAGCACTTGAGAAGTTAGAATATCTTCTATATTTTCTTGAAAGTAATACCGCAGGGATTTTTAAACATATTCGTTTGTAACTTCTTATTTATTATGCACATGTGTAAAAGTGAGAATAAGAGTTGTCCTATTAAAACCAATAGAAGTACTCCTGTGATTAAAGTTTCATTTATGCTGAAATAGGGCCTTACATTCTACATACACTTCCATTCAATATGTGCATATGTGAATATTAAATAATGTTAAATGACTCCCTTTTTCATAATAGAATCAGCTTGACAGTTACAATGTTCAAGCACTAAGCAGCACATATTACAATGGCAGCTCCCTATCATGCAGTAATTTTCTTCCTTTTAATATTCTTCAAATTTAGCTCTCACAAGTAGGTGAAATGATTCTGTCTTTGAAAAGTAATTTGGCATGCTCCTTTAGACTAGTCAGTAAGACTCTACTCTCTCATGTATCAATGTCTTTGAGTTACATGCGTTTGTTGAGACTTGCTGCTTCTCAGTCTTCTTAAGGAGCAGGACAAGAATGGAGAAATTATTTCATCCTAGATTCCCTTTTGAGGAAAATGGGCCACCACCTCTACCTGGACCACCACGGTGGAACCCTCCTTTTTTTGTTCCACAGCGGTGGAGTGGAAGGTTGGAAGGAGAACAAGAAGGCAAAAAATTTTGTCTTTCACTTCCCATTAGATACTGGGTGCTCTGGTTTTCTTCCTGAGCTTAAAGAGTACTAAAGGTGAGGGTACAAGTAGAGATCTTCACTGCTAGTAGATACTGAATACAACACACCTTGCTTTCCTTAAATTTCACCACCATGATTTAGGCAAAGAAAAGGAGGCCAATGACAGTTCCTGAACATGACTCTCAGGAATTAGGTGTTGGGGCAGACAGTGAGCTCAGGAATTCTGGGACAGGGTCAGACGTGTCTTTTTGCTGGAGGTGTCAGGATCCATGTGCAGTCTTCCCGGAGTACAGATTTCCGTGGATGTCCCGTGGCTATTTTAAACTGCTCTACTCCTCAGGGTATGATTAGAACTTTCTACCTTCTGAAAGACAAAACACAAAGGTGAAATTATTGCAGTCCTGACACCTGAGGGTTAGTAACTGCATTTCTGTAATTCAAAACCAGATTTTATCTTTAAAGAATCTGCATTTGGAAGAAAAGATGCACTAAAAAAAAAAAAAAAAAGGATCAGGCATATCATCTGTGATTCTATCGGTTGTGACTTTATCTGACAGCTCACAGGAATGTCACAGTAAACAGCAATCCAAAGAGAATAATAGATTCATAAACATTACAGATAGAAAAGTCCATTTTGTAATGATTGTTTTGTGGTAGTACATTATTATATATTAGGCAATCTATTGTTTCCCCCATCTTATTTTAAGTTTTTCTCCAAATCTACATCCTTCATAGATTTTCATTTAACAGATCTAAGTTTATTCAGTCTGCTTTACCAGATAATAGAACAATTCTGTAATTAACATCCTTCTCTGAAAAGATGATTTCATTGGACTTCAGAAATGTTTATCTATATTTGGTTTAGATTGGGTTAAAAATACAAATTAACTTAAATGAAACACTCATTATTAGAAACTAACATTGTGGCTAGGAAATACTGAAAAAGTAAATATTTGCATTTATGACTCATTGTTTGTAGGATTAACAACTCTTTTAAATACTAGCTTGATTTAGCTGTAACAAGTGCATTGACGTAAATATAATAGGACATTCCTAAGGGGAATTTAATTTCTAAAAAAAAATTTAAAATTCCATATTTACTACAATAAATGTTATTCCAAAAAATTTTATAGCTACCAGAAACATAGAGAATAGTTTACCCAAAGCTAGAATACTGTTCCAGTACAAAGCATGCCTAAATATATAACCTCCCAAATACACAGTATATCACTAGTAAAGATATAAATTATGGTTGCAAATGAGACCACAAACAAAATTTTGCTCAAGGCATGAATCATAAATTCAAACAATAATCATCTCCTGCATGAGGCACAACTACTTTGTTTACTTCTTATACCCTGTTTCCTAAACATGAAGATGAAAGTAGGTCAAGTAAATTTAGCATCTTTTCACATGAAGTATGTTATGATAGCGGGTGGCACAGCCTAATTTACAATTACATGAGTTTACATGAATATGAAAATATGTGTTTTCACTGTGCTGTGTCATTACACATATTGACATTTTACTCACAATGACACAGAATCATAGAAAACACCCAAGATTTGGAGAAGGGAGGGAGCAGAAAGGGAGAGAAATATTTACCACAGTTGCAGCCTGAACGAAATATCAATATATTAGGAAAGAACTTCATATGATGTTGAAAGTTATTTTTATAACTGCTTGTAAGTATGTTTATGAAGTGAGTTACAAGGGAAGAAGAGGAAAACTGAGAAACCACTGTTTTATTTACTTCCTAAAAAGTTTCAATTTTGTTGTACCTATTAACCAAGAAAAAGCTTTTCTGAGAAAATTTCAAAATTTAACAGCCATATTTCTTAACATTGGATCAAAATGCAAAAGAAACTTTAAATCAAAAGTTGTAATCTGAAATTTTGTTATTCATCATTCTGCCATGAAGTTTCAAGTATGATTTGTCTAGGAAACTTACTTAAAATAAATAAGTGTGGTTTTTTATTATAACGATTTTTTTTTTATGGAAAGAAGAATAATTTTGGTGTAGACAAAGAGCATTATTCCTGGAACAATCAGGTTCAAAAAAAGTTTCTCATCATCTCTGGATGAATATCTTGCTGAGACATTAGTCTATCAAGACCAGAATATGGCTGGTTGTGCTAAACTAAGCCTTCTTACTTATCCAGCTTTAATGGAATAAAAAGAACTTCAACATAAATTCCATTTTCAAAGAAGCATCCTTATCTGCATATACGGCTGGATGAATAAGCATATTTAATAAAGAAGAGGAGAAGAATGAGAGAAAGTCACATACCAGGATCTGCTTCTACATAAATCAGTAATTTTATCACATTAGTTGTAGAAAGTGTTTAACAAAATTCTGTTTTCTAGTATACATTCATATTGTCCCAAGTCTAAGTCTATCAGAAACTGCAAAAAGAGTGGATTTCTTCTTGAACCACAGGACTTAAATCTTCAACTCAACAAGGTACTCTGAAATTCACTCATGATCCAGGAATCAAGTCACACATTTCAGTAAGCATGAGGTGAAATGCTTTGCTGAGGTACAGGCACTGGCAGCTTCCTGAGCTAGCACAGCCTGCCTCTTAAACTATGCTGAATTCCTGAAGGAACTTGTCCATTTTAAGAGGTATCCCATTCTAATTAGGCTTCATTATGATTTGTTGCATTATTTGAATATGACACTGTTTTGAAATTTGGAGTGATGTGCTTTTTTGCAGTTGAGACCTTGTCTTCAATTTCAACCAAAATCACTTTTTTCCTTTCAAGTTATAAAATTCTAAAACCAGGGAAATATAGCTAAAAAAAGGTGTATGTAAAAAAAAAAATAGGCAACAAATCTTGTCTTCTAGTTTGATCAGAATAATCCCAAATAACTAATGAGAAACATAATCATATGTTTTCTGTGTTTGCCATAGCAAAACTAGACACAGATTGAATTAAAACTAAACGCAGATGAACTAACAAAAAGTTTTGCTGCTTTTAAGACTTACACAAATACTATGAACCAAAATTTAGTCAGACTCTCTCTATATATTTTAATGAATGGAAAGAATAAAGAGGCTGTGCTACAAAGGTAAATAATGTTACGCAGTTGTCTTATATTTCCAGTGTCTGAGTAACTTGATTTTATAAAGAAAAAGTTGTTGAAATCAGACATGTGATAATCTATAGTATCTATCTTAATGAAGAGATTCTATCATGGGCTCCCTTCTTTTTCATTTGCAATTGTTTTACATGTCTATGGCAATTCCAACAATTACTTGCTAAAAAAAAGAGCACTGTTTGAATGCTGTACTTTTACTTCTTTTTGCAATGAGGCAGCTGAAAACAAGGAGAAGCAGCAAGAAAAACTGAGGATCCACTGCTTTTGGACAACATATTCTCTGCAAATCACCATTTCAAAATCATAGATAATACTGATTTTTTTAAATGGTAAAAGAATACACTCAGCATATGCATTCACTGGCTACTAGACTGGCCAAAAGAAATCAAACTTTGTAAGTAGGAGAATTAAATCACTAAATAGTGAAAAAAGTAATTCTAAATATATTTATAAAAGCTGCAGCATGCTATACATACTGAAAAATGGCAGGGCATAGTTATTCACCAGCTGCTTGCTATCCCAAGTTATTTGCAAATAAGAACTGACACTGAGGCTTTGAAATAAATAATGGTATAGAGTCAGTACCCGACACATAGTTATGTGGTATTCCCAGCATTATCTATTTAGTACCCTGGCAAAATAAACCTCAGTAAACATGCTTGTCTGTGTTAAGAAAACCAAAAGAATTGTGAAATGTGTTGGCATTTTTACTGCTACTGACACTTGTTCAGTAGTTACTCACCAAGATACATATTTCAGCCTGACCACCGAAAAGCTTTCAAGGGTGAACAGCTTTCAGCCACAGTATAGAACTGTGGCTCTACCCTGCTGAAAGCTTATATTTCACCTCTGCACTGAGCTCTGCATGTGTTCTAATTCCTTCTCCTTCCAGGATCTTTCCTAGTTTCACAAATGTCCTCATTGAGAAAAAGTGCCAGAAGCAGCAAGTGCTAGAAGAGCAAAGGTTAACATTTCCTCCTATGGAAAACCATAGCAGTGACATTTTACCCTCACAAAGCATTTGGCTCTCTGCAGCTGACTTATTAAAGTGCATGTATTCATGCTAAGTACCTTGATATCTAAATTCTTAAGCCTTTGCTTTCAACAGAACACTCAGAGCTACAGCCAAACCTGGCCCTGGTCAGTAACCCAGGAAGACAGATTGATGCAAAAACCTGCTAGTCTGGGCTGAACTGCTGCCAGTTAAGGTGTAATGTCACCCTGGGGGAAGCAACATACTCCTTCAGCCAGCTTGCAGATACTTAGGGATCTTCATATCAGACTTACAGAGGTTTGTTTACCAGAGAGAATTCCTTTTTCCTTATTTAACCCACCAAAAGTAGGCAAGATCTATTTCTGGGTCAATAAAACCCACACAATTTCAAGAAGACATTTTTCCTGTCAGCAGATGAAGATTGAACAGTCACAGCAGACCCAAATAACAGTATCTACAATGACAATTATAAAGAATGTTGCATTTTGAGTATACAAACATAACCAAGAAATTTCACATGGCTTTTCTCAAACTGCTATCTTCCCCCATAATGAAATAAATAAGAATAGATGAGTGCTCAACACTTCCATAAGACATTCCTCATAATGTCCTTTCATTAAGATTGTATTTCTGGGCATACATTCAGCACACGTGTATGTTGTTTTTACCTTAAGGGACTTTTCCAGAGAGTTCTTCCTGGCCAGGAAATTACAAAATGTGAATTTCAAACTTCCATGAAATACTGCTCTTTGATGTCTTCCTCATATCCACTTTTTTTGTTGTTGTTGTTTGTTTGTTGTTTGGTTTGGTTTTTGGTTTTTGGTTTTTTGTTTTTGTTTTTGTTTTTGTTTTTGTTTTCTTTGGTTGGTTGGTTGGTTGGTTGGTTGGTTGGTTGGTTGGTTGGTTGGTTGGTTGGTTGGGGTTTTTTTAAGACCAGGGTTCCCAAATGCATTTTGTTGTAAAGGCCAGAGTCAAGATATATTCCTTTGCAGGGCAAGAAAAGAGAGGAAGAATTAACAAGTAAATATGATACACCTCACATTAGCTCCAAGCAGAAGTTTTATTAATTTTAAAATCAAATAAGAGGGGGAGTGGGTTTTGGTTTGCTTGTTTGTTTGCTTTTTAATCAATATGCCTAAACTCCCAATACTTTGTGCATTTCTCCTATACAGAACACAGAACAATGCAGTTGTTTCCAGTCAAACAGAAAGGTCAGATAGATAGTCATTCCCTGTGCCAAAGGGACAGACTGGAGTAATACCTAAGAATTTTTAGGTTGGATTACAAGTGAAAGTTAATGTTGCTCTATAGTTATTAAACAGAGTTTTTTTTTAATAAGGCATGTCCTCAAAATCAACATTTAAGTTGGTTGCTAATATGTGAGATGCAACGATGCATGACTAGGATTTGGGTACTTTCTAAGTGTCTAAGAGCTCCCATTGAATAAACCATTGATGCTACTGAATAGCCAATGCAGCTTGATTTAAAAAAAAAATGAAATTAATAAAGAAAGAGAGGAAATATGGAAGAATTGAGCCACAAAATGTCTAAGGTTTTGTGAATTGCAAAAAACAAGGACTTACATTTTCAGGAGTTTTTAAGAAATATGGGTCAAATCAAAATCATTTCTGAAATATGCATATTTATAAAATTTCTCAGAACATCTATTTGCTAATAGACCTGTGAATTTACACATTTTGAAAAAAAATACACTAGTAGAGTCATCTCATTATTATTCTTCCCTTCTTTAATCTGCTCAGCAATCATTAATGCAAGTGCAGACTACTTCTAAAGCTCAAACTCCACGACTACCCCCACTAAAGTTTTGAGCTTTGAAGATTTAATTTACTTAAACAATAAGGAATGAAACCTTGTAACATACTGAGCATTAAGTTAAAGACAAGAACTGACCTTTAAAATGGCCAAGTGACCAAGCCCTTGGCATGACTGCAGAGAAGTGCAAGCAATTTTTCCCACAACAGTAGCAGTGGTTATACATCAAGATGTTCATAGTTTGTGTTTGAATCTTTTTAAATTTTCCCTATTTTTAAAGAATCAGCTATGAATTCAGGGAAACTGATTACAATGAAAATCGAAAATTATCTGAAAATCACATATTTTAAATAACTAGTCAGTTTTTGTCACACATGAGTCACCCTCATTACCTGTGTCACCAGCAATTTACAAATCTTTCACACACCTGAAGCATAATGTATGAGACTTTTATTCATATGTGGTATCTTCTAATGCAAATCTGTCTTCAGTGTAAAACCAGGGCTTCTGTGCTGTAGGTGGAAGGAAGGGTGAAAAACACTCTACCAACAGATAACCATCTGGCAGATTCCCTTTCTCTCTCTGCTATCTCCATGTGATTTTTATCACTTTACAAAATGTCATTAAGCAAACAGAGACGACCACAAGCAAACCTTTAGTTTCACAAAATCATGTTTTATAAACTGTTGAGAAACACTGACATGTAATGAAACCCTCTTCCCTATATGTCTTCTTCTCTCTAAATGATTTCTTTCCCTCCTTTCATGTATAAATAAACAGAAATGTGTCTGTGTATTTGCCGTTTGGTCTTTCTTTTTTTTTCCTTTTTTTTTCTTTTTTTTTCTTTAAATTTGGTCATCATAATCAAGGGCTATTACAGCAATAGATCTTATCTTTAGAATGGCAGTCCCCTTGCACCTTCAGTTCAGATTTTTGTTTATGCTTGGCTGCAATTGTGGCTGTTTCTGATAGTTTTAGGTCAGCCATGACAGACTATGGGTGACACTAAATAAACAAGCTAGGAGTCTATGACTAGGATGGAATGATACTGGTTCTCAGAGTTTGATTTTCTCTGGTTAATCAACAATTTGTTCAGAATAACTCATTGTGAAAAGTAGCTGTTTGCTAGACTACACATATTATACTGTAAGGTTAAAAAAAAATATTAAAATCCCCTCACAACTCACATAGGCAAGCAGAAAGAACAAATCATCTTCAATCTTGGCTTGGTTATAGTAGGCTACAGAATTTATTTGTTTATTTAATTTATGCTCAGCTATTTCTTCCTGTCTCCTCCCTTCCTTCTCTCAGTTACATTCCAAGGCAGTAAGTTGATCTGAACACAGTCTGCCAGGGAGTAGATAGGACACTTCCTTACAGCCTGCTCAAGGGGGATAAAAAATTCAATGAACAATTTACTAACTGTACTTATGGAAGAAGAGGTAGAATAAGATCCCATGAGATGGGGTAAAATATCCCAATTAAATGGGTACCTGCTCCAGTTCTCTTGATTTTACTGTCTGTATTGAAAGATTTTACGCATTTCTTACAACTTCTGCTTCTATAGTCATATCATTATGTCAGTTTCTGAACTAATTTTTCATTCACATACTTTTTAACTGTATTGCTTGCCTCCATGGTCATGGAGAAAGCCCTTAAAAATGTGTACCCTAAGGCTGAAATGCCAACACAATAATAATAATAAAACCTTATTTTTATGCGTTTATTTTTAAACTTCAGGAAATTTAAGTCAGTCTTGTGATTAGGAAGAATATGAGAACAGACTCTTTCAAAGCCTGAGGCTGGTGATGCTGCCTACCTGGGATTATGAAAGTATTATAAATTCTCATTTTTAATATGATGTTTTTACCTGGAATAATAAAGATTCAAACTTAATGTAAATTACAAGAACAATAAATTATTTTAATGCAATTTTCACTTGTTTAAAACTTGGCCTGGAAGTCCAGTGCAGGCTGAGAGTCAGCCATTGAGCTACCCAGGGGTAAACAGTGTCTCAGTGCAGTTTCTAGTGCACAGACATTCCTTTCAGAAACCAAAACATCATACTGCACATCTTCTTACAAAACTTTCACAGAGTAGTGAATAGTTAGAAAATCTACTGTACCTAAACTTCCATAGAAGTGGATTTTCTGAAACTGGATTACCTGTTATGTACTGGTAAATGAGAAGAAACTTTCGTGAAGAGGTTTACTATCACCTGGGAAGGTATAGATGTCCTGTTTATAATTCAGCTAACATGGCTCACCAAAATATGAGCTAAACTATTTCTTAAGCTTACCTTGGTCATGCCATCCTGATGCAACATCAAGTAGCTACCTAAACTAAAACACGGAATTGCATGGAAATAGAGTAAACATGATTTTCTTGAGCCTTGCCTACTGCCTGAGGGTATCCTGATCCTGTTGAAAACTAACTACTAGGTTATCAGTGTCCAAGTTTAACATTGCCTAGGGTTATTTTATTTTTAAATTGCTTCTATATCCACCTGAATCATCTCAGCTAAGTCTTCAGCAACCCAGGCCTTTAGAATCAAACCTTTGCCAGCACTACTATGGTTTAATTAGCTGCGCATTTGCCTCCTGGCCAGATCCAATAAATATGCATGTATTGGCACAGCTGCATCTCAGCATGCATACTTAAATTAAAAATGTTTCCTTTGATGCTCTGGCAATCTTGGCATTCATTCACTTTGCCAGAAGCAGTATCAAATCACAAAATACTTGTCCAGTCATCATCACAATGTACAATCATGAAAATGTGTTACCAGTTTAGCTGCTCATATTACGCGCGCAGTAACCTGAAAATCTTCATGCTTACTGTACAGTTATGGAGAAGGATGCTCCCATGCTTCTCATGACTGAAAGGTATTCCCATGTGCCAAATAAGATGAAACTGGTCAAACACCTGTCTTCTATTGAGATTACTTGCACTAATTTATACTGAAAGTGTTATTTTCATAACTACAGTTGCATTTTCTATTTAAAAGATGCAGAATTAATTTGTTTTGTTTTCGCCACTTGACATTAGCAGCTTTATGGAACAATGACCTCGCAAGTCACTGATGATGAATTATTAGCTATTTTTACCAAAAAAAAAAGGAAAATTGAATGTTATGCAGTCTTTTTAAAGGACACACTGAAAGGGTGTGCAATGGTATACATTTCTTTCCACTCTTGACCTCTCCACACTAAACTCCAGTCTAGTCACAGGAGCAGAGGAGGCGATACCTGTAAGACAGACATGTATACTTGCCACAGCAATAGGAACTTCAACCAACCTGAAATTACTAAGCAACACAGTATGTGTGGGTGGTAAGGAGTGATCTGAGGAATATTAGGGAAAAGGATCAGATCAGGGGTTGCACCAGAATTCAAAGCACTTTCTTCTCTTCCTACTGAGATACCCTGGGAATTCAATAAATCTCTTCTATAAATACTTAACATGCTTCAAGTCTACAGTGGAAATCCATCAGCTTAAAAATTCTGGCGTGCTATCAGAGAGCATATAGAGAAACTAGATAAATAGTCACTTTCTCTGAAGATGGTTAAGGTATCTTGTTATTTCTTCTGAAATCTAGCATGGTTGATGTTTATACAAACATTAAATGCAGACAAATAAAATCCTTACAATGAGACTCTTCATCATGCTTATCAGGAATTCTACTTGCAGAAAACTTGGGGAAAAATCTTTATAGAAACCATTCAAATCAGAACACAAACAAAAGAGAGATATAAAATCTCTCTTTTCGCAGTACAATTCTCAACCTACCAGAAACAATCCCAGAGCTCACTCTCAATTTATGGAGCTAGATCTACTATGGTAAAACCAGAACAAAGAAACATTTATTGGTCACCACATTCATCAAAAATTATAAACAATATCTGTTAAAATATATTTTAAAAAATCCTGCTATACCACACTGTACAACATCTGTTACATCACCATTGTTTTTTAAATCTAGTTGTCAAAACAGTTTTGCACATGGTTTGATGCATTCTTAAACATCATCTCCTTGAAAGTTGAAAGTCCATTGGAGAGAAAACCATTTTGCACGAAGATAGTAAATAGAGATTTCGATATATCAAAGATATAATTGCCAACACTGAATTTTCTCCTGACCATTAAAGGTTATTCTGAGGAAGAAAATGAAGAATATTATTTTCTGAGAAACACAGTTGGATTAGAAACTGAAAACTAAGCTTGCTTTTCCAGCTCAGTTAAGCTTTAGAATTGCTAATGCACACTTCCATGAAATAGAATATTTCACAAGCCTTACATGTGCTGTGTGTTACTGTAAATCTAAAACACCTATTTTGTTTTAAATTGTAAATGGTCCTATACTGAGTAGTGAAATACCGAGTGATGCTGGTAGAAAAATAATCTATAAGCTTCAAGGAAAACACCAGGATTTCATGTTCTGGATTTTGATTTTTTTTTCTGCTTCAAATTTTCCCCAAAATCCCAAATTTTAAAATTCTTATTGAGAAATAAAATCCTAATCTAGGATTATTAAAATATTTTATTATTATAAAATTGGGGTTTCTCATTAATACAAAAACAGTTTAATACTAAATTTTAAATACTATTTTCCCTAATACACAGAAAATTGATTAAATTTTAAAATTAATAGTTGTAACTAAAAGAGCAAAAGAGAAAAATGTTGGCTTCTTTGCAAGAAAATTTAAGGGAAAGAGGTTCGTTCTTCTGAAATTACTTGAAGTGAGTTGGATTTCACTTTCTGATGGAAAAATTCCAGAGAAAATTTCTCATCCAGGAAAAAAACAGGTGCTACTTCTGAATGTTTAGGTTGATTTTCTTGAAGTTTTGTTGTTCCTGAATATACAAAATAAAAAAAAGTAATCATACATTCTTCAGGAATCTCCAGGAGGATATTAAATTAAGCTAGCAGCACTGATACTTCTATTCATGTTGAAATAATTAACAATTCCAAGGATATTAATGGTGTATTGTACAGGTATTTTAGACTGGGTAGGATGAAAGAAAAAACCTTTTGGTGACTCTTGCTCCTATTAAAATTTAATTACCTTTACTTGCTGACCTCATGGTTTATGTAACAGTCCACTCCAAAAATGACCTCATAAATGGTTACTAATATAAAAGTAAAGTCTTCCCTTTTTTTTTTTTTTTTTTCTACAAACCAGCACAGCATAAATGGTTTTCTTTTTAGAGTTTTTTAAACTACTTTTGCAAAGTATTCTTAAAAATAGCTAACATTATATATTCCAGCATTACCTGTGGGACCAACTAACTCTGAATTTAATTGAAGTCAGAATGCCTCACTTTGACAAGGTCACTTTATAAAAGGTATCATTGCACAGGATTTTTGATTTTTCTTTTCTGAACTAACTAAAATCTGTAAAATCATTGATGAAGAATTATATCTTTGCCATCAAGCATTAGTAAAAACAAAAGTGAAAACATTACCATTAATTGACATAAAATTTATGGATTATGATGATCTGTACTAAATCTGGAAGGCTGTACCTCACTAGTAAAAAAAAAAAAAGTAACTGTGGACAAAGAACAGCAGTTTTCAGCAGATACTTAACATGAACTGTTTAATTTTGCAAATTTAGAGAGGTAGGGTCAAATTTGCCTCTGATTTCACTGTAATAATTGTTGAATACAGACTGTTGTTTTACCTCCCTAACAGAAGCAGGGAAAATTAATCAGATTAAAATCCCCAAACAATTTTAATATCAGAATAAAAGGTATGACATAATGTGTTTTGCCTTCATTCAATCACATTAAATAAGATAAATATGAGAGCTAATAAGCAATTACTGAAGCCAAAAGGTCTCAAGATGGAAATGGAAGCATTTTAAACACTAAAGCATTTAGCTGTTCAAACATACTGTCAAAGATGAGGAGAATTTTCAGCACCTCAAAAAATATTCCCAAAATTCACCTGAAAAAGCACAGCATCTGTCGGAAGTACCCTACAGTCTGAGATATTAGGAAAATGAAACATTTTACATTGACATAAAAGAATCCTTAAAAAATCTTGTTTTGAAAGGGAATGTGGAACAATCTCTCCATCTGGTATATAAAAGGAAAATCAAAGCTGTTTTGAATTTTTTGCATTCTTTTTTTTTCACAGTTCTCTCTTTTTATATTGCTTCTTTTGTTCATTTTAGCAATAGAAAGGAAAAGAATAAAGAGGAAATGAAAATAACTGGTAAATAAAGTAAATCAAATTAAAGATTGCAGGGAAATATTTTTAATACAATTGCTTTTCTGAAAATGTAGCATAAAATACATTTCTTTAAATTAGATTTTTAGCTGGATTTAAAAACAGAGTGATAATTCAGAATTCCAGAGAATGAAAAAGAGAAGTAAATTTCCTAGCTGTTTTACTGGAAGAAGTATGATGAGGAAATAATCCCCTGGGAAGGTGTTTTCTGAAAGTCAAAGAAAATTTTTAATATTTCCCTTTCTGATGAGATAATTTCACTTCCTAAGTGGGTACCTAAATGCAGATTCTGAAGACATGCAAGGAACACCTATTATTTTGCTGCATTTTACATACAAAAATAGACCAATGAGGCAGAAAGTACCATCAACAACTAAAAACCTCATTTTTTGGACATCTCTCGGTGGCACTTTAAATTTTTTCTGGGAGAAGAAATCACATATATGTCGATACAGCTTCTCTTCCACACATATAAATCAGAGGAAGCCTGATAAATTTTTTTAACTGAAGGGAAAGAATTCTCTATGGAAACATTAGAAATTGCAGACCTCAGATATTCAAACTTCCTTGGGCAAAATTTTTAAAATGGATTCTTATGTTTAGTGCATTTCTCTGTGTTTCTAAGGCATGCATATATTTGTCAAGAGGTCAGGAATCTTCTAAGCCAAACAAATCAGAGGACATAGCTAGTCATTGACACACATTGCAAGTTGTTAAACAAATTCCAACACACAATTTTGTATTCAGGAAGCTAAGCCATATTTTCATACAGATAAAACAACTATATCTGATATTTTCTGAACATTAATACGTGCTTTAGGGCTAGTATCCATTAGTGTGTATACAAATGTATGTTTTGCCCTGGACAAAACTTTGATACTCCTCTTGAATAAAATTTGAGTGTCAATGTTTGCCTTGTAACTATGGGATGGCTCTAATGACCAGAGCATTTGCTGTGAAATATTGTCTTCAGATATCTTTTTTAGAATAAGTAAATGTGGGTGTTTATGTTTTATACAACTGCCCAAAGACACTTAAATATTTTTGAAGAGAAAAACAACAAACCTAAATATTCCCACAATGAGCTATACAAAAAAAGGAGTCCCAAACTTTCTAAAGTATCTTAATGAGGGTTAAAGGTCACTGCTAAGTAAAACTGAGAAACAGAAAGGACCAGGATCCTGTTTCCATTTTAATGTCCCTCATGTTTATGTTTTGCTGTCGGCAGGGGAAAGGCTGAAACAATTCCACTTACAAGGAGGTTACAAACAGGCTGACTATTGCAGCTGGCTGCAAGAAAAAGTTTGTGCTCCACAGGTCTAAGGTGAATGCAAGTTCACACAGACCAGACACATGTTAAGCACTGTTATAAGGCTTATAGATGACATTTCTCTGCAAATCCTTCCCTAAATCTTACAATCTAAGCTGTGGCCTGAATTTCAGTTCCTTTAAATTATTTTCCACAGATCCAAACCAATAACACTCAATTTTAATTTTAACTTTTTCACCATTACTAAAGCTAAAATTTTATAAAGAATGTATATTTTCAATTATAAAGATGTGTTGTGCCTGCAAATAGCATAACATTAAAGAGAGGAAGATCTTAAATTCAAAGGTCCCTGGAATAGAAAACAATTGATATAATGATAGTCATCAAAGCAATATGGTGAACCTTAACCTGTCTTTAATCCTTTCTAATTTGTGAGTCCTAAAAACAGACTGCTACTTTTCTGAATTTCATTTTATGTCTTGAAACAACTGTTATTATTCTAAGGAAACATTTTCTTCTTAAAAATGTATGTATTGCTCTGCTAAGCACATTCTGCTCCTACTATCTAGAGTGTGGTGTGTACTGAATTGTGAAAGTCTGTCTTTCAGACATATGAGGTGCACCAAAACCTCTTATGTGGAATACAGGATACTTTAGGAGACTAGTTCTCAACAAAGAATAGTTCTTGACTGAGATATCAATAAATGAGTTTGAACTCAGCTTCTACAGTGACAGCCACCCTCAGATATTTTGATAAGACATGCAATAATTACACTATTTGACAGGAGAGTTACACTTAAGATGAGATCAACATAAGCTGACTTCTATTCAACAACAATGGAAGAAATCTCAGCAATCACTTTACCATGATCAGAAGATATAAAATGGATTTCTAAGTGGAAGAGATAAAATAAACAACCTAACAGTAATTATTATAGTAGTGATTCTGGAAAGCCTGTACCACCAAATGTCCCTTAACTACTTTTTCTTTAGTTCTAGATAATGAACAAAACCAACAACTTCTTGTGAAGGTTGGTGTAAAACTGGTATGCAAATAGGTTGTCATCTTCAAAGTTTGCCAAATAAATTGCCTTTGAATTTAAGAAATAATATTTTAGAGGAGAGAGATTCTCCACCAACTATGCAAACTTAAACCTCAGCAGCAGTATTTTTGTCAATTATGGGTGTCCTCAGTTACATAAGAAAGGTATTATTCAAGGGATACCCATGTCAAGTAGTGTATTTCCCCCTACATTCCTGAATCACACTAAGAGGTTTGTGGGAACTTGGGAACATTAATTTAGAAACAATACTTTCTTTTATTTATTTTTCCTGTTAAGTGTAACTAATGGGACTTGCACTGCACTTGGTGTTTTGAAGTCATCCTGAGAGATGAATAGGCCCAAACAGCCACCTTGTCTGACAGAAAAAAAAATTACTTTATATATCACTGAAAAAAATTCAGTGAAGTAGTGGATAAATAATCCACCAGAATTTTGATTCCTATGCACAGTATGTCTCAACAACTGATAAACTCAGGCACCACCTCTTTCTCTTGAAAGGTGCTTCTGTTCTTGATAGCTTGCTTCTTTCTTGCCTAGCCTGAATTCCAGTTGGTGTGCTCTCACTATTCTACTGATACTTTTCATAAACAAAATCATCTTGAACATTCTTCTAGGTAAAGTAACAATTCAGTCTAGCAGATTGTCAGTGCCAAAACCTTCCTAGGAGCACAGTTAGTGCCCTCCAGGTCAGCTTTCTGAAAGAAAATCTGTCTCAGAAGCCCCATTTGGCCTTGAAGATCTTTGAGAACCAGCTGGAAGAAGCTGCAGCAGCAGTTCCTACCTCATTTGGCTGGGAGATGGATCCATGTGTGCATTGTCATGCTTGGCCTATGACAGGACTGCGTTGTAGCCATTGATCTGCACCCTGTGGATATGGATTCTGATCCTCAGGCATGCCTCATCACAGTGAACTTGTCACACTTGGCCCATCAGTGGTTCCCTCACTCTGCTGCTGTTGGACAGACCATTGTCATTGAGGCTGCTGCCTCTGCTGGCCCTGCTGTCATCCTGGGTGGCTGGCCACCCTCCCCTAGGCAGCAGCACCTGCCCTTGGTGCTTCCTAACAGATGTCCTTAATCAGAAATACAGACCTGTATTGAAATTAAGGAATAATGGCTTATTTAAAAAAAAAAAAAAAAAAAAAAAAAAAAAGGAAAAAAAAAAAAAAAA
>VZRH01008140.1:259187-315854 GCA_013397555.1 Urocynchramus pylzowi
AAAAAAAAAAAAAAGGGAAAAAAAAAAAGCTAATTCAGGCCATGAATATATTTATTGTGTATAATATTTTTAAGATAAAAATGAGCTGTAACTCCTTCCCAGTCATCTTTTCAAGATGCAATAAGAAGGATGAGCATCTACAATGCTTAAATTTGGTCAAAATTTAACGCATAATTTATTAACAAAATAGCAGCTCAGAATGTCTTATTAGCAAAATTTTAATTTTCTTTTTTAAATGCAGTGGTAAAATTAAGCTCATGGAAATCTCTCTGGGTGCCCTTAGAACTTTTAATCCCAGAATGAGTAACTCAGTGATGGTCTATAAGAAAAGGCAGTGAAACACTGGAGATGAATCACTTCTATGGTGTTCTGGCTAGGCTTCCTCCACCCTCCAGATATTTGCACACAATAAATACATATGCTTCACTGCAAATCTTTAAGAAATTTCAGGCAACTCAGGTTTAACAGATAGTTACATTGCCTTCCATGAACTAATGGAAGAAATTAGAGATATATAATTAAATTTCAGAGGGCAGATTTTGCACTGGAAAATTATTGACACAAAAGCAAAATTACATATAAACATTATGAAAATGAGAATCTTGAATCATACTTATACTATTGAGCTATATCTGACAATGCATCCCTATTAGCTTTTAGGAGGTCATGCTCAAAATTTGATTTGCAGTTTGTTCAAACACTGGGGCCAAGCTCAGCAGTATGATGCTGGTGTATCTATGCTGTGTTTAGTACACCATCAAACACCAGCCAGACAGGCTGCCTACAGTATGCTAGTGACAGCTCTCGTGGAAGACAGAGAATAATGTAGACATATTCAGTGACACAGTTATTTAGTTAGTGTATAACTGTCATAGCCATTGATTTCAACAAATCTTTGACAATAAACCCAATCCAGGAACTTCCCAGTGTTGTTTTTGGTATCCTGTTTTGTAATGCTCAGATGTTCACCACAAAATTCTGTGAGCACCCTGGAAAAAAATTCTCTTTTCTTCATAAAACATGTCATTCTTTGTTCTGTGGTTTTCACAGCTCTCAATGAAAGAGAGAAAAATTATCCTTTGAACCAGGTTCTAAACTCCTGAAAAAATAACTAATAATGGAAAGGACCATAGATACCACAGGGAAAAAAACACTTCTAGCATTCCTAAAAGTCCTTTTACCATGTACTCCTACTTACTTTGTAATGATTGCATGTTTTCCCTTCGGGCCCACTAAAGTATTTAATTGCAATTACACTCATTTACATAGCAGATGAGGCTAATTGCTGGTATTAGTTACCAAATGTATGCTTGTATTGTGAGGGTAAAAAAAATGCCCTACAGAAAAGAAAAACGACTATGCCTCTAATTAAGGAGCTATGAGTCAAAGTGAGCTTGTTCAGAGATGTAAATATAGAATCAAGGGCTTTCAGAGTTCTGCAGTACATTTTATTATACCACTAGTTCCCATATTTCAGAGATAACACTGGCAGACCTCATAGTATATACAATGAACTATTCTCATTTTTTCAGAAGCAGGGATGATAAGTTCCACATAAAGGCTCAGAGAGAGGTATCAAGATTTCTACTTTTTTTTATTAGAAATAAATGTGAATCTTATATCAGGAAGGTTCTTTATGTATAATAGATACACTGAAGTTATTATTTGAAGCAGTTTCATCACCTATTATTTTGGGCAAATTCCCAGGAAAAGTCTTTTTTTACATTATTCAGACCTCAAACTGTTTCGTGTCAATGGACTTCATTTGACATTCAATTGTACACAAGGTTTTAGATACTACACTACTAAAGTGAATGCAAGAAGCATCAGGTCAAGTGGAAACCCAGATGAATAACAATTTCAGTGTTTGGCCCTGGATATCATTCCTAATATAAAGAATTCTTAAAAGATTTGCATCTATACATCTATCTATATACAGAGAGAGAGGGTTAGTCCCGGATGGTGAAATGAAGATTTGTTAATTTTAGTTAGCTTCAGGAGGTCACAGTGAGAACAGAAGTGTGCCCATCAGTATCCTTTGGACAGGGTTGAAAAACTCCCTATACACATTTAAAAATTAACACTTTATCAAACTGTGCCTTAAATTTTTTTCCATTTCCTGGAATTGTACCAAAACTTGACAGCAGTTAAGCTGTGGGTGTGCAGAAGCACTACATATGATATTTACTATTATATTCCTTTAGGTAGTTTCCCATTAATCTGCTATGCTTTGCCTATGTTTAAAATTGAAATTATTTTGGTTTTGGAATTTGCCACTTTGTGTTCCCATTTCATTACGAGTTTCGGCCTTCCAATAAAAAAAAAAAAAAGAAAAAAAAAAGAAAAAGAAAAAAAGCCACTCCCATGCAAAAAAGAATTAATTCCAACCTTAACCTTAACAAAGTGAATTTGATTTTCTGTTGCCTGCCATGTAATATAATGTAAGTGCTGTGTAGTACACTACCATTCTCATATAGAAAGACTTTGATAAATGACTAATAAAAATTAGAAATTATAGCTTTTGCTGTATTAGTTTTTTAGCTCCTAGATGTTGCTTCATGCTAGTTTGAGATTTATCAGTGTTTAGTTACCTACACAGGTCATTTCATAAAAGGAGATTGGCTATGAGCCACATTATCAGTTGCTCTCTATTTTCTTTCTGAAAAGAAGACAAAAAAAGTTTTAAACCCCTGAAATACGTTCCATGGATGTCAAGGTTTATGCCTTCTGAGTGCCTGTTCTCATTAAAAATATACCTTTGTAGGATTAATCCCAAATGCTTTGATGACAGAGGTCATGCAAGTGTCATTTTTCAAACTTGTGTGAAAATCCATTTTGAGCCATCTTTCCCTCTTATATTTCACCTCATTTCTGGAGCACTTATGCAGCATACTTAGCTAAAGCACAAAATGTAAACAGGACATCCTCTCAGATAGGAGATCCCAACATGTTGAAAAGTATATGCCTTAGTTCTTAATCAGTTCTGGAAAGTATCCCAAGACTTCCACAAAAAGATACTGTTTCTGTTAATGTGGAACATAAACTTAGCCCTTAACATAAAACAAAACCAAACAACATCTGTCCTTACAGTTTGATTGTTTGTTCCATCCTAGTATAATTATTCTTGCATGACAGCAGCCCCTGCAGGCTATAGCCTTGCTTACTCTACTTTGCCCTGAAAGCATGCCCAGCATTTAGAGATGAAAACACTGTCAGAACTAGTGAACAGTGTCTTAGAAATGCTTAGTGCTACAGCACAGTCACATTTTTGTAATTATCTGGGATTTTTTTAAATAGCATTTTGTCAATCCAAGTTGACCAAGAAAGATTTGTGCTCCCAAAGATCACAGGTTTCTGAAGAAATCTCTGAAGATTCCAATAGGAAAAATGGTCATAGTGCAGAGACCAATTTTTCAACCCCTGTTCATTCACAGGAATAAGGATTTCTTCTTATGTTTTATCATTATTTTAAGGCTTCTTTGCAAATTTTTTAACTAGTGGCTATAAAATCTGAAATGGGCATAAGAAAAAGGGAGGACATGCTCTAGTGACTACCCATGCAGACAGTGTGAAGACAGTAGAAAGCCACACATTTTCTGCCCCTGTGACCAAAATGGGAAGCAAATGAGCTTCCAAAACAAAAGGTGACTCAAGGAAGGAGGGCACACATCAGAAGAGTGCTGTTTCTCCAATTATAATAACTTTTCCAATATTTTCAATAGACTTGGCACTAAAGCAACATGCATTTTAAACCCATTTGTGAGCTAGTATATCCCTGGCTGAACACACAACTTGCTCTGGTCTCTGGATGTGCAGAACTCCCCTAGGGCACTACTACTTTATCATAGCCACAAGGCTGTCTCTTTCTCCTGAGGAATATATAGTCTGCCTGGAAGACTGTCAGATCTAGTAGGTATGAAAGCTTGGTCCTACAGGGATCATACTAATGTAACCTAATCAGAAATATCTAACACCAGAAACAGATTGTATCTTGCCTGCACCCTCTCAGTGGCATGATTCAAATCCTAGCCCTGATCACACAAGGCGTGGTTAAAGTTCACAGCTAAAGAGCTGACTGAGTTATTGTTGTTACACGTGTTCAGGATCATAAAGTTGCAAAGGTTTTCTGCTATAAACCTCATTATAGTAGTAGTTGTAGCCCTTCCCAACCTTTTTCTGTGCTGTTCACACAGCATGAAAAAGTGACACCCCTTGTTTTTGTGCTAAATGTGAAAGTTCATGGCTCCTAGCATGTCTAGTTTTCCGTTGATAAGTGTGTCTTTTTTGAGCACTATGGAGCTAGTGAAATGGCTCTCAGAGTCAAAGTAGTCCTCCCATTTGATACAGTATTTTTGCTCTGAACCCTCCACACTTTATGTGATCACAGAGGCTGTGATTTCCTTTTTTGTTTTAAAGATCAGTTGCACAAACATTTTAAGTATAAAATTTAACAAAGTAAAATAGAGTATTTTCAAAATGAAAATGAATAGTTGTTTTAAGATAGCAACCTGATCCTACAGTTTGTTTATGTTAAGCAAGAAAAAAATTCACTGAAACTAGAGTCAGCTTCACATACAGTCTGTGTGCCTAAGAAATTGTTTTAGAACAGGATGGAGCTTTTGTCAAGGGACCAAATTTTCAGCTTTCCTGATAAAAGTATACAAAGGAAGACTTACCTCTAATGACTCATGGCTCCTAGGCAGATTCTTCACAGTCACAACTTTCCTTTTGTAGGAGAGGCACTGCAAAGAGAACAGAAGCCACAGCTCATAGTTAACATAGACAATAGCCCCAGAAGTCTCTGCCAAAACTATAAATTAATCACCTAGTCACTACTTTTTCCAGCAGTGACCCAAAATTTAGCAATAAAGGTTATTAATATGATTCTGTGCCTTCTAAAAGCAGTGTTGATTCTATCTCTACTTTTGCCCTAGTAATGGAAGGAAGGCTGTTACAAGAGAATACAATCCTCAGTTTTTCTCTCCTTTATTTACCTATGCTTAAAAGCAGATCATGGGATTTAGAGGGCAGATGACCCACAAGCTGTAGATTGTAGTTCATTCGTTTCTGTAAGAGCTCTGGCTTAACTCATTCAATATTGCCATAGTTGGTCTGTGATGTGGAATGAACAGAAAAACAAAGAGCTGGAAGGTAAAGATTTGGCACTGTCACCTTGAAATTTGTTGGTAGCCCAAGTGTCATTGTTCTTTTTAATGAGAATTTCTTTCTCAGTCTTTAAAACCTGTTGCCTTTCAATTGCAATATTGCAAGTACTAGCCCTGTTGAAACACTCTTCTATGTATGCTATTGGTAGGGCTATGACACCCTGAACAAGCTGCTGTTTCAAAAGTGCTATTTTTGAAAAAATAAGAAGAACAAAATAAAAGAGCAATTTGATTGATTGTTTGTTTAATCAAAGAGCCTAATTATTTTAAATTTCATGGTTTTAAGTTCTTTACGTATCTGTCAAGTCTTCATCAAGGGAATTATCCCTGTCACATCTCCACTGTATTTTTGCCATCATTTGTATTCATTGGTTCATCAAGAATTGGACACACAGTAAACAGGACTTGTAATATCTGAACATCTACTAATTAGCAGGGGAACCATACTCTTTTTGGGTTTGTGCCAAACATCTGAGAGCTGGAAGTGAAAGGAGCTTTCCCTGATAAGGCCTTCACCAGCAGAGATCCCTTACAACCCATAACCCTGAGAGACTAGAAAGTGTTAGCACAGGCCCTAAAGAGCATCAAGTGTAAAGGGATATGGGCAGGGCAGCCAGGGGACACACTGATTCAGATGTCCCTCTTGAAACTTCCACTCTTAGGACTTCCATGGAAGTGCCCATGGTGAGTGATTAAATGGGCTTTTCTGTTGTACATCCCCTCAGCAGGACAGCTGCGGAAACATCCCCTCCCCTCTATAAAATGAATCATTCCTGGACAGAATGGGTGTAGCTGTTTGTGCATCTCTTATCATACTAAGGATGTGCAAGTATCTTGACCTGCAAACCACAGGACCACCCAAACCTCTAGCAGCTAAGCTGAAATGATTCAGTTATAATTTATCTTGGGAGGTTTCCTCTGCAGTATATTCATCCTTGAAGGAAATGAAGAAAACACATAAATTTGCCCTTTTAATCTAGAAATGAAAGAAGAGGATCAAGTATATTGTAAAAAGCTCTCAAAAAGTGAGATTGATAGCACAAGGCATGGTCTCCTAGATGCCATACTCAGAGGAAGATGGAGATGGACAAAAAAAAATTACACATAGTCACTTGACACGAAAGAAAGATTAAAGACTCAAAAATGGGAAGTAGAGAAAAGACCACATGTAGAGCCTGGGAAGAAAAATCAGTCCTGGCAAGAAGGGTTTGCATGTCTAGACTGTTTCCCCGTAGTACAGTTTTCCAGACAAGCTAAGTTTGTAGAGTCTAAATCCTCTTCCTTGTCAGCCAAAAATTCTCTCTTTGGAGATCAGCACACAAATTGGACGAAAGCCTTATGTTTTGGCTGAAGGTATTGACATAACTTCATGAAGATAAAGTTGTTGGAGAACGTACTGTGAAAAATATCCAACAAAAAACAAGCTAAATTTCCATTTTACTTTCCTTTAAATGTTCATGGCGGTTGCTGTTCACAACTAAGAGTATTTGTAAAAGTCAGAAAAGAATTACAAAATGTTTTACACGTTCTGAAAAGTTCTCATCATATGAAATGTTTCTATTTTAATAAATTGAAGCTGCTTGCCAGAAGAAATCTGAACCTATATATAGGACATTACAGTAAAATACATGTTCAAAAGGTAAAAAAAGTGCTTACATAACAACTAACAATGGGTATTTGTCTTAGATTCAGCACATCACACAGTCTGTTAAAAGTGAATGCAATAAACTGGAATAATCAATATCTTTGAATAATTCACAGCAATATTAATTACATTGCCTGTTAGTACTGGGGGTTTTACACCAATAGCTGAAAGATATGTTTGGTGTACATCATGCTATATTTGAAGAAAACCAGAAGGTCTCTTTCCTCTTAATGAAGAAAAAAGCTGGAAGTCAGAAGACCAAAGAGGTACTCCATATTCCCACTGCCAAAGAATATGTGAGAACTGTTAACATGAATTACATGATTCCTAAGGGAAATCAAGAGTCGTGAGGATTTGATATGTAGCAAAGAGCATGACTTATTATTTGCCTGCTTATCACAATTTTATAAATACACTGGTCTAATATATCATGGGAGTAGGGTTTACAGGACTTCTGACTACTCAGAGAGACAGTTAAAGTCAATAGAAGCTGCAGGGGCTCAGCTTCCTGAAAATCAGTCACTGGCAATGTAAACCTCTATCAAGCATAGATCGATAACAGTTTTTTTGGGCATACAAAATACGTATTTTAGAAGATGACAAATTTAAACATACTCAGAACATGTAGAAACCATTTTTTCTCCTGTAAATGTGAGCACAAACACATTTTAAACCTAAATGCTTGTAGAAAGCCAGTTTTTTCCAGGTGTCCAGCAAAAGCTGCATATTTTTGACAAAAAAGCAGAGATCAAGTTCCAAAGTAGAAGAGAGTTTTTGGACAAGGATGTACTGAAAACTTACTGTCTTGTTAAAAGAGGGAAATCTCTTATGTCAATAGCTCCCAGGAGATGTCCAGGATTGATGGGTCAGAGCACCCTCATAGCCTCTTTAGGAATACTCAACTACAACCATTTTCCTTTTGTCTGCACCCATCTACCCTACTCTTTCAAGTACTTGCTGAGCTGAGTAGCTGACAAGTTTGAAAGCCCTGCTCCTGCAATGCACTGGGCTGTACCCAATCCACATTCAGTGTTCATCAAGATTTGTACCTTGCACCTGCCTGGTGTTGTCATTGGCTTTCCCTCAATCTACTGAGAGCTGCCTGTGCACAGCAGGAGAAAGCATAAACCCAAAGCATATGATGAAGAGTTTCAACAGATGGGCTCTGGCAGATCTTTCTGCACTACTGTAAGATTTTACCCACAGATGATTGCTCTGTTTTTTGCTTTAACTTACAGCCCTATGGAAGATTTAGCAAAAAAGCAACATGTATCCACAGCTGAGTCTATGTTCATCTTAACTATTTTCTCTGACGGCTATGCTAAGGCATGGGCATGTATCTCCATTTATCAACATCTTCAGTTCTAAACCTTCTTCAGAAAGAGAAGACATGCAGACAGGTGTGATGATATACAAATTGTCATAGTAAGAATGGTCAGAGCTTGTCTGACTAAGGCCCCAGATTAAGCTCAGCTTCTGTATAATACCAGATATATTTGCTACCTGGGATTACAGGTCTATGCTGGAGTGGCAAGGGGACAGATATCTGTGATTTAATAGTTGTTTTGCAAGTCTTTTGTGCAGTTCATTGACTCAAAAAGGTAAATGTGGCCACTGAGAGGGACAGGAACAGTAATGGAGAGAGACATACACACGCAGAGAGGGAGAGAGGGAGGAAAAAGACAAATAGAGGGTATGGGAAGAAAAAGAAAGGGACATATTCCATGAGCACATATATAACAATGTGATATTATGTAATGGCTTCAATAACTTCCCTACTCAGCAGATTAGAAATGTCATTATTGTTTTCCTAACCTGAAAGTATTTTTCTGGGAAAAGGTGAAAAAGGCATTATTTTAAAAGCTGTTGCTGTACTCCTAAGTGGCATTGTCTTTAGTTACATGTATATCCATGTAACTATGTAAAATTTAATTTAACAAACCATTCTGCTCCCCAGCCTACTGGTGGACGGAAGGAAGGAAAGAGATCAGTGGAGAGGAATGTTTAAATAGCTCCTTGTTTTCTACTCACAGGACAGATGGCGTGCAAACGAATGAAAAATAAAACCCCAACTGACATTGTGTAGCAGCTGTGCACAGTGTCAACTATAGGAAGAAACGTGGTCCACTGGATAGACTGTTTTACTAGAAATGAGGGAGCTTGGGTTCTCAGCCTAGTTTCCTACATTCAAAATGACTGTACTTCTGTAAAAGAAGTCTGTCTCACAGTTTCTTCATTACCAGAATAGGAATATTTAGATGCTTTATGACGAAAAGAACAGACATAAATGAGGAGACCATAGTTTTTGTGGGAAAGCAATTTGAAAGCACAAAACATTTTACTTAGCTAATGAGTGGTCACATTACTTATATGAAGAAAACTGGGCTTTTGCAATGCTCTACATGTTTGGGGTTTTTTTTAGTGATCAGTATTAGAATGTTATGATACTCTTAATAAGCTTAAGATTTTGCTCACAACTCCAATCATAAGAAGTTCATAAAGTTCAAGGTACTATCCTGGAAAACGAAGGAGCCATGAATTACTCATTTCCTGAGGAGTTTTACATTTTTTTTTTTTTCCAGAAGGCCAAGTTTTTTTCCTCTTTTGGTCTGCAAATGTATTCTGTAGTGTGGTTGACTGTCTTCTTTTTCTAGTTGCTGTGCTGGTATTGTTCTCTTCAGACTATGTCATTACATGCCAATCTTTTCTGCTTTAAAGATGTTTTGTTTTGCTTGTTTGTATGCTTTTCCTTTTTAGTCATTGTCCTTAAGCCCCAGGAAGAGTTCACATAATCACTGTGATCACAGCTTAGTCTGAGAAGACACAGTTACCTCCCTACTTGAGTCAGAACACAAAATTGATGTGAACTATGTCAGTTTCCAAAGATTCAGGGCTCGCTGCAGGGATTACTTTGATTTTGATTGGTTGCAATTTTTTCAAAACAGAGTGGGAAGACTCTGTCTCATACCTGCTATACTCTTTCCTATCAAGCCAGTATGAAAAAGCCATGTTAAATTTTCAGAGTAGCAGTCAAGATAACATTGTGCCTCTCTCTGATGCTTTGAAGGCTATCAGCATAGAAAGGAAGCATGTGCAAGTTTAAAGCTGCAATGACTGTGTTCAGCTACTGCCTCTTTGATATACAAGATCTTCTGTTTATTCACTGGATTTGTGAGGGTGGGGAGGAAATATGGCTGTGATATGATTTAAGATGGTAAGTAAAAGAGTAAGAGAGTTCTCCCTCCATTCTCAGATTCTCCCTTTTCTCTGAAGGACTTCAGGATTAATTCTCTCCGAGGGGATTTACACCTGAATGAAAGAACACCTGTGCTATTGCATTCTCATAGATAGTAATATGTATTTAATTTACATAGAGTTTTCTGTTTATTAATCTAAGGACACAGTTAATTTATCCTGAATATAGCAGTTAAGTATGATGAGGTTTAGGGAATTTCTAGGCTATGAAAGATTTGTGTCATAAATTAAATTCTTATTAACTGGCTTGCTTAGTATGCTCGTGGCATAAAGGGCCATGATATCATACGATGGCATTGATAATTAAATAGGACACAGATATCTTCTTAATATTATCCAGTAAAATAACTCCATCATACATCATGTTATCAATATTTAAGATTCTCTAAGAAGATAAATTATATTTGCCCTATATGTAAATGTAAACTGCATGAGACATTAGACTAATTACTATAAAATAACTGAAGAAAACTTGTTTATTATTGCAGTAGTGGTGGAAGTGAGGAAGTGGTGCAAATGCAATGTTTATCATACTGTACACATTAAAAGTTATGACTGCACAGGAACATTTCTCAGTTAAATGGTATGTGTCAAAGAAAACTCTGCACCAAACAACAAAGAAAGGAATAAATTTTGTTCCATCATATTTTTCTCTTTTTTTTTTTTTCATTTTTTGAACTGGATCCCAAGTGTAGCCCAGAGGATACTTTATTTATGTCCCTGCAGTTCAGGGCCTACAGACCAATTCATCATGTTTCTGCTGCGCCTCATCTGCTATAGATGAATGACCCTTCCTATAACTTTCTGAAGTCTGTTTGCCATTATGTAGATTAATGCAATAAATACACATATGTGTGCATATGTGTGTGTGAAAAAAATGCATTTATGGAATACACTGTGCTATGTCTCACAGCCAATCCATACAGAATTTCTAATCTAGCACTCAGTAAACACAAATGTCTCTCCAGTAGCCCAAGGAAATGTGTTCTATTAAGTCATATAAAATTTTTACTCAAATGCTATAAAATAGATATTAGCTTGCACTGTTTTTTGCATGCAGAAATTCAAATTTGATTTATAACTTCATGTTACATATATATTCCCACCACTCATACATGGTGTGTTTAGAAAGTCTAGAATAAAGTAACAGACCTGGGCTATTTTGGGTCTCTGCTGACTTGCTCTACAAACCAATTCTGTACAATTTTGAGTTTGTATCTACAGCTGAATGTGTTTTTTCAGTAAGTATCTGAAAAAAGGATAAGGTTTCAGAAAAGGGGAAACAAAAGGACTGCAAACCAAATTCTGCAAAAAAAAATTGTCACAAATAATTTAATAGTGAGGGATAGCTTAATCACTAAACTTAACAGGTTTAGTCATATGATCTTTCCTGCAAGCCCAGAAAAATTTTGCCTCACCCAAATAAGCTCTCTGGCCTGAGTAGAATGAGTCAAGTTTGTATTTAACATGGGATTGAATATTTCCAGGGTCAAGTTGCTTTATTTATTGGCTGGTGAGCTCTATGATCACACAAGCAATCTGATGAAGGAGATGTTTGCCAGTCTCCAATGTCTTACTTCTTACCAGTTTTAGTTTAAAAAATCCAAAAGCAGCAAGAAGCTGCTCCTTAAAAATGCTAGCTTTTGAAGTCTTTAAGATTCCTGCTTGAAACAGAGTCATTAAAGTTTGTTTCTGTAGATATTTCCAATTCTTCAGGTATGCTCCATGCACAGTTTAAGTCATTTGATGAATAAAAAGCTGTAAAATACTAATGAACTTATGGAAAAGAATGGCACAGCATGTTAACTAAATTCATTTAAGGAAATTAAGCAAGAGCCCTTCAACAATTTCAGCTGCTTATATTTGCTCTAGAAATTCAGTTCTTTGCTCTCAGTTTTGGTAAGCAGCCTTCCTCACTGATGAAGCTATGAGATGATAATGTCATTCAATAACTCTCACACCCTTTCCTGCCATTTGTCCAGTGCAGGAAACTGAGGGTTTTCTTGTCGTGTGGACAGGGAGGAAATATCCAGCAACCAAATACTGACCCTTGCACGCAAACAGGTCCATATCCTCTTCCCGCCTGACAACTTCCTTCCTGCCTGCTAGGAACAAATCTACTTTTCATTTTTCCGGAGTTCTTTATACAGGCCACTCAGAATGCCCTTGGGTAGGGACAGATATTTTATTAATGTAAACTTCATTGAACAGCTGGGTACTTAGGGCAGCCAGGCCCAAATTCAGGGTAGATAATTGTGCGCTTCTTTTAACTATGGTGTTGCTGCAGCTGAGTCACTAAATGCTTTGTGCCAGGAACTCATAAGAAGAGTTTACTGGTATGTCTGACCGTAGCTTAATGGAGATACATTTGCAATTCTGACATTTTGTGAAGGCTAAACTTAGGTAAGATGAATCCTACTGTGTCTTTCCACAGCAACTTTCCGCATTAAACAGAAAGTAGAAGCCTTTTTCTGGTGGTGAAGAATGGATGTTGTATCTCCTGTCATGAAGTTACTGATCAGATAACAAAACAGCAAAGCAGCCAACAATCAGCTGACCATTGATAGCAGAGAACCAGTTTCATAGGGCTGTATTTTTTTTTCTGGGTTTACCAAAGTTATTGATTCTTTGAGTGAAAACTTGATTTCAAAATACAAATGGAAAGCCCATGCCATTTTCTATCTTATTCCCACTTTTCAATTATCTGGGAAACCTCTACACAGGTTTGTGCTGTTGGAAAAGCGTCAGAAGTCAGTAATTAAGTTCTTAAGAAATTCTGCCTCAGTCCCATGACTACTTTTCACTCTAAAGATAATTAGTTTACACTTAGCCTGTATTAATGTTTTAGCAGTTATAGCTAAAACACCTACACCTCAGTTACACCTGAAACTTCCTGTTTTTCCTCTGCTTGTGTAAGCTACAAAATGAAAGTATTTTCAGGAGGAATTCAGACTGAAATTTGTTAAAGTTTTTTTCAAAAACCAATAGCAAGAAAAAAGACCCCTCAATCTTCTTACCCAAATATGTGTGAAAGTCAAATTATTAAGTAATGAAATTTTTGTAATTTTTAAAGGGACACTATATATAAAGTGTAATTTATCAATAACACATCGCTATTAAGAAATGTTATATCAAATTGATAAAAAGAGACAATTGTCAAAGGCCTTTTACCTTTCCAGCCTACAAAGGGAATACCACAATGGCAATAAAATCTAATAGGTTGCATTATTTTGGTAGAAGAACAGTACAATGTTTTGGTCTGTAGTTCTGTCCATTCTTTCAGTTGTGTCTAATCTTCAATTCCTGTTTAAATTGCTTTCAGCTGTTGCCTTTCCACACTGAGGTAGCTGAATTTCACCATTAAATGTCAGAGACTTCCCAGTAGAATGCATTGTGCATAGACATCTATTACTTCTCATCAGTATCACTTTATTCCTTAAAATAGAAATAACATGTTCATGCAGTTAATAATTTATGTTGGGGTTGTGCCTGGAGGAATCAGTCAGATGAAGGCAATAGTAAAATAATATAGATAGTAAGTACGTAGCTGTAGCTCAAAGTGCAGCTCAAACAACATTCAGAAGTCTGTTGTTTTCATTACATCTCTAGCACTTTGTGATACTAAGAAACCCAGAATTAACATGTATTTTACTATTTATAAAGTAAAGCACTAAAATTGATAGAGCAATTACCTTTAATTAATAGAGCAATTACCAAACTTAAAAGTTTACTAACAGTTGTCAAAAGGCAGCATCCTTTGGAATTTAATTGTGCCCAGGAGAAAAATGTGAGTTTTTTAAAATTTCTGCTCGAGGAAAAAAGATCAAAGAATAAGCCCTGTTTCCTAATTTAGACCCAAAACTTCACCTATAACTTCACTATACCTACGTGTTAAATAAATATAATCTAATGGAGGAAGATAGATGTCAGAAGCCTTCTTTTCTGTAATCTAAATAATGTTGCAATTTTAACAGTGCTATTATGATATTTGAAAACAAAATTGTAAATCGTTAAATCTTATACAAAGATGGATCCAATTTACAAGAAATATTAATAAAAAAATTTTTTACTTGCAATAAAAAACAAAATAAATAAATAAATAATGAAAACTAAAATTCTCTTTGTAACTTTCCTAGAACTGATGATTAACAAGTCACTTTTTTTTTCTGACACTATTATTGTCATTGGCTTCAATATGCTTTTTATTGGCATGTGCTCCAAGTTAGGATAGTACATTTATAGAGGTTTGATCCAGCAGCAGTTTTCTGTTTGATCTAGCAACATTTTTCTATTTGATCCAGCAGCAGTTATCATCATAATTCTATCCTTATTTACATATTGCCTATACATTTTGAAAAAAATAATTTTTTAATTCAGTCTTAAACAATTTCTTTTTTCTGGCCTTTTTCACACCATGCTTGTCTCATGTATTAATAGAGAATGTTGATGTTCAACATTTCACTTACTCTGGTTACCTCATTAAGTTTAATAAATCTATGTGCTGCCACATTATGTTTTATTAGACTAAAGTTTTCTTTTCTTTTTAAGGACTTTCATGCTTCAACATCTCTCTTCCTCTACCCACTGCCTTGGATTGTTGCTGCACTTCTGCAGTTCTTTCCCAAGGACTTGTTTTTCTTGATACAAATTTAAGAAATTGGCCATGTGATGGAGACAGTCTGATTAGAAGCTGAAATTAAAGAAAGTCTGAAATTGTCTTAAAGAAATTATTTCTTTAGCTAATAGTAGAAGAAACTTAAACTGAATACAAATTATATCCCTTTTCCTCATCTTTGTTTGACAGTCATCTTCAGATGGATATCTTTCTTGAGTATATAAAGTGCTATAAAAACCAGCAGTAAGAAATTTCAAGGCTATAAATATACTCATAACTTCAGATCACTTAAAAAATTAATTATTTAGTGGTGAAGATAGCCATTTTTACAGTTCTAGAATTTTATTTTGCTCCATATTATTCCAGTGTGCCAGTGATCAAGAATATCAGTGATTGAATTTCTCATTCTCCTCTTCTATTTTCTAGTTAAAAACTAAACTAAAATATACAAATTTGAAATCCAGGGTGTCAAATTGCATCAGCTCAGTAGTTTATACTTAGATGGAGACTCCCAAAATAGACAGGTCTATCTGTACCAACATAAAAAGAAGTCTCTCCCAAAGTGACTGAGATATTAAGCATGAGCACTTATGTGTATGAGAAGCTTGCCCATTTCTGCCCTATACATAAGTAAAGGCATAATTTATTTCACTAGACACATTATTCTAATCACTTTCAAAAAATATTCTCCTTTTTAGGGAAAAGGAGTGGAAACAAGACTCTTATAATATTAAAACTTGTACACTGTACATGGACATATAAAACTGACTGGAGTTCTTGTATGTAAACAATCAGTAATTTTTTTTCCCCTAAAATTATAAAGCCTATTGTGTCTGCAATAAGATTCTCCTCTAAACCCACCAATATGAACTAGCAGAGAAAGAGTGACACTGAATGATTCACATAGCATAATTTTCCAGGAGTGTTCAAAAATAATAACAAAATGATGCCTTAAGTAATAAAATAAGTAGTATTTTGTGAAATTCTCATTGGCACACAGATGCATCTCAGTGTTAAATCCAATTTTTAAAAAATTTAGCTAACTGAAACCTGATGAACATGAATTTCTGTTTTGATTTGGTTTCTAATGAACTTGAACTAAAAGAAATGGAGTTTTGAATTACAGTGATAAAAAATTTATTTCTGCCACATGAGCAAAATTGTTTATTTTCATGGGTGACATAATTAGACTCAACACCCAAAATCAAGGAGAATACATTTCAATACATTAGCTGTAGGTCGTGAAGTCAATCATAAACATTGACTGAAAGAAAACATTTCTTGGGAAAATCAAAGGAAGTACCACTGAAATGACATCGTACCAGAAGAAAGCTTGGAGTCTTTCCATACTGATTTCTGATTATGTGGAACAATGTCAACAACTCAACAGAGCATTTGCCCAACTAGTACTTCTGGCCAATTTTCTTCTCTCAAAAATATTGAAATGTAACTGAAAAAAAAATATTTAAGGAAATTCTGCACTTTATAGGATCTAATCTCTTATTTGCTGTAGAGTTTAAAGAGCTTGTAGAGAATATCAGAGATGACAAAAAATTGAAAAATCCATATGGTCACTACGAATAGAGTGTTATGTGGTGGTGCAACACATTGAACTGCGAGAAAAGAACAGCAGACCTGTAGGTTATATCAGAAATCATTCAAGGGTGAAGGCCTGCCACTGGTAGCTGTGCAGAAAATGGTACTGGCACCATACTCTTTCTTTCTAGCTGTAGAAGCTGGAATTCAAATATGCACAGACTCTCTGTCTTTTTGTTTAACCATCATGTTAATTCAATTTCGACAGCTATCGTCAGCTTTATGGTATGAATTCCAACTGGTTGGTCTCTTATCAGAATTAGTTTTGCACAGAGTTCACTGTTGTTTACTTATACTTTCTGGTACTGAGAAGAGATTGTTTAGGAACTCAAAGGATATAATTACCACCACTACTGGTGGTATGGACCACCTTTGTATGAACTATTATCAGATATGTAGGAGAGAAGTTTCAGAAGCCATAAAGGTGACATAATCAATCATTCATCTATGCTATTCCTGCTAATTAGATGGTATAAACAAAATGGAACCTGATCAGTGTAGAGAAACTCTGCACTTCCATCTGTCACTTCATTCCTGGCTGCTGGGATATCTCATTCAAAAGAAACATAGACTTTGGAAGGAACCTTGTCCACTAAATATATTTATTTTTTAAAATGAGAATGTCTCCAACTGCCTAAGAAGCCTGATGCTAATGATTAATTACTGACTACTATTCTACCTGCTATCAAGACAAGTATGGGTAGCCTGCACAGCCATTATAGAAGTACACAAAGATAAATCCTGTGTTTTTAATAATGTAAATGAACATTGCTGTTTGTAATGTTTTTAGACAGGGTGGAGTGCAGTTGGCAATAAACCTACCTTTGTCTGCTTGCCCTTCACATCACCATCTTTCTAAAGGAGGTTTGTGAATCATTAGGGGCATTCTTCAGAAGAACCACACTTTCAGGCATGAGATTTATTACCCAGTAGGAGTCGTCTTTATGCAAAGAATTCTTTCAGCTACCCTCCCTCCCAAGGACATCTGATGAAGTAATAACCATTTTAACCTGCTAAAAGCATTTCAAAGGAATGACAGAGAAAAGATGTGTCAATGGGAAATGGCTGAAGTAATGTCCCTGTAGCTTTTAGAAGGGTAATGTTTGACAGATGCCTGTCCCAAATAAAGAAGCAATGTTTGTGTCATTTTTTGGATAACCTGGAGAGATTTGAAAGAATTTGGTCTCTTGTATTCAAAACATGTTAATTCATCCTTACCATGCAGTGTGTTTAAGCAACTTACTCCTGCAGTTTGTTTCTTTGTGAATACCTTTAATGCATTATAAAGTATAAAACTAATTTTGGCTTAGTATGTCAGAGGTTTCCAGGAAAAGCTTGAAAAATCAATAGTGTAAAAGCACAAGGAATTTGATTTAAAAGGTGTACTACTTCTTTAGTGCCAGTCATAGTTTAAGAATGGTACTCCTCAGTTTAGTGTTCCCAGCGAAATTTCAAACCACACAGAAGCTCACTCACTACCCATCTCCCTCTCCCCCTCTCTCTTCCCTTTACCTTTCTCCTCAAGAATTGGAAGCACAAAAAGTAAAGGTCATGGGTGGTGATAAGAACAATTGACTGGAAATAGTGATAAGATAAGAAAAAACCCAGCAGCAATATTAATGACAGGGACTATGAGACAATAAACACTTGCCCATCCTGGAACCCCCCAACAACAGACTACTGGAGCACCATGCTTTCCTCTCTCCTCCCTCCAGCTGGGAACTGGTGTTACCCAACCACTCCTGCCACCTTGGAACTGGTGCCACTCTTATTCACCAGCAGGAACCTCTTCTCCACAGAAGAGACTCTTCCTGCCACCCCTGGAAATGACATGAGGTGCTAAAGAATAACTAGGTCCTGGCCATGACCTCTCCTGGCTACTGTAAAAATTAACCCTGTCCTGGATAGAACAGGACAGTTGCTCTCAGTAGAGAAATAAAACAGTATTATTTATTCATCTGAGAGGCCTACTCACTATTATATCAAGTCACTTTGAGCATGATAGGAGACATCATTTGCTAACTCTGTTAAATCTAGGCATCTAAAATAACTATTGCTGGAAACTGAGTTTCCAGGAGGGCCTGGAATGGTCACTGGGACCATAGAAGTTCAAGCTTTAGAAATCAACTGCATGGATAATTTCTTCTGAGTCTTCTGAGAAAGCATTGATGCACAGTTTTTCAAAAGACACTGAGTTCTTTGAAACTGATTTTTGTGTGATCACTGTTTATTCTTTCTCAATTCAAGTCATTACTTCTTGACATACATGGGGACAAGTCCATAATAACTGACAAATGGACAGTGAAATAAATGACTAAGTAAAAATTTGATATTCAGCATTCCCGTTTCAAGAATAAATAAACAATCTCTTTTATGTCAAAAACTGTATATAAATTCATGACCAATAAAATTTTTACATGTTAAAAAAATAGTAGAATGCTATTTATAATTCTACTTATGTTTAAATATAGCATTTTTTTTCAAGTAAACATCACATAATAACCTTTTGTACATACACTACAGAACATGTCATAGCTGGACTAGCATAATGGAGTGTTAAGAGCTATTAAATTAATGAGACATACTAAAGAAGAAGTACATCAAAAACACACTTTCTGTGTGTTTGATGCAAGGCTAACACACTTTCTGATATGCAAGCATGCATTACTGTGTTACTTTAGGAGTTCTGGCATATGGAAGGACAAAATCTGCACTAACAGTCTTTAGTTGTAACATAACCTGTCTCTGGGCAAGGGGCAACTAACAACTACATCACTAGAATTTCTGATTCAGGCTCAAAGTTGATATAAATGATAAAGAAATTCAATTACCAGGGATTTTTTCTAAATGGTTGAATGACAAAAGAAGTTATTCTAGCTTTAACTATTAAATGAGAAGAGGAATGGTGTGAAAGGAGAAGAAACTAGCAGATGTAAGTGAAGCTGTGAACACTAACTTATGTCTTGGTCTTTATTTTATTGCACTCATAATAAGCTTCTGGATTCTTGACATCCAAACTATGCTAATTATCATTCAGTCCTATTGATTTATCAATGAGCTAAATACAGCACCACCAGAAATGTATAACCTTCTTTGTAATATACAAAACTCCTGTCTGGTCCTCTTTTTTTTTTTTTTTTTTTTCCATTGAAACAGTAACAGTCTTGGTTCTTAGTGATGAGTTTGTTTTCAGTATGATTCTGAGGTAATTTGAGCCAAGTATGTGCAGGTTTGTGATCATGCATAATAGTATGTTCACATCCAAGTTGATTTGAAGTCATCAGTGACTGGATAAGTTGATGCTGGATAAAGGAAGAACAATAAAGACCTTACAGAATTGAGCGTTTCTAGAAATTGTGATCTGCCGCATACATAGTGCATTTCAAACATGTTCGTCTCTGCATTTCTAATTCCTATATTTTCCTAGTGCTAATATATGCTATGGCAGACTTGTGTAATGAAAAGATCAAAAAAAAAAAGATAAAAATGCTGAAAAGTCTATAAGCTATTTAATCACAGCTCAGTTGTTCATCTGTAAGGCATCACTGTTGAGCAGGGTGATGAAGGAAGGATTCATGTGTTAAGACATATTACTGGGAATCTGAAGATCTGGCTTCTCTTCCTATTTCTTCAGAAGATTTTATACTCAATCTTCAGCATATCATTTTGGGGTTGAATCAAAGCCAAACATAATGACAATCTTTATTTCTTGGTGTTAGAAGTTTTGTTGTAATGGAGATGGGTAATGGTGATGAAATTGTACCAAGGATCTGTTTTACATTTGTTGTGATGCGCTTTCATAACCCCAGATGTCAGAAAATGTATGTGATGTATTTGTTACTTCTGTTTTGTTCCCCATTTTATCATCAGCTAAAGGACATAACACATTTTAAGAAAGGCTTTGAAGAAATACAGTAAAAATACATGAAGAAAAAAATACTAATGCCACTTCACAACAAATTTCTGATAACTGAACCATTTTTTAGACACACAAGAATATTTATCATTCCAATATTTTAATTTTATGCAAGAAGTTTGACCAAAAAAACCCTAATTTGATATTTTCTTTCATTTTCAGTTTTTGGTAGGAATACCTTGGTGTGATGAACTGAATAAATACTTAATATCAAATAGATAATTAACACTTATTAACTATATGTTGGCTTTCATTTTCTATCTTTTCACATGCATAGGAAATAATACGATGATCATATACAGAGTAGCAAAAGTAGATAATGTCCATGATCTTTCCAGTCTTTATGTTTTGAAACTTTTTCAGCTTAAGAAAATAAAGGGGCTTCAAGAATCTTAAATATGTTTCTCCAAAACCCTTTTGAATTCTCTAGAACAGGAGATGCAGAATCCTCTACTTCTATGTTGCTCCTAAAAGAATTGATGGATAAAAAAATTTACAAATAGAAACATTACCATTGACTCACCCATAAATTCTTATAAACAGTTGCATTTGTAAAACAAAAGAAAGAAAACTGTATAAAAAGGATGAATTTCAAACTTTTAAAATAAAAAAAAAAAAATTCAAAGCAAATATTGGAACATGTGTTTCAATTAAGATGAAATACATTGGTTTACTATATCAAAGTCAAATTCTCTCCTGAAAAATTACTTTAAAGCAAAAATGCATTCTGTGGTAAGAAAATTGGCTGAAGATGCTGTTCATGTACATTTAAGGTATGGTATTTTCAAAACACCTTTACTGCAGTTAGCAAAATATTTACTCCAGCGAAGACAATCAACAGTAGGCCAGGATTAAATGATACATTTTATTGTCTGTCTCCATTTTACTTTTAAATATATTTTTGAGAATCCAGTTTTCCCTCCAGATAAATTAAACGGAGGTAATTACAATTTTCCTGTGTTCTGTGAGAAATCAACAGAGAGAAAAATACTCTCATAAATATATGAAATGAATATTGTGAAAGGTATGCATGGATACTTTTGACTTGCTGCATAAAACTGTCTTGCATATGGGTTTTTCTTGCATACAACCACAGTGTAAAAGATGACATTATGAGAAACCTTCTGACAAATTGATTAATAATCTTGAGCTGCTGAAGTTCAGCGGAGTGAGCAATTAAACATTCCAAACAGCAATGAACCTTCAGAGATAATTTATGATAATTTTATGCACAAGAGCTTAGTGGCTTTTTAATTTGATAGAATGTTAGTAGCATAGATTTCTAACAAGGGAGTTTCAGTGCTCCATACATCACTGAGATTACTTAAACATTTCAAATGTGGTTGATGAATGAAGTTTCCTGAGATGTGAGAAGATACAGAAAGTGTCAGAAGGTTGAGATTATTCATCATATCAATTATTGAAAGTGGATGCATTGACATCATACTCCCAGCTCATATTTTATGGCCATTATAAAGACAGAACAGAAATAACAGACTTGTGAACTGCAGATCTGCCAGGATATCCAGCTTCTTCCCTCTTTTATTCCAGCATTTTGCTGTCACCACACAATATTAGCATTTCCAGGTGTTTCTTCCAAAGTCGTTCATAATATATAGCAGGAAAACAAGACCCTTTGAATACAATCAGCTTAGACCTGGAATATAGCACATGGTGTGATTCTTGGTGTTCTGTGCAGGACCAGGAACAGGCTTCAATGATCCTTTCCCACTTCCTTCCAACTCAGGACATTCGATGAAAAACATCCCACACCGATCAAGAGAGAAAAAGGAGTTTAGATAGCCTGAGCAAACTAGAATTAGTTTGCCAGAAATACAAATACTGTATCATTTTCTGCTAAGGGAGAACAGGCTACCCTTCATTTTCCCACTTTTTTTTTTTTTTGTCTTTTTGTTGCTTTAGAAAAATCTACATTCAAACAGTCAAATATTTTTAATTCCTAGAATATTTCCCATTCATTCTTTTATTTCTTGTTTTGGCAAGTAAAATCTAATGTTTTAATCTTGTGTTTCTGACATACTTATGACAGTTGGAAACACAGCAATCTAAACTAAAGTAAATAATGTAAAGGGGCTCTTTTTATTGTATGAACAAAGATAAAGTCTCTGCTTTGAACAGAACACTGAAGCACTCAGATACCACATGTTTAAGAGAACAGACAGTTGGTGAGTTATTTGTTTTTAACACTACTATAATGATCCTGACAATAAATCATCATTTCACATATCCAAACAGTTATCCTTTAATTCATGCAAAGGAAAGAATGCTGGAAAATAAAAGCTAAAATAAGCAGAAAAGCATTTCTAGAAGGGCAGCAACCTGTTACTTAAACTCCTTCATATGGAAGGTCATTTGTATAAAGCACTTTTAGTCAACACACCCCTCAAAGCTCAGGATCTATGCAGACAGTTTGGAGAGTGATAGGTGTGAGAGTGGGAGTGTTTGGACAGACCTTGTAGCTTCAAATCCTACTTCAGACTTGAGCTATTAGTCTTAGGCTAATGAAAATAATTGTCTGACCCTTTTTATATCTTCAACATTATTGTTTCAATGGCTGATTCCATTACAGCTCAAAATGCAGTATTGAAACCTATCATCATAATTGAAAATCTCCCACCCTCGATGAAAGTAGTCAACACTAGCAGAAGAATCACAGAAATTGGTAAAGAAATGAAGTTCCATAGATGTGATGATAACTTTCTGAAATTCTCACTAGGCATTACTGAACAAATGCAACAAAGCTGACAAGCAGCTTCTATGTCCACCCAAAGACAAGTAGGACTGAATTTGTGGCATTGAGGTTATCGTCCTTGGAAAGTTTCTTTCAGCTGAGTCACAAGTTAGTTTCACTCACATCTAAATAAAGGGAATCCTTTTCCCACAAGGATAGCAAAATAAGTCCAAACACTAATCATGGGGGAAAATTCTCTCAAGAGGAAAGTAAAGAACTCCAAACTGTGTTAAGCAAAATAAATTGCTATAAGAACACAAAATTTTGAAAATTTGACGCACTGAAAAGGTTAAAAAGTGTTCTTTTTTCACCTACAGTATATATTGAAACAGTTCTCAAAACCAAAAAGTTGCTATAACTAGAGTGATATTACAACCTCTAGTACTCTGTGAAAAAAGCCAAGAAATATTAAAAAGAAAACAAAAACCTTTTAACTATCATGTGAGCTTACTCCTGGGACAAGGTATCTGCAAGCAAGCTGTTGACAAATTTCCATTATTAGAATCTTTTATCAAAAAGTTACTCATGCAACTTTCATAAATTGCAAGACTACAGAATCACGGAATATTCTGAGTTGGAAGGCACCCACAAGGGTCATCAAAGTCCAACTCCCTGTCTGAACAGGACAGTCACAAGAATCACACCATGTACCTGAGAGCATTGTACAAGTGCTTATTGAACTCTATCTGGCTCGTGCTGTGATCACTTCCCTGGGGAGCCTGCTAATATTTTTGACCCTTGTTAAGAATTGGGTATTGATCTAGGTGAATCTCCATGACCTCTGTCTCAATTTAATGGTATACACTGTTAATCATTCTGGTGGCTTGCACAATCTTGTAACCTCAGTTCTTCTGGAGTATTAAAATGGCAGTTGCCTGACTCCCTGGGAGCTTCCTCAGGAAGTGGGCAGACTGGTAGGTACAAAGAACTCAAAAATTAACCTACATATCTTCTCTTCTAGGAATCTATAGCTCTCCTACCTTTATTCTGAAACAGACTGTGATTACTATTATTATTATTTTCTTACTCAAAAGGGTCAAATTTGGTAAGAAGACTGGGCACTGATGTAAAATATCCCATCTGCAAAGTTATAATTCTACCACAGGTGTCATTCATGTCCGTTTGATCCCACACTCATAAATCTCCATGACAATGCCTTCTGGAATGCAAAACAGCTTAAACTGCAATAACTCCAGAATCTCCAGAGGACTTGAACATCTCATTTTAATGCACTCAAATAATAGAAAAGAGAAATGGTTCACCTGACAGCCTCCTGACACAGGGACACTTCCTATGACAACATTTTCAGTGAAGTTCCACCAGTTGTATTTTTTTCTTCTTTTTCAGCTAAAACGTGTATAGAGAAAGGAGATTTAATATCTTTTCTCTTCAAAATGAATTAAAATACAGTTATTAAGAAAATGATGGGAAGAGTGAAATTCTCATCTGAAAATGTGTGTTGACATTAGGAGAATAAATAAAATTAAAAGAAATTAGGAGAATAAATAAAATCTCCGGAGAAATGGTAGACCTGCTTTCAGTGTGCCAATGCAGCCCTACTCATAGAGACTCTTTCAATGTTTTCATAATGTGCCAATCACTGCTCAAAAGTAGAACTATTTGTTTCTATTCTTCAAGAGAGATATGCAAAACAATTCTGAAGTCCTATTTCACTAGTATAAGGTAATGAAAAAAATATTAATAACATAGTAAACTCTACTATAGAGATATGAAAAGCAGTGCATACCTAAAACTTGTACCTACAGTATTTTTTTTAACAGTAATATTATTGCATGTAGCTTTTGGCAACTGCGTTTGTTATTTTTCAAGCAAAGCTGGCAACAACTCAAAGGCATGGAAACATTGGGCAAACTCCAGCAGCCCCTTTCTTAGGCAAGATGTCTATTTAAATGAAAGATTTAACCTACCTTTTAATAGGATAAAAATGAATTACGAATAGAGTATCTTAAGCTTACTGCAAAATAGGATGGTCTTCTTGCTTGCACTATTTAATGTTTTGATTTCCCATTCATTGTTGGGGCCGTAACGAGCATCAGTTATTACATGGTGGCTCAGTTCCAACATAAATCATGCAACCTCCTCCTCTTTATTGATTTATATTAGCATTTATAGATGGCACTCATTGTCTTTATAGCGCCTGAGATCTCACATTAATTAAGTTCAAATTAAAATAAACAATGAAATGCTGAAATATCCTGCAAGGTTTCTTGCCTAATGCCTACATTCAGTTTAGACCTCGTATCACTGTCATTCTAGAAATTCTAACTAGACAAACCAAACTAAACCAAACAAACAAACACAGCAAAAAAAGAAGAGCCGGCAAGGCACGTATTTGGTCTTGAAATTACTATTGAACGGGTTTATCAAATTGTAGTGTCAATACTGTATCAGATATCAATATATTTGTGCATTAGTATTATATGTAACCCTATATATATCAGTGGTATTTTTCTTATGAAAATGTTTTCATCATTATTGGAGTACATAATATTGTATTTTCCCATCTCCAAGGACTTCAATTTTCTTCGATGCACAATAAATTGCTCTTTTTTTCCCCCACTGAGAAGACAAAGTTATACCTTACTTATAGTATATTCATGTAATTCTCAATCAATTCTGTTGATTTAATCCCATAACTATATTTAAGGGTAAATGGTAAGCATTCTGAACAGTAGCATATGACTGCTATGAGAACTTTTCTCCCAAGCCAAAATGGCAATCTGAAATTTTTCTTAAAAGCTATCAATATATAAATGTCGTAAATACTATAAAAATACTAGAATATTACAGAAGCATTATAATTATCATAGAAAATGGTCCTCAAGAGCATTTTTTAAACTCATATAGAAAATTCAATATTTAATTCAAATTGGAAACTCTCACATCATTTAAGCCTTTCAATGAACAATTTCTATTAATTTAAACTGCAAACCTCCCCTGGATGTATTCTGACAATTTAAGAAAGGTTGGAAGCAGTCACTCACTGTGCAGCTAAACCTTCAAACACTTGTCTAAAAAAATATATCTGACTCTCTGCCCATAAATCTAGCCCTTGTGCTAAATCAGGGCAGAGATTTCTGCCAAGAGACATGCTGAAGCCATCGTTGGAAATAGCAGGTGGGAGAGAGTTCCCAGATAAGCCACAGTGCTGCTATGGCTTGTCCAGCTCTTTGCAACCCCACTGTTTTCATGGGTCTCATATCTTTTGCTCCTCCTATAACCTAACCCTAAGTGTGGGTGGAAACTTCTGTAGTGGGACATGCAGAAGCCCCTTGTGAAAAAGATGCAATTGGGAGAATTCTCACAGAAACCCCCACTTTACTTCCTCAATATTTTCACCTTTTCACCTTCCTATGGGTCTCACATGTCTTTCAGGGAACAATAAAGACAGTTAGGGAAAAGAGAATTTGGAAGCAAATTATGACAACATGGCAGGCAGAAGCTGTGGCCCCACCAACAAAAGGGCTTAGTCCTGTCAGGAAGTCAGGAAGTCACCCCATGGGTCAGGGTCACAGTCCAGATCAACAAGGCACAATCACAGGCACTGGGCATGGCTGCAGAGTAGCTCAATGGATTGAACCAAATGTGAGAGATTGAGACAAGTGTGAGAACCTCTACTTAATGCAGCTGCTGGTCAGAGAGGTGGAAAACCCCTCCTGCAGCTTCTTCCAGCTATTCCTCAAAGAGCTGCAAGGTCAGTGGAGGCTGCTCGAACAGATCTCACCTGTCAGAGATATCCTCCCAAGAGGAAAGAGGATAGTTCTCCTTACTGATCCTAAGCCTAGGAGGAAAATTCTGCCACAGGGTATACTGAAGCCCCAGGGGAAATTCTGAGTTGGAAAGGTGTCTTGTAGCAAACTTTTCTAAGGTCACCAGCTTTCTCCCTCTCCCTAACCTAAACCTAGTCCTAACCCTAACCTGGTCTCAGAAGCTTTAGTAAAATTTTCATGAAGAATTCTTGCTAGTCCTTGAAAAGTAACTATTCTTTACAAATAAAACAACTAAAGACTAAAGCTTTCCTTACCTACTTTACCTTTTATTATTGTTTTAAATGAAACATAATCTATGTATATGGTTTCTGTGTGTCATGCATGGTATTTCCTGGTAGATCATTGTTCTTCCCTCAAAGTGATCTGTAGAGTGTTCTTTATGCGATCTCAATTTTCAGAATAACACAAATTTCCTGCTGTGATTCAGCAGTTTCTTGTAAAGACCACAATATTGATCTGAATATTTTAACTGCTTCTGCACAGTTATGAGGTAGTTAGGGTAAAAAAGTTGTACAATTTATTTTTAGTTTGGATTTTGAAACCTCTGTTTAAATTTTTTTTTTTATGTTTACATGCTTGCTTTTATCATGATGCTTTTTAAATCAGTTATTCCAATTATCTTACTTACCATTGCAAATAATTTCCAACCAGTAAGTTATCCTGACTTTACTCCAGGAAGAGAGAACATATTAAATATGATTGAAAGCAATGGAAGTTAAATCAAAAATCCAGGATTAGGACCATTTAGAAAATCTGATTTTACTTTGCCACATTTTTGCAATGCTGCAAAATCATTCTCTTGGACATTTTCTTACTCCATGTGAATGAATTGAATAGCGATGTCTAATTGCTGTTGGTTTACTAAGCAACAAGGCATTGTCTCAGTGACAAATATTCTAATAGATTAAAACTGTTAACACATTATACTTCTCTGAATCTTATTTTTAATTTCAGCAAACTGCCAGAGAAGCTAGATTGCCTCAGTGTCTGCAGAAATGAAAACAAAGGAACTGTGAAGATTTCTGAATCCAGCTCATTTTAAATCTAGCAAGATGAAAGTAGAGACAGCTTTTTGTACTACTGATCAACAATAAATATTATGATTTTTTTTCTCAATAAGAACTGACACATGGTTACAGATTTGCAGCCTCAAGAAACATAGCTTCTATTTTGAAATCCTGGTTAAATACTTTAAACACCTTGAGTACTCACTCAGACTGATAACTGAACAGGCTTCACTTTGAACTCAGGACTACCCTTCCGAGTAATGCTGCGCACATACAAGCACTTGCAAGGGTGAACCTTGCATTTGGGGTTCTGGAACTGTTCAATATCTAGTTTTAGCTTTTCCTAAAGGAAAACTTAGTGAAGATTATTCATTTTCAATCAAAAGATTAAGAAGATTGATTTGTTTTCTTTTTGAACAAATTGAGGTATTTTATCATGCATCTATTCTGGACTTCTGTAAAGCCTTTGACACAGTCCCCCACAGCATCCTTCTCACTTTACTGGAGAGACATGGCTTCATTGGGTGGACTGTTAGATGGATAAGGAATTGCTTGGATGGTCACATCCAGAGGGTAGTGGTCAATGGCTCAGTGTATCGATGTCCATCAGTGACAAGTGGTGTCCCTCAGGGGTCTGTTATGGACAACTATTATTTCATTTCTTCATTAATGACACAGACAAAGCAATCAAGGGCAATCTCAGCACATTTGTAGATGAAACCAAGCCAAGTAGTATCATTGACACACCCGAAAGATGGGATGCCCCGCTATCAGCACAGGCTGGGGATGGACAGATCCAGGGCAGCCCTGCCCAGGAGGACTTGGGGCTGCTGCTGGCTGAGAGGCTGGACATGACCCAGCCATGGGCACTCCCAGCCCAGAGAGCCAAACCTGTCCTGGGCTGCATCCACAGCAGCGTGGGCAGCAGGGCCAGGGAGGGGATTCTGCCCCTCTGCCCTGCTCTGCTGAGAGCCCACCTGCAGGGCTGCATCAGCTCTGGGGGGCCAGCACAGCAAGGACATGGAGCTGCTGGAGGGAGTCCAGAGAAGGGCATTGAAGGTGATCAGAGGGATGGAGAACCTCTTCTGTGAGGAAAGGCTAGACAATCAGGTGTGTTCAGCCTGGAGAAGAGAAGACTTCACTGCAAGCCTTCCAGTACCTGATGGCACCCTGCAAGAAAGATGGAGAGGGACTTTTTATAATGGCATGTAGTGATAAGACAAGGGGGAATGGCTTCAAACTGAAAGACAGTAGGTTCAGATTAGATATTAGGAGGAAATTCTTTTCTGTAAGTGTAGTGAGTCCCTGGAAGTGATTGCCCAGAGAAGTTGTGGATGCGCCATTCCTGGAAGTTCTCCTGGCAAGGCTGGAAGGAGTTTTGAGTTTCATGAAAGGTATCCCTGTCCACAGCAGGAGAGTTAGTGCTCCCTTTAAACCCAGGCCATTCCATGCTTCTATAATAACATACTTATAATTAACTTTAAAATGTATTTTTTATACAGAATTCAAAAAGAAATACAGAAAAATATATAATATACAGACTATAAAAATTCTGTAATTGCTAAGATTATTAAGCAGAGTATGAAAGAAAGCCTCAAAGCATTCTTTTGAAAGTCCAGGTGAATACATGAAAGAAACCATATTATTTTGTATGACATATTCCTGACATGAGGGAGAACAAAAAAACATGGATATTGGTGACAAAACATCCCTTAAACTCACTTGTTTCATGATCATGTACTAAACATCAAAACTTTAATTAAAAAATGAGAATTCTTTGTTTCATTTGTATGTCTGACAGAGCAGTCAAGAAGGGAAAAAAAATGGCAACAAGAAAAAAAAATAGAGCTATTTCTCTGTCAGTAAACAGGAGTGATTTCACTATGGACCTAATAGAGGGTGAAGTAAGAAATTGAGTGATAGACTTACAGAAAGGAAAAAGAAAATGTTAAAGAGACATTAAGGACATTTTCCTTCAATCCCTGCTGTGAGAATTGAGAGATTAACTGATGTCCACAGTTCACAAATATTTATTTACCACACACGTATCCAGACCTCACTTTCAGAGAAGACAGTGATACCAGTAGTAGGCTGGTAAAAAAGTAGGTATAGAAAACCACATCTGTTTGCAATACACTGATATTTTTCGTAGTATGTTTCTACTGCCTGCATTCAGTTGACATCTTGGTGGAGGTGCACAAGCTGGGAGTCAGACCCCCAAAAGGCACCTGTTTCAAGATATACCTACAGTGATTACCTTGGCAACAGATGCACATGAAAGTTCTTAGAAGAGATTTTTTCTCACTTTTGTTTTTTTTTTTTTTCTCTCAGTGTTGGTTCATATCTATATGTATGCTCAGGCTACAAACTTTATCTATCCAACTACAGCTGCAAAGTTTCAACTGTGACTTTTCTTATTCTTTTCTGCTTTCCAACAGCTTATGATTCACCCTTCGCTGATGAATGGAAAGACTGCTAATTATCTGGCAGAGCCCGCTGCTCCACCAGAAATATACAAACCTCTGCTTTACAGATCATTTACATGACCTTTTGAGAAGGAAAAAAATTTTTTTTAGTAGTGAAGACATGTCTATACACAACTGCTCATGGACAACTGCTTAAATCAGAAGCTCCAGACTGAATTTTCTCAAACATTTTGATTTAACATGTATACAAATGCTTAAAATACAAAGTCATATTAAAAATTAACTATTAGAATTAGAATCAATATACTTTATATTTATTAAGTATTAGCAACCCTGTTTCACAGGCACAGAGATTGACTCCAAACATGTAATATAAATCACGCTACTTACAAACTCCTGATTTTGGAATCACTCTTATTTGGAATAAATTTTGCATCTTATAAATTGCTATCTTATTGCAGCAAAAATTTATTACTCATCTGCAAATATCATATAAGCAGTCTGTTTAAGCAGTGGATTGTGTACCTCATCATGTATAAATACTACTATGATCAGAATTTATTAGATAGAAGAAATTATGCTTCATGTAAAATCCAATAAAGTAAAAGTTTGGAAGGCCACTTTTTTCATTTAACCTCTTCATAGTCTTCTTCCAAATTAGTTAATGCTAGATTGTTGGGCATGATTATGCTCTTTATCCCATTTTACAAAAATCTAGATATCTCCTTTACACAGGTGTAGCAATTGGTCCAGGAGCAAATCAAAAGGCCATTGCATTTTTTTGGCGATCTTACCATTGCCTTCAGTGAATGAAGAATCACTTTACACAACAACTCTTTCTTCTGTTTCCTCCTCCTAGCAGAAATAATGCCTTGAGATAATAGTGGACTTTTCAGTTTTGGAAGAGTCTTGCATTCATATTTCAGAACCACAATCAGCAGCCTTTTTGTGTGCCTTCACCTCATGATTGCTTTTTCTGGTAGCTGATGGTGCTAGTATATGGCATCCTACATGGGACATTAAAACATCTCCCACCAACTCTGACATAAGGCCACTGAGGGTGTAATGTAGGACCTGTGGGATTAGTGGAAGGGTTTCTTCATTTTGATTTGGTTTCACATTGGTTTTCTCCTTCTGCACTTCGAACTGATTCAGTGCACTAACCAGGATACAATTTTCTTCTGTCAGTGCAAGTGAAAATATAGAAAAAGGAATACTGTCTTCCTTGTGAATGAGCATTATTTGTAATGAAAAATACCAGAAATGCAAAACTGTTTTCAAATTACTTGAGCTTGAAATAACAAGTATTTGATAGGGCTGCTCTGCAACTATTCAATTTGTTTTGAATTCTTAGTTCTCTCCCTGTCTCCTTCTGTATCAATTTTTTTTTTAAGTATTCATCACAAATTTGTAAACCTGGCCTTGATAGTGTTCCTGCTCTGTTTTATTTTCCAGCACAATAACTGTGCTACTGTACAGTAAGGCTAAATGTGACGGATAGGTAATAATTTGTCAGTGTTTCAAGCAGAATTCAGGGACAATTGTGATTTGGGCTTCCAACTTTAAAATGTGATGTATAATTGACATTTTGATACTTCGAGGCCATGGTGTATTCTCACACTTCCATGAAAAAAAAACCAACTTGCTGACACAATCAGGAAACAGATGGTGACAAAGATCTTGCATTTAATATGCCAATCATTATGCTTTACTTGCATATTATCATCTCATTCATGAGGCCACTATATGAAGGAATTTTGCTATGCCTCTGCAAATCAATCAAGAAGTCTTTTAGTATTTTTTTTATTATCATTTAGGTCTTTCTTATCCTATGTTTCATTATATTTGGGGTGAAGTGTTTATGCAAATTTATTACACATGAAAAAATGCTTTGACAATACTGAGGCTAGAATAGATGTCAGCAATGAAACATTCACTATAGATAGCTTCAAAAGACAGACCAAGAAATGACTTGGCAACTGAAGTATCTGCATTTTCCATACTTTGCTGTGGTCCTTAATCCAAAGGCAGTGACACAGTAAGACAGTATGAAAGATGATGTCGAGTAGGAGGATGGATTTGGTAATGTGGCCTCATATCTACTAAGACCTGGACTTCAGTCAAAATTTCTGCTCAAGAAAACCACAGATGGCAGATTACCAATATATTTCAGTTAGAGTTAGCACTGGATTTGAAATCACTGAGTATTTGAGCCAAGCAAACCTTTTCTTCAGCTCTGAAAATAGGCACTTTCCTTGTGAGTGTCTGACACAGGATCCCATCATACAGGAGTGAGTTCATTCAGTCACAAACTGAGCAAGGACCCCTTCTTGGACTGCCTGAGGTCCTCTGTAGATGTTTTAGCCCATTACTGAAAGTGGCAAGCAAAGGCTGGTTCTCTCATTTCTATTCTGTGATGTCCAGAGAAAGCTTCTTCCTTCATAAGTATCAAACGTTCATGTTTAGAAGGAGTAGGGATAAAGTTGTCACCATTTTTTTTATGTCTCACTCCTACTGTCTATCTATAGGTTCCCCAGCGTCGAAAATGTATTTCTTTCCATTGAAAGAAGTAAAATATATTTCTGGTTCTTTGCAAAAGGATCAATGCTAGCAAGAGGACATAGAATGTAGTTTGACTACTTACAAGTGCCTTGTTACTTGGGACAGAACATGCATCTGACCTGGTTATAGTTAGGTAGTTATTTCAAAACATATATTTCTCCTGAAAGTGTTCCATTCCTGGAAGTGTTCAGAAAAACATTAGGATTTGGCACTTAGGAATATGGCTTAGTGGTGAACACAGTATTGCTGGGTTAATTATGATCCCTGATCTTATAGGTCTTTTCCAACCTTAGAGATTTTATGAATCTATGAAGTGAATGGAAATATATCCTGACTTTCAGCTTGTATAAGTTGGATGGAAAAGAGGGAGAATGGTTTTATGATGGAAATTAGAAAACAAGATATTTCTGGTGGAGGAAAAGGAATTTTATGATCTTTTTCACCACAATCCTAAACCATTGCAGGCACAGTACACTTCAAAAGCTATTTCCATGAGACAAGTCTCATAGAGGTAAGGGATTTTAGGTGCATGAAAAATGAACCTCTATTTCTTTCAAATGTGTCACAACACAGAGTTTATGGTAGCCTTTTAGGACATACATAGCCTTTCCCCTTCTAATTTCCCTTTCCTAAACTTCAGCCATTTCAGACTACTTGTAATGTACTCTGTTGGAGCAGATCTTCACTGACTCATAACTGGGAGTTCTGCAATCCCTATTTTGTTCTATTCCTCTCACGGTATGGCATTCTTCATTTAGCTTGTCTAAGCAGGCTTGCAGTTTACAAAACCAGAAATCCTCAAAGCTGCAATTTTGTGTTCCTTTCAAATTGGTTAAGAAAAAACATGACCCCATCAAGCCCAATACAGCATTGTGTAACGGTTGAGCTGTTCTTAAACAAAGCATCCGATTTATTATTTGTTTTATTACTTATCAAAGACAGTGGCTTACACACCTTGCATTATCTAGACGGCAGTCTGTTGGCATGTCAAAAGTCAAGGTTACATCAGCTCTTGACTTTATCCAGGCTCTATGATGTACAATGTCACTGTAGCAGAGCACTTCCTCTTTGTTCCAAGGGAACTTGATTCATAATGAGTCCATCTAGAGTGTACTCAGATTGTGATAAAGAGCTTTACACAGAAGGTCCTATTTTAGAGAAACAGGTGTTGGCTTTGATTAGAGAAAAAATTACATCATTCAAGGGAAAGGAGAAAAAAAAGTAAAGGGAAAGGAAAGCAAAAACAGAAAAAAGTAGCTACCAGACACAAATACATTTGCACATATAAAGCTGTTCTAATGAAAGCCAAATTGATTTGACATTCAGTGGCAGTTTGAAGCCAAAAAAAGCAAAGCAGCCTACAAAAGGCCCAGCTTATTGTTTATGGAGTGTCATACTTCATCATCTGTGAGACCAATAACAGTGATGGGAAGACCTTTAAAGAAGGGAGTTTGCACAGAATGTCAGTGTAGATACCACTGATGTCAGATGCAGTAGAATGATTGTGAGCTATTTCCTGAATTGAAATCATGTTTGTCAGATAAAGTTGATACTCTCTGCAGATTATATCTTTGAGAATAGTATTTAGTATATTGTTAGAATTCTTGGTTGATTTCTCCTAGACAGACACAGCCACAATATTTATCCTATGATGTGTACTGATCATCAAACTGCCCTCAAGAACAAAACACAGAAGAGAAAAAAATTACCTAACATGCAAAAGCAGCTTCCAGTACACAAAAATTAATTTCTTTATGAAAAAGAATTTCTCACAAAACCATGTAAATTAATGTAGGCACCCTTTCATCATATTTGTTTTCATTGATTACTTTGCAAATATTTTTACAAACAATTTTTTTTAACATTTTCATTAAAGTAGTGGACCCCTATTACAAGCAGACTGTAGAATTAATTTCGTCCATCTCTGTTTTCAGTTAGAACACCAGGTGAGGAGTGACATGTTTATCAAATGTTGGTGAATGCCAACATGAATTAAATAAGCCTTCAAAAAATGTGAGATAGTATAGACTTGTACAGAAAATTATATGTGTGGAAAGCAGTCTCTCTCTTTCTGCCTTCTAGCTATGATCTCAATCTAGATATCACAATATTGATATTAAATTCTGATACCAATGTTTCTGTTTAGATTTCACTAGAAAATCTGTTTCTTTTTGGGCAAAAAAATCAGAAATTTCATCCTCCTGAGTCGCAATTCTCTAATGACTCACTGAAGTACAAATAGACAGTGATCTCAAATTAGTAAGTCATTAATCACATTTCACATATAGTATCTAGTGCGGCATTATAACTCAAAAAGCACTACCAGGGTGACCAAATTTATAATGGATAGCAAAAGTGTAGACAAAAAAAAATTAAGAGAGAAAGATATATGTCAGTTGATCTAAGTAATTAAATGAAACATTTTCTTTCATTCACATTGAAAACAAAATCAGTTTAACTTTTTGGGGTGTGAGGGTATGTGCATGTGTGTGAACCTTCCATTCTGTTTTCTGTAAATGACAATCTGTGAGTTTATAAGCATGACTACTCTCCACAATAAATAGATTAGTAGGTCAAAATGTTTTAATATTCTCCAAAATCCAACATTACGTTTATTTTAAGTATTGTACTCTGTGCCATATGAAGAAAGTGTACATTGGTTATTAATTATGTATGAAGATATAATTCCTGCTGTGTTAGCTTTGCATTGTAAATCATGATTTAGGTTTTTTTTTGTCACACTTGAGAAAATTATAAGCTAAACTGGAATAAATTACAAACTTCAAAATTCACTCTGTGATAATACCTAGAGATTCAAGGCTGTATTTATTCTAGCAGAGTAAGGTTCAGTTTGCAGAAGTGGGGTTGCTCTGTGTCAAACACACACAGGTTTAGTAGTCACTCTGAAGTCCTCCACTGATGGCAATTAATTCTAATAAATTGCACACTACAGTGCAGACAGCATAAGATGCCCTTTGATAAATGGATTTCACTTTATTTCAGGCTGTAAGTGTTCTCATGGATAATTTTGTAGTGGAAAAAGTAAACAGGAAATCAGTTAGTGAAGACTGAAGAAATTCATTGCTACCAAATTTTGTTAAAACATTTAAAATGTTACCTTTCAGGATTCAGTGTCAGAATTATAACACCACAGAAGTGAATTTACATTTTCCTTAGAGCTATTGTTTCACACTGTCTGAAGATTCAGGCTATGTCTTTCACTGCTGAGAAATGCTGTATTTTATATCAAGCAATGTAAACTTTTATAAATTACTGAAAACAAGAAGACAAATTTCACTTTAATGTTGCTAGCCAAGGTAAACCACAGGCCCACATGTGCCATTATATTGACAAAATGTAAGGAGAAATCACATGATGTTAACATGAAAATATATTATTTCCAAGTACTAATTATTTCCATTTTATTTCAGTATTATTTCCATTTTACTAATTACCGGCTGTTCAGATTGGAGTATTCTCTCCACAGTTCTACACTTACAAAATCTGAAAGTACCTTGCATTTTAGTTTTGTGTTTCCTTCAATGTCTGTGAAAAGTAATAGTTTTTATTTGAACCAAATTAAATGGTCTCAGTGTATAAACTTATGCATGATATTAAAAAGAAATATATTAAGAAATAAATTTTCTTGGTACAAATTACAATGTATTGTTTATATTAGTTACAGACAAGATTTTTTTTTCACTTAATCACTCTCTTCTTTGTATGCTATATCAAGACCAAATAGTCTTTGTGGAAAACATTCATAAGTCATCTTAGAGTGAGAAGGGTGAATATTTTAAATTTCTAGTCTGGTTATGGAAAATTTATATGACAAAAAAGTAACATTGACAAAATATTTTTTCGTGCTGATTTTTTCTACCAGACAATTGGTGCCATTAAACTGGAAAACTGTTCTCAAATAGTAGATTTAGGAACTGCTTAGTTCATAAAGGACAACTGATTTGGATGTGTAATTACCAGGTATGAAACAGCTGTTTCATCTAGCTAAAAAAACTGAGCAAGTCACTAAAATATAAAGATAGACTAAGAAATAAAGATTTTAGTTTTCTATTGTTTTTCTGACACTGAGGGGATTAACTCCTGGAACAAATTAACTCAGCGATGTACACTGTACACTGCCTGTATTATCTGAAACAGAAATGGATTTTTTTTTTCCCTGAAAGACCTCCTTGACTAATCCAAAGCTGATACAAAATTTGTTGCCCGAGATAAAATGTGGGAATTTCCCTTCTCTGATAACTCATATTAAATGTGTAACTTTGCATAGCACTTCCTTGCCAGTAGGGTTTGGATGATTTAGTTAGATGGTTCCTGAGTGGTGCCTTACTTGGCTCAGGGAAAAAGATATTAGATAAAATTTTGTGTTTGAGTTTTATGTAGTTCTAACAGTCAGGATAATCTAGAAATTTCTGTAAAGTTTTATCAGAATCTGCAGGGCGTATAAATACACACAAGGAACAGAATGAAATCCTACAGAAGTGAAAATATTCTTCAAGTGGGAATTCCAAAAGTGGTTATTTAGATTTTGTAGCCCCTTGACAAAGTCAGTCTTTTCTGCAGTTTTGTAGCAAAAAATAATGTTAACTGCATTCTTTTTACTTCCAGAGACCGCAATCTGTTTACTTATATTCTACACAGCCAAGTCTGTCTGTACCATATTTTATTCCATTTATCTTACTTAAGCCTGGTAAATTCACCCTGCTACTCCTTTCATAGCTCAGTAGAGTCACTGAGTGTGCTCTGGTGCTCCTAAACACATTCTGAAGAAGACTGGGATAAGCAGGTATACTGAAAGCCTCATTGATGCAGATAATCTTCATGGCTGACAGAAAAAAGACTGTACATGGCATGGATGGAAAAAAGATGGCATTAAAAAAATCAAGGCAAGATTTATTCTTAGGTAACTAAGAGGACTGAAGGGCCTGTAAACAGGACAAGTTAAATACAGACACTAAGATAAGAACAAGCATTATATACATTTTCAGTGGAAACCTTCAGTGAAAAAAAAAATTAAAGCAAGTGTGACTACTGACTACAAGCTCTATTCCTTGAAGATTTTTTTTAAGGAGAATTTTTTTTTTTTTTTTTGCTTGGGAATCCAGTAATAAATTATTTGAATAAGAAGGAAAGACAAGAGGAGTTATCCTGGGAAAAAAACTGAAATGCAAATCTCTCCTCCTTGTCTTTCTTACCATTCTGTATGCCACTCTCTTATTGCAGTGCACAGACAGAAAACCTTCACTCATGCCAAACCCTTTTAAAGCTAAGTTCCTTAACTAAGTCTAGGCTTAGCCCTCCTTGGGAGGCTTCAAGTTGTCTTCTACATGGCTTTAAGCCCACCAGCTCATTCAAAGGGCTCTAAGTAGTGACACCAGTTCTAATTGTGCAGCTGGAAATGACTGGAGATCAAACTATGGTGCAGTAACTTGCAAAAGTTGAAAATGAGTTGAAAATTACTTCCTGGGAAATCACTTTGCATGAAGTTCACATGATATCTGTTTCCAAGAGATCCACAGACACAATTCATGCATCATTACAAGCCCATAAGTTTCTTGAAAGAAAATTCATATACCTATACTATAGCATATAGATTTCTGTGCAGACTTTCACTAACAGAAAGTGGTTTGTGCAAGCCTCTCCAAAACTATGGTTTTAACATGATACCTTAAGGTGTTTAACTACAATGTAAGAACAGGATGCAGTTCAGTGGCTATACTTGTAGTTCAGAGGGGAAACCTAACTTAACTCTCTGAAAGATTTCATATTTATGGTCATGTCAGAAGTTGGATGAATGTGGCTCTCTGAGTAAAAAAAAAAAAAATGCAGCAAATCAATTAAGACAGAGGGAGAAAAATAATTTCATTTCAAAATTATTAATTACATGCCATCCTTTGAGTATTGCAGAATTTTCTTGTTCGGAAAACAAAGTAATTTTTATTTGGTCATCGTCATGAGCATGACTTTTAGACAAAAATAGAATCTTAAACCCCTTAATGTCGAATCCCTTTTCATAAGGAACCTGCACCATAGAAAACTTTGCATTATGTGTATTAAAGAATGACTACTCAAAGTGTTAAAACGTCTTCTGGTGAGATGCCCAAACTACAATAAAACTAATATTTATGTGAAAATATTCCTCTAACAGAAGGGATCTGTGAGAACAGATATTTTATTCCTAGGCCTGCCTGTGCAAAGATGAGTAGTAGTCTCAGATCTGTGAAACCCCAAAACATAAAACAAAGAGAAAAAATTCTGCACTGTTATCCAAATCTACTTCTTGTATTTCATCAGCAGCAGTTACTAATCAGCAACTGGGTTTTAGTTAGTTATCTCATTGCTAAACAAAAGAAAACAAACAAAAAAATATTTAAAACCCACCAAAAAAAAAAAACCCAAAAAAATCCAAAAAAACGAAACCAAACCAACCAATCAAACAAAAACCCCAAACACAAATAACAATAAACTAAATGAAGCTGGTTTTGGTGCTAAAAAAAGTAAGCCAGTGTGATTTTACTTGACAACACTCTTTCCCAGCTTCTTTGCTCCACTGCTTTATTCCAGCCCCTGAAGTGAGAGGATATATATGTGGAAAGAGACTGGTTCAATAAAAAGCTGTTTTCTTATGCCACTATTATCTTATTGTAGAAATACACTAAACAACTAAAATAGAAAATAAAGCAGTTTTGCAGGGGTATTGTATAAGCAAGCATAACTTTATTTTCCACATACTATGTGAAAGGAAACTGAGTGATTTTTGGTCAACTGTGAAATGCCATTTGTAAGTGGCTCATTGGGATTTCTTTCCCCTCTAACTTATTGAAAGTTTGGTTTTGTTTATAAAAATAGGTTTGATCAGATAATCAGAGTGTAGAGGTAGTGTTCACTCATTCAGCAATATTCGACAGGTTTTTATTCACTTTTATACTTCATTGCATTTTCACTCTTGGAAACTCATTTACATAGTCTCCGTATGGTCATTTCACAGTAAATGTTTCTGACTCTGAGTGTGCTGGCTAATAATTATCCTAAGCTATCTGAGAATACCCAAGTATATAATGAATATACAGTTATTTCTTAATACTCAAACTCTAGATTAAAAGCCCTTTGACTAGTCCAATACTACAAAATGTCAAGCTGTTTACCAACAAAAAAGACTGTGCCTCTGCTTCTCTGCCCCTGCAGAGAAGCTGAAAATGCCAGTGTTTACTTAAAGAAGGGGAGAAAAAGAACTCCCCTTCCTCTGTGCTTGATCCTGTGGCTGTTGGGATGATTACCTTTTGTCATTGATTTCAATGGGGATTGAATTTGACTCTCTCATCTTTTTATGCCTCTGCATTTCTGGAAAATATTACACAATAATACTTTCTGGAGATGAGATTCTGCTTTATTTCCTCATCTACTGATTTAGTTTAGGTTCCCCATCATCTTTAATACAGAGCCATGACGTCTGTGTATCTGAATATATAGTCTAACGAGAAAAATAGGAGGGGAAACAGGATTGTTCCCTTGGAAGTTCTGTAGGCCAAAACCTGCATGTATTTTCACCATAGCATCCCAGCTTCCCTGAGCTTAGGTGACTACTTTCCAGTGTTACTGTGGCATGAGGTGGCTTACACTAAGACTTCTTCTTTTAGTCAGAATAGAGTTTGAATTAAATGACTATGGAAAGGGTCAAAGGCAAATTATGAAAGGCAGGACTTTCCTCCTGTTCCTCCTCAGGAATTGAATTTAAAAACTCCAGTAACTTTAATCATCAGTTACAGGGTATTAAATCATAGAGGGTTTTAGAATTCAGCAGAAGAGATAAAAAATTTCTGAATGGGGATGAAAGAAAACACAGAAAAGCCTATATAAACTGCAGGAAAAAAAATCCTTGTTTGATATTTTACACAGAAATAACATTTGGGTAATCATTAAATAATACTGTGAAAGTCTACTGTGCAAACAAGGAGTTTCTCAGGGTTGTGTATGTGTGTGCTATTTAATTGTTTTGGATTTTTGGTAGAGATTTCTTTTCAAAAAGAATGATGTGCTCTAAAAAGAGGACAAGCTTGGTTCAGTTATAGCTTTCATATAATTACTACAAACTAATGCAAATTAGACTGTAGGTCTGCTCAATGTACATTTCTGTGCTTGCCAAATTATGTTTGGCAGTGTGGTCAAGCAATAACAGATGCACACTGTGCCTAGTTTTCTCGGGCTGTTCAATAATTAGGAGGGCCATGTATTATAATAAACCACATCCCCTTGGCTGAGATTTGGATGCAAATTGCACACTAATTCACTTCCAAGTTTTTGGAAGCATACCAAAAGACATGAAAATTAGGGAAATATACTATTTACTTCATGAAATGTGTTTAAAACTAAATAAAGCTCATTTGTAAGCAATGTTCATCTATTCCATCCTTGTAAAAAAATTAACAATGAGTTCACTTTCCTTCACACTATTTAGTTCAGCAGCTAATGTGACACCTCTGCAATGTTCATGGCATCTCTATTATTCTTGCACTGAGAGAGCACAATATAAAAGACAGTTACTCTGCTTTGTATTTCTCTAAGGTATTGCTGAGGTTGAGTGGATAATATCAGTTCAATGAAAGACTTGAATCACACTGCAATCCAAATTCTTTGCAATCAGTTGATTTGTAACGGCATGCTGTTTATAGGAGAAAATTCGTCTTTTGAGAAGGCTGAAGATTCTTTACCCTTAGCTATTACACAAAGGCTGAATGGAGAGATTTAATTTTAAAAAATAAAACTTAATGAGGGAAATTCTAGGAAATCCAGCAACGTAATGCAGTTACATCTACATGTGTAGATGTAACTATATCAGTCTCTAAATTATGAAGAAATAGAAAATTAAAACAATTGAAACTATTGCTACACATATTAGCAGGTAGTTATGTTTTCCTGGAAATCATTTAACAGTGAGCTGTCTTGCAGTAACAGTTAACACACTTTAAAAGAGAAATATAATGCAACCTAAAAGTGGTGTAATAGGAGATATATCTCCCGTGTTTATTGTCTACTAATTGTAATGTGATTGCAACAAAGAGGCATAAGACTCTTATTTCTATAAGCTCTACACAAATACAGAAAAATGGCAGTGAAAATGGCAAATATTAGATCCCTCTCCTGCAGCATTATTTTAATTTTTTTTTTTAAGAAGAGATATCATGGAACATAATTTTGTAAATATTACAAGTATTTTAAATTTTCCAGTGATGTCCAGTTCTCTGCAAGAAAACAATGACGCAAAACATTGTTTTCCAGAAATATAAAAACTACTTTCAATATATTCTGTACTGTTACTACAATTATAGTGACTACACTGTAGTTTTGACATGGGTGACTTAATTGAAAACTAATTTACATGGAAATCAGCAAAAATCTCTATAGTAAAGCAGAAGTCAGTAAATTACTGAAGTCTTAACTATTAAAAATTTGATGATACATAAATACAGGCATAATACAGGAGGCAAGTGTCCTATGATTAAGGTTGGTTTAGGAGGATAAATCAATGCTGTGACATGTAGCTATGGCTAGACTGTTATGTACCTCAGGTTTATGGTTTTATAGTAGGTGTTTTTCAGGTGTTTCTTGGGTGTTTATCCTATTTAGTCATTGTTGATATTGCAGCTATATAATCATAGACTAACAGAACAGCAACAAAATTCTTGTTTCCAGCATGATGAATACAGAGTTAACTACATAAAACAGTTTTGGCAAAAGTACTGCTCACTCTGTATGTTGAATTTGAAAACAGGATAAAGACTAAATGTGATAAAGCAGCTGAAATTGTAAATTCATTTGCATCATTTAAATTAAGGAACTATGAAGATCTGGTTGAACAACTGAGCAGCAGATAAGCCTCAACACAGATAAGACCCCCCCCCAAAAACACATTAGTGGAAACAGTCTAAAGTATTTATACATAATGATATCTTCTGAGTTAGTTGTAACCTCTCAGGAAAAAAAAAGATCCAGGCATTCCTGTAGACAGCTCAATGAAGAGACTTGTTCAGTGGTGATTAAAAAAGCAAATAAGATGTTAAATTGTGTTAAGAAGGGAATAAAGAATAGAAAAGAGAAGATTACAATTGCATCATATAAATCGATGGCACATTGATTACTGTATTCAGTTAGACATCTTATTTTAAAAAGACACAAATGAGAAGGTGAAATGAAGTACAATGAAAATGACACAGGTGTTACTTTCATAGTCACTAAATCATGTCAGCCTCACCAGAAGCAGAAGGGGGCGAAGTGGAAAATGTTAATCCCAATTTGATACAATCACCCCAAGAAAGCTAACCCTTTTTCTAACACTTATCAGATGCAAGCCATCTCATTTTTTTAACATTTATGAGAGAGTGCTTCACCATGCTGCCAGTATCAGATTCAGGAAAATACAGTGATGGTGTAGAGACATTTTTGGACTCCAGTCATTCTGTTGTGTGTATATTCATTATAGATGCAAAGTATGTGTAAATCCAAATCATCACTTGAGAAATAATGTCATTTCCATTCTTTATTGAAGAATCTTTCTCTGAAATTAGTCTTTTCACATAAACTTTTAGGTATGCCTAGCTTGTCACATTTTCTTGTAAAGGGACATTAGGGGTGGAGTCTGATACTTTGGGGACTTGGGGGTGGGGGGAATTATTAGTGCTTTTTTAAAAGTTTTTGCTATTCTTTTTATAGAAAAAAATTAACTGAGGTCGGTTATGCTTTATTAACAATTACTTTATTTTTTTGTGGAGTGATGAGGATCATCACTTGCTTGAACTGTTAAAGACAACAGGACATATATGTAGTAGCTTCCTAGACTTGGAGAAGACATCTGAAAACATCAAGTTTGTGCATATCTCTGTCTGGTAAAACAATATGTGTGCATGTTAAACATTGAAAATAGTCCAAGAGCTGCCATTAATTTGAATTGATCTGAAATCATTATCTGGAACTGCCAGGGAGCTGAAAAATGAGTTATTTCTGCAACACTTATCGGAGATACTCCATATCTTTAGAGGAATGTACAAGAATGTCATTGTCATCACTGCTGCTAACTTCAGTGGTACATTAATCCATTAAATATGAAAGAAATAACTCAGAAATTAATTTAGTAATATACCCATAACCAGCTATGCTCCTTAACACTTGTGTTCATGTGGTGAACAGCACATGAAGTCTCTCTGGAGTGTTATCCAGCAGAAAAATCTCCTAAGAACTTTAAATAAACTTACCTCAAGTTGTGTAAATCCATATAATGAGAAATGTCTAAAAAAATTCAGAAATGGGGCAGACCAAACATATTGTCAATTGTCTTGGTCTTGCCAAATATGTTCCTTCAGCTGCTCACAGCTTTTGTGACTTTTTTTCAGTCTATTTTACTAGAGGCAATAGAATTATACTAGCATGTATTGCATATCTATTAGGTAGCTTCCTGCCCTTAAAGTTCAATGATCCCTGCAGATTCCTCAGAGTCATTTTACCTGTGTTCCTTATCAGAATGTTCCTAAAATAACATCGCCTCTAACAAAGTGCCAAGTGAAAGTAAAGAAAAATAAATGAATTTTTATACATTTGAATCATTGCAAGACCTTTTGACACCATTATATTGATCATTATGACTTACTGTTTTCCTTATCAGTGTCTCCCTCAATAGCCCTGGGAAGTTATAAAGAATTGAAAGTGGATAATAATTTTTAATGAATTGACCATAAGAAATCTTTTCAAAATTCACAGCATTCAAATTTTTCAAAGAAAGAAGGGAGCATTTATTTTCAAGCATTTTCTGTTGAAAATAACAAATTTCCCAATTAATCCACTGAAAATTTTGAGTGTTTTGATGAAAATATGCATATATGTATTATTATTGTTATTATCATTATTATTATGCATATGTATATTTCTTTTTACTTTCCTTTTAATTGCTTTTAAAACTAGGGCTCCAATTTGCAAAGGTAGGAAGTTGAGTTGCCTAAATACCTCCACAGATGTAACAATAAATCTCAGTCAAACCAATGTTTAAAATCTGTTTTCTGCTGCAGAATAATATTTTGTGAAAAACATCTGCATTCTGTTTTATCAGTAATTTTTAAATTCTTTCTTAAAAAAAACTTTGGGAAACTCAGTACTGTTATTTGCTAAGATGGTGGAGAGTATGCTTTGCTCAAACCTAGGAATGCTGTAGGAATCATATCATGGCTAAGGATAAACTGTTCTCTTCCAAGACTTGATATCAGCAGTGTGATCTCCTTCAGCTCAGAAAAAAAGATCAATTCTACCCATTTCTGCTATACACTTGGTGAATATTGTAGCAAATAATCTACCTGGGATGGGATTGAAAAAAGATGGTACTTCACTCCTTCCTAAGTGTTATTTCACATTTCCTCTGTGAAAAAGACTACTTTCAGGAGCAGTTTTAGGGTAATGAATATTATTGCCCTAGATCATCTCCTTGCAACATATAAACATCACCCCACAGAGACTTAGGAGAGATCTCTCTTTTCAGTGTTTCCCACAAGCTATTTTCAGTCACTTTTGGTCTATGTTATATTTTCATAGATCCCACTATCATCTTTCTCTCCCCACAGACTTCCTGCAGGGAAGTGATCACCTGCAATAAGTGCAATTCCAATAAGTGGTTTGGTGCTGCACCAACCAGCCAATGCTTTGATGCCTGAAAGTGTTTTGCAGTAAAGTTTTATCTCCTCAGGATTTTGACAACCTTTGCAATTTTCAAGAAGTGGGATAAAACTATCTCAGAAGTGCTTACAAAAGCTGGGGACACTTTTGTTAACTGAGCTGTCATTTTGGCATAGTTCCAAGTGCATGGCAGACTCACTGAAAAAATATTGCATCATAAAATAGACTGTGTAACAGAGTCTTAGCTTGGAATATACCTGAGAACATGAGGTCAACCTGTGCTTGTTATCTCATTAAGATTAAAAAAAATCCAAACAATTAAAAACCCCAACCTAGCAGAGGGTTAATTTAAAACTAAGAAGAATTTACTTCAGGCAGTAATGTTTTTTAAACCTTCCTTTATAAATTTTGCTTATCAAGGAGTGCCCTTCTGGTATATCAACTGAGCCAAGACTGAGTTCTCAAATACTATGATGGCTTCTGTTAATTAGATAGTTTATCTGTGATGAGTTGTTGACACTGAGATGATTTGTGTTAAATAATTTTAAAATATTCTGTGGGGCACTAACTTAGATGCATTGTTTGTTCATATTCCAGGCCCCGGCTTCAATCTTTTTTACAGTCCTCGACAGAGATGAAGTTGATGCTTCAGCAAACTTCTTTAAGTCAGAACAAGTAACATTGCAAAGATATTTTTGATTAACTGGAATTCTCTGCAACTTTTATTTCTTTTTGTACAATGAATTCTAGTTTAATACCATAACATGTGAAGAGTATTTTTGTAATATTTAAATCATGAAGTTTTGCTAGATTATAATTTCTTAAAAAATTATTTTTTATGTTTTCCTTCTCATAAATCCATCTTCAGTCCCTCAGTTAGGGGTAAAAATGCAGGAAAGGCTTGCAGAACATGGAACTTCTTTCTACTAGGGTGCTACAGTTTTCTAAGTGCTCTGTATTTTTGTAAGCTTCACTTTCATGGGAAAGATTGATAAGCTGAATTGTAATTGTAGAATACACTACTTATCACAAAAATCCATGCAGTGTGCTTCAGTGATGCCTACTAAATATTACACTGTTTGAAATGAAAAAAAAAATAAGGCTGCATGTAGATGAACCAAAGGTAAATGCTTACAGGTAGCAAGCTACTCTGGCACCATAATAAAAGCAGAACATCCTTATTTTCTCCGGTTCTTCTACTCAATAAGTTAGTTCTCGTTGCCTATCTTGCTTCTCTATTCTTATACCTTGCAACCTTCCCATTTTTCTCTATTCTTTCCTTCCTATTCCCCCTTTCAATAAAAATTATACCCTTCTTTCTGACTCTTTTTATCCACTTTTCTCTTGTTTGCCTTCACTCTCTAGTCTATAAAGCCCCAAATGCTCCCTTTTCCTTCTCAACGCCCCATCCTTCCTGAGTGGGAGTGCTGCCCATGCCGCGATAACACCTCAGACTCTGTTGTGATCTCCATTCTGCATTTGCACATGGATACAATCCCCTAATTGAGAGACTTTTTTTTTTTTTTATTAAAAGCATTAGACATTTATATGTAGGAATAACACTTGCAGAGACATTCTCTAGGTTAAAAGTTAAAAGGGATGTCAATCATCATACTTCAGAACATAAACAGATTGCCAGCGTGGGTTGAAAAGGAAATTTCCCCACATAAAATGATAGAAGTTTGCAATAGAAAAGAACTAATAGGTCAGCTAATCTACCTACCTACCAATTCAAGCTTTTTCCCCAACATGTATTTTGCTGCTCCTTTGGCCTCTCTAAAATCTCAAGCAATTGGACTGTTAATGTTTCCGCATAGAGAATATACTGTTGTTTAGTGCAACTAGTTTGCTCTTCAGAATTTTTCAGGCAGACAGTCTAAACTTTCTCTTATTACCTTCATCCCACTAGTCTTCATGGCACTTCCATCTATCATATTAAATATCCTTCTCTCCTGACTTAATTTTTACACTTTTCCATTATATATGTATTGGTGCCATGGCCTGTTTCATGGTTTCTACCTAATCTATGACATGCCTTTATTTAAATAAACAATTCTTTCCAGTATGACTTCTGCTTAAAATTATGCTCCTGTAACTACAATACACATGAGAAGAACTACCTACACCATGACTGCAGGCAAACTAGAGCTTTTGAATATAAAAACAAATACACATACATAGATTTGTCAACAAGCATACCGGCACCACATGTGGTAATACAAAATAAACATGCAACTAACTGTAAGTTCTTGCAAGACAGGTCTTTCAGCTATATGAACTATTCTGTGGTACTTTTTTCTGTCCTGGAATTCTTTGTTCAGGAAGGAAGATAGCTTTCCAAGTAAGGCATCGGACTCTTCAGTAGTTAAAAAACCCATAAAAGTTTAGGGATTCAGAACAATGAAGAATTGTCAATAAAATAAAAAATACAGAGAAAAGCTTTAGAGCTTGACAGGTTAAACAGGTAAAAGAGTGCTGTCCCTTCCTGAGCCACTTATAAATCATCCCAAAGGCCACTAAAATCAGTCAAACCAGAATTCTCCAGCATGTTTTAAAATTGTCATATCCTAGCTTACAAAAAGCATTAAGAAAAAAAATCACAGGTAACCCAAAAAGGCAGAGGAATACTTTGCCTGGGTCTTAAGAGAGACACGCTCTTGCAGATGTGACAGAGGACAGGGTGAGAAAACACCACATTGTTGTTCAAATGTATCACGTGAGTTTTTTGTTACTTGTGGGATTAGTACATGCCAGAAGAATGAATAGGAAGGCATAACTCTTTTTATACTCTGTGCTACCGTTACAGCATTTAGGAGTCAGAAAACAACAGAGAGAATGTTGACTTTTCCCACAAACAGCTTTCAACTACTATCTCCAGTTTCTGTTTTCCAAGACAAACAACTGTCTAGTCTTTGAAACCTCATATCATCATTTTTCTAGAGCTATAGCTTTTGCATATCTAAGGCTTTACTATGGAAATATTTTGAAAGTCTTGAGGCCAAACTCTAAGCATGTGCTATCAGATGAAAGTGGCTAGTGACCTTCACTGCACTGCCTAGCTCTCAAAATACTTTCAAACTTCATTGATCTACAGATACCGGAGATCTAGGCTGTTCACATAGCAAATACAGATCTCAGTGGTCCTCCTGTAAAAGAATGTTGAAAAGTACAATATAGAACTTTTTGGTTTAGGCCAATTTCTTTTAAAATTATAACAAGCAAGTAGATAATATACTTAAAATGCAGGCGATGAAATGGTTACTATAAAGTATCTTAACTAGACACATTTCTGCAACTCTGTTTTTCATATTTCTTTACATCCTTTGTAGATTAGCGTAAACACAATTAATTAATCATGAAAAGCAGCTCCTACAGAATAGAAGCAGGATTTTAGCTTCCAAAGCATCTTCCCTGCCAGACCTGAAAAATCTTATTCATCGTCAAGCAGTGTCACTCTTCTTAGCCAGCCTTTGATACCATGAGGTGCAGCAACCAAGAACTGCAGCAGTCTGCCTGTTTTTTGACATGGATACAGGATTGAAATATACTGGGCTATTTGCACCATCTGGTACATGCATTTCAGTTGAATGAAAGCAGATGAACTCCTGGGCACTTTGGTGATGAAACACCAGGAGAAAAAGAAACAAAACCCAAGAGATGTAAAAGTGTTAGTGAGGAAAAGAAGCTGAATTGATCTCATTTCTGGACCACTGAAGGTCATCTTCTAGGTTTCCACGCACGACATGGGACTACATATTTGACTCCTTGCATGTTTAGAGTGGGAGTGCGTTAGATTAAGCAGACTGTTCTAATGATCCTTTTTAGTTTTGAAATCTAGGGATCTATAAATATGTATATAACAATGTTGCTGTGACTATGATTTGCAGCTGTCAATCAGTTTGCTTTTTATGGCTGTAAAATTTCATTTCACTAGGGTTTTTTGTGTAGTCTTCTGAAAAGAATAAAAGTCTACTCCACATCTCCACATTTTAGACAGAAGAGTAATGCATGATTAACAGTATGCTGAGAGGTGTCACATTCACATTAACACTGATGTGTGAACCAGTGGTCAAATGGCAGATTACATGTCTGTCACAACACATCAGGGCAGTGTTCCAGTCTGCCAGCTTTACCCTGCCCAGCTTCTTCAAACAAAGAGTTCTTCTGAAAAATGTAGCACAAAAAAGAATGTTGAGCCTTTGGGGGAAAAAGAAGTCTGTCTCACGGTCAAGCTTTTTGAAGACTTAGTAACATCAAATGGCAGCAGGGGTTACTCACAGCCACATAACCTTGCAGGTTCATGGATCTCTATAGCACAAATGGTGCATATGTGGCCTTATCAAAGATTTTCTGCATGATAACTGTATTACTGAAAAAGTACTACGGCTGGCATATTTCGATTTCGAGAAAGGATGCCAATTCTATCAAGGCTAGAAAAACTCTGACCCAGTTCCAAGAGAAAAAGCAAGTTTTTGGAATATCATTTGAAGCAAGAAGTTCCAGTTCATTGAAAATGTCATGAAAAGTGCCCTTCTCCTTTTGTCTTAAGGACAGAATTTTATTTTTTAAGTGGATAATTAACTAGCTGCTTGACTTCTTATATAGCAAATAGTCACACCTGGAACTGAAGTGACTTTTAGAGGGTAATGATGTCTGAAGCGAAAACATATAATGAAGCGGAACACACTTGTAATCCCTTAGGATGCTTACATATATTAAAAGCAAAATTTTAGGCATTAATTTTATTATTGTTGGCAAACCCAAAAATTATATCTCAGGGTTTAAAAATGCTTTCCAGGGGGTTGTGAATATTGTGCTCACTTGGACAGTGCCGGACTTCTTACATGCTTTGAGTCTCAAAAGATCTGCTGAATTTTCCTGGAAAATAAATTGCTGTTCCAGTAGTACTCTCACTGAAATGAAAGAAAGAATTGGAAGATATAAAGGCTAACATGCTTAAAGAACTTAAATAACATAAAAGTTAAGTTATATTTTCAAGAACACCCAGGTTACATGGATCTCTCTTTACAACATAAAAACTTGTCTGCTGAAGAATATTATCTAAATATTACACTGGTAAGTAGCTGGCATACAAGCTAGTATTTGGACTCAGCCCAAAATGAGTAGGTTTGTATTGTCTTGGCTCATCTCAAATATGTTAATATATGTCTACTATATGTAATGGACTTGAAAATAACCTCTTACAACATTTTAAACATTGACTTCTAAAAATCACTCCTGATTTATACACAAACATGAACTGGAAGATGGAATCTATGCAGAGCTAGGATATGGAGAACAGACACACACATATGTGTATGTGTATATGAGTATATATATATTGTACATCCTTTCATATGCTATAGACTCTTTATATAATAATATGGAATACATATTCTACATTTCATAAATCATTGCATATTAATACACAGAAATATGCCATTTCCTACATGAAACATTATTTGGATTTTTACACTGATTTTGTATGCATTTGTACACATTTCCAGACAAGTTATCACTAAATTCTGTCCTCTGCATGATCATACAGCTTTTACTGAAATCCTCTTCTCTGCTCCCAATTTAAAACATTGAAAATACCTATATAGTTGCAAAGATCTATGAATTTATATAGTACATAAAGATTTCTTTTAAAACTAGTACATTACAGTGATAAGAAAGATTTTTTTTCTTCCTAATTTGTCCTTTTTTAACTCTCTGCTTTGTTAGTGAAATGAAGTTCAACAATATTCAGATGAGCCACAATTCAGTTTGTCAGGCTTGGCTTCCTTTCATCATTTTTTTCTTCCTGACACCATGAACCTGCTGCTACTCTCATAAGATTTAAAGTTTATTTCTGTACACATTTTGCTTCTTTCTATGAATGGCTTCTATGTCTTGAGGGATAGAAATGTTATTTTCCGTGGCTTGAATTTAGACTTCTCAAGAATAGCATAGGTATGGCATGTTACAAAGAGGAAGAATACTAAAAGGGTCTGAATTCCACCTTTACCTATTGTCTTTCAAATTCACTTACAGTCCCGTAAACAATTGTTCTTAAACAAAGGTCTCACTGTATGTTACAGCACTATACATAAAAAGAAAATAGAGTTGTGCAGCACAGCGTGGTGTTACAAATGATACAGCTGTATAGCATTTTATGTACAGAAAGTAGATAAAAAAACTGTGTACAACATAAATGATATTCAGTGAGTGCATTAATTTTATTCTCTTATTCAAAGACAGAAAAACTTAATGAAATCTTTTTTAAGTTCTCATAAATGCACACTTGAGAAATGCAAAAGAAGTGTCAGAAAATTGTCTAATATTACTTTAGTGGGAAAAAAAGAGAGATCTGTATGAAAAAATTCTCCACTCCAATGGAAAAAGGTTTAAGAAACACAATGAAAAAAATGTAAATTGGCCCAAAGAAAGAAAATCGGAGTCGATACAATGGAGTTCCCTACCATGAAGAACTTTATTAACAATAATAATGAAATACTAATTACAAGTGGAATTTTCATAAGAATTAATTACTGGCCATCTCTGTTTCCATTAAGTTTCAAGATTCACAGGAAGAATAGTGCTCTTAAAATTGCAGTTAGGCATCTAAATAAAGCAATAATATTTTATTCTGTAACGTTCACAAAATCCTTACAGAATTGATTTCTGTAAGTGTCTAGAGCTGCTCAGCATCTACATTTTCTACAAGTAATATTCCTGTAATGTCGTTAGATACATGCTGAACAACCCATACTTCCAAAACCATGAAAAGTATCAGCTAACACTCTAAGCCCAGTGTAATTCACAGATTAATTTCACAGCCCTGTGTCTGGGCCCTGAAAGTATTGCCTATACTTAGCTGTCAATTAGAGACTGAGCTGACTTAAATTATCCCCGTTAGACGTTTGTTTTTGCTTCCGTAGTTCATTTCAAAAATTAGTTACACACATGTTATCATTGTAATATAATGAGTCATCTGTTAATTATTTTTGACATCGATGATAATAAAAATATACAAATGTTCCAGTTATTAATAGAATTGGCCTATCTTCATGCAACTCAAATTGCCATGATTGTTGGACAAATTGGCACCAACTCACTCTTTCATCTTTAAAATGGTGCAGTATTTTTTGTATGTGAGTTCTGTGAAGACATACAGCCTATAAGTCTGTCTTTACATAATTGCAGATAACCAGGGTTTAACCCACTTTACTTTAAAGTCTTTCACCAAAATGCATGACTACACATGCTATCAAAAATAATCTTCGACCGACCACATGCTGTGTAAGGGTACCAGTGAAATACTTCATAAACAGACAGAATGCAAACATGCACAAACACACTAACCACTAATGCCATAAACAACTTCAAGCACAGTACAAACAAAATGCATGCCAAGAAACCTGCTTGAAAATGTGTACTATAGAAAAATACACTTTTAATTTCTGAATGTTATTTGACTACTTATTACATAAAAACAATACTATGCAAGGGCCATGATGGCCCTTGAATTAAACTTCTGCCAAGTTCCAGAGACTGTTTATTATTCATTGTTCCTGGATGAATATGTGGTATGTATAATATTAAGAGTACCTCTTCTTTTTCTCCATGCATGTCACCTAATAAAAATCGGGAATATATATACACGCTATATGCATACCACATTAAAAAAACTCAGTAATTATTGGGGCAGAATTTGGGTAATCAGCAAACATAACAACCTAAATCACAAAACTAATTTATACCTGATAAAAATGCACATACTTCACTACCACTTTGAATCTGCAGGTACATTCATTTCTATAGAGAATTTAAATATAAGATTTTCTTCCTTATTGGACTGATTACAGTGAATCATGTCAAAGCCACTTAAAGCCTCACAATGGCATCACAAAGTACCCAACATGGCAAAGGGCTGCCAAGTGAAACTGTAAGCCCACACTTGGCAGGCAGACTGGCTGCAGACAAATCTGAATTGGATTTTTGTTAGTGAAAAAAAGAGAAGGTTGCTATTAAGTAGGAAATACAGAGGAAAAAGTCAGAGCCCCAAACCCATTCCTCAGGACTTGGGTATCATTTCAGTCTGTGGGCTAGAATTCAGACTGAGGTTCCTCCCCTGCTATCTGTTCTGGGGGAGATTGATTTTACACCCAGTTTAAGATAGAATTGACAAAAAATAAAATGGAATGAAAATTACTCCCAGATTCTTCCTACATAGTTTTACTACTGATATGAAAAACAGCAACAGTGTTGTGACAGTCTGTGCTGCATGTTTACTGACTGGCCAAACATGCAACTACCCACTCTAGTCTTTTCCTCACTGGAGCTCTGACTTTGATTCTTTTCTTTCTCACACAGGTGTTTATGTTCAAAAAACCTGCTTGTATATTGTGATGTCTCGTCCTTTGAAAAATTCTCTTACATTGACCATTGCAGCAGAAGAGAGAAGGTAAAAAGCTGGTTTGGTTTGCGAAGGCTAAATCCACTCTTAAAATGCCTAGCCAAGCACATGACATCCAGGGTAGAGTTCCTTGAGAATCAGAAGCAAAGAGAATGAGCTGATTGGTAAGAGGTGCTGAAGGGACAGGGTGAGTCCAGGCACAACACAGACACGAGCACTGGTTTGCAGGGCTAATCAATGGTTACAAAGAAATACTGGGGTAAATCTTTCAGGGCATGTCTAAGCTGCCACTCCAATGCAGGTAGGTTTAAGAACCACAATGAAAAAATATAAATGGTCTCAAAGAGAGCTAGAATTAGAAAATTACTAAATTAAGCCAAACAAGTTTCACTGATGACTAAAAAGATCACAGTGTGGGCACTGATTTATCTGTTCTGATGATTCACACTGAGGCAATTTAACCACTTGTCCATCCCAGCAGAAGAAGTCACTATCCCTGTGGAAGAGAGAGGATGTTCACTCCCTAGATGCTGCTGTTTATAACTCAGCATAATAAAATAAATGAAATCAGTGGTCTTGCAAGGTAACACAGAATTTCACACCCCAGGCTAGCTGAAAGGTGATACCTCATCTCTTTATCCATACTGTCCAGCAAGAAGAATTATCCTCAGGACAATTATAATTTACATTCAACAAATACCATGAATCTTCATTAGCAAATTGCACTGATTAAATGAATCAAATTCTAAATTAATTCATTTAAATGGGCATAACTTTTGCACAACAGCTCAGTGCTCAAAAAAGAGCCACTTGTTAATTAATCTACTGTTCTTTAAGTTCTTTATTTTTAAAATTTGTTTCATTTGAAACACAACACACACTAAGTGAAGACCTTTTCTGAATTTTCATTGAAAATTCTTTTCAATGAAAAGAATTCAGAAATAGTTTCTGAATACTCAGCAGGATTAGGAAGTGCATCAGGTGAAGGTGGCAAACCTTCAATATCCTTGATATTTTGGAATTTAGGGAAAAGCACACACCCACACAAAAATTTAATCAGGTGGGCATGTAAAGAAGTGGAAATTCCTAAGGTTTTTCTCAGAACTTTCCTTAAATCAAAATTAAGTAACAAGCTAATAGTTACTTATCTTTTTTTTACCCTTCAGAACTTGCCTATACACAGCTCTAAATGTTCTCCTCTATAATCTGTGCATCCATATCATCCATGTGTTTTTTACCTGGAGACTGTCTGCCTCTGAAAAATACTGATTAAAATAATTCAGTCTGCATGTCCATGCTGAGCACAAGCAAGTATTTTTCAATTTTTCACTCTGACTAAAAATCAGCTTGGGACAATCAACAGCACTGCATTTTTTCAAACTGAAATCTGATAATTTACTACCTAGTACTAAGTGAAATACTATACTTTTGTAAGTTTAAAAAGGACTTTATTCTCTTGGTAGTAGAGTTCTGGCACACGATTTTTGTGGGTTTTTTTCTTCCTCAGACAAAAGGAAGTTGCTAGAGATATGGTTATTACATTCTTTGGTTTTCTTAAGTGATTAGTTACTTGCCTAAATTCTTTTGTAGCAACAATCCTCTCTTGTTGCAGTGAAATAACTTTGGTTTAAATTTCAAAATAATCTAAAAAGTTAAAGCTCTGCCTTTGGTATGGGTGAGTATTATTCGCCTGAAACCATATTTGATTTGGAAAGTTTTGGCTGCGGTGGTGCAAATCCCTTGACACAACTTCAGGCTTTAGGTCAGCAGGGAATATTCAAGTCCCTTGCTGATAATTGAGCATGACTCGGTGATTAAAGATGTCAGGTGACCTGACATCTCTGGAGGTCGGCTATGCAAAAGTCATGGCCAGAAGCCTTTAAACCCATATACCTGTCTGTGTGTTTATTAATGTCATCAGTAGTGGCAAATGTAGTATAAAGTTTAAAAAATAATGCTCTATTTTTTTAAACTGGATTTATAAAGTCCAAATGTTTACTTAGAAATTAAACATTTTGGTACTGGGGCCTCTAGGATATGTTGGCAGTGGAAAAACTAACCTACACCAGATGGCAGAGGTTAAAGAAATACTATAAAATATGGCTTCTATTCATACGGTTCTCAGACAAACAGAACCCCAAGCAGAAAAAAACTGTGAAAGTGGAAAACCTTTTCATTTGCTTACATTTCTCTTTGCTACTCAGCAAACCTGAGAGGTATTGTATCATCACGTATCAAGGAAGTAATATGCCAGATTGTTGTAACAGGTGGAATATGTTTGTTTGTAACACGTTGAATCTGAAATAAAGAAAGGACCAAAGTTACTAAAGGTTTTTACAAAAACATTTACAAAATGCAAGTACCTCAGTTTTATACCTTCAAAGATTCCTGCCTAAGTCACAGTTTGAGGCAATAGATGCATTTCTGCACACAAAATATAAAAATTATACTCTCAAATTTTCATAGATTCAGGTAATTTGGCTAGACGAACATATAAGATAAGGAGATAATTCTGCACTACCATTTTTAAATAAACATTTCACGAGAGAGCATTTTTTATCTATATTTTATTCTATTTTACCTAAGCTAGATAATCTCTAAATGTCATCTTTATTGTTTTTGTTTCTAAAGCTTCTTATAATCACAACTGTTTTGTAATTTCAATGTATTTACATAGCATTTCATTAATCTATCATGTCTATAAAATAACTGCACTCTTATAAAAAAAATACTTCTTGTGCAATTTTTGTCAGTTCAAAAAATCCACTGTGAACCCAAATCTGTAGAGCAAAATGTGTGATATAACCCATTTTCTTATTACATATGTAGTCATATGATGTTTAAAAAAAAAAAGAGAGAAAAAAAAA